>OX104063.1:273579667-273663509 GCA_944474145.2 Dicrocoelium dendriticum
CAGAAGGTGGTGCTCGACCACTTTCATTGGAGTGTCTGGCGCTTATGCTGGTGGCTTCTAACCGAAGTCCCATTGGTTTACGTCCCATGACCAATGAGAGTGTCAAAGACGCCAAATCAGCGTTCTCCGTCTGGCTAACTTGAAAGTACCGCACGCTATTTCGAAAATGAACCACGCTAAAAGCTTGGTACAATACGCTAATATGCGTGTGAAAAGGTATAGAATCTCCGGGCGTTCATCATTACAATGCGATAGCTCCAAACTGGCTATGGAACCTTAAAATCGTTTTTGAGCTTTCTGGAGTATACGTTTTGCAGTTCCGTCATGTTAAGCAAACGTGTTGTTAAGTCGACTAGATCTTCTTACGCACCTTCGCTTCTACGTACTACTACGTCGGTGGATTTCAAAGCACGAGTTCATCGTGCACTCATTTCTCTGCACCATCTCACATGAATTATAGCCCATGGCTAAATACGACTGTCAGATATTTCACTGCCGGTCAAATCACGGAAATCGTTCCATAGTTTTCACCTCCTACATGTGTTCATCGGGTAACACGGCTTATATAAACTGCGCAGTTATCGTTATCCCTCGTGTATTTGCAGTGGATTTACAGTTTTAATGTGTATGAATCGGTGATTCCACCAGTATGAACTTACACTTTTCTCGCATCTTTTCAATATTTCGCTATATTCACTACAACCGTACGGGACCTGATAAGCATTTGCTTTTTTACCCGTAATTTGCCACTCTCCCATCGGAATCCTCGCTTATTGTGTGCACAGTGGGCTAGTTCGAGAACATTAGATTAGTTAGAAGTTCATTTCTCTGACGTAATCCGCAAATTGACCAATCAGTGTGCTACACTGCACTTAACACTGGTGCCAAGCGGTACTGAACTAATTGCGTTCATTCAAACAAAGTTCTTATTCTATTGCAGTGAATTTTGAAAGCTAGATCTAAGCGGCTCTTGTGTGTGTGCACTGTGGTAGTCATGGCCTCGTCTATAAAACAATATGGTTCGTAATCCCGAACTTACTGAAGTTTGGCTTGTCATCTCACTCCTGCTTACTTAGAGTGGATTTCGTGTGATTGTACAGACTCTGTGGTTAGTGTGTAGGGGCCTTATAGGTGCTATATTCAGAAATAGTGCTTCGCCGTTGTAGGATGCCGCAAAGAAATGAAGGCTTACATTCTCACTGATCTACTTTACAGCTCCCACAAAGTACTAACGAAAGAATAGAAGAAAACTGCTAAGATAGCTATATTGATACCGGTACGATTTAATGTACAAAGTTCAAAGTCGGTGTATCGATTGTCAGCTCAGCTGATATATGAGCTCAACTGAGTGTGTGTAATGCCCTGCCGCTGCTTATGCAACAGTTATAGATATAAGTGGATTGAATATGAGAAAATGTCACTACAAGCGTACTTCCGGAAAACTTTTATATTGCTTACCATATATGTCTGGTGTTATGAAGGAAGACGCGACGCGAACAAGCCAGGACCCAATCGCCGCGGCGGACGATCCAAACTCACCCGCCCTGTTTGGGGCGAACAGAGGGCCAACCGGGTGAAGCGGCCAATTAACGCAAGAGCGGCGTTCCTTTATTGGATGTAAGTTGACCTTTCCAGAGCTTTCCACATGCGCTTTAAATACAATTCGCGGACTTTCCACTTCACCTTTATAATGAACGGTGTGATTCGCTAATAGATCCCTGCTGCTCTGCTCGTCCGATCCGATCTTCTCTGTGTCCTGTGGGGGTAAGCGACTTCGGGTTTTTGACTGGGAATCAAGCGTTCATTCAGGCGATGGACCAACACTTCGTCTGGAAAATACGTTCCGTTGAGCGATAAGCTTCAGTCCAATGCATTTGTTTCGAAACTTATTAGTTCGGTGCCGACACCCTTTCGGAGAGTCATCTTGTGCCAGCTGGTGAACCTAGCAAGGGACAGAATGAAAATTCCCCTGTCTCCAGTGGTCACCAACAGGGCACGGGACCGGAAAAGGTTCGCGGAAGGATATTAAGACTGCTCCACTTAAGCCTGAAGTTTCCCGTCATGCACCTCAAGAACGCTGGGCTAGACAACCTGAATGGCATTCTGACACCCGCAATTGCTTTTCCAGTATAAATACCAGAAAATATGAGTGTGTTTGGAGTCCCAATTGCAGAGGTAAACGTAATCTACCTCAATCCAGATTGTGGGAGTGTAATGAGACCCAAGGACAGGTCACCTTAACAGTTGGCGTAAGAAACCCAGTTGAACCAACCTGAGAGCAATCACTGCTAAGTTAGTTGATTCTCTTCGGCTTGGTGACTGACATGTATCAACGCATCCTCTACGTGTACACAAGGGGGCGAGGACAACGGCACTTCCTCCGTCACTCCGTAATATCCCATTTATCCATACCGCGCCTATCCATTCAGAACAGAGCTGCTGACAGGTGCAATCAGAAAAAGAAGGTCTATCGTAGTGGAGATGTACAGATCACTAGTTATCATTGTGTTTATTTAGAAGGTTACATTTGCACTAGCGATTCATCTTGTTGAAACGAACCTACTCTGTGGTCATCTATAGCCACTGCTTTCTCATGGAATAACGCCCGTTCCCGTAATTATACTAATACGCCGCGGTTTTCGGAACTAACGCAGGTCATCGGCAAATGTTGTAACCACAGAAAAACCTGTCGCAAACGCAAATCTGTACACTTTCGTTAGTTAACTTGTACTGAAACAAAATCACCGAGGTTGGCGGCAAATGCTTAATCCTCAGTAGTACGTATCCCTATTCATTTCTATGAATTGCGTGCTGAAGTTCTATAAGTTAAGGTCGATGAAGTGTAGGATCGATGGCCAAATGCTGGAATGCATGAGTGGCTGTACGTCATAGGCAACCACTATTTCCCAGGCTTTGAACAGCACGTTCGTGAAATCACTTTTGGTGTTTCATTGGGCGACTGTTGGTTACCTGACGTCTAATATCGTTTGCTTGAATGCTTTGTTTGAACCTACCCTCCTCTCTGGAAAATGTTTATCTATAATCCATAATCCTGTTGTAGCTATTCGTTGATTAGTCAGTAAAACAAGAGACACATGGCCTTGTCTGCTCCTTAGCCTACTCACAAAACTCGATTTCACTTCACTTGCTGACCATCACCAGGAAGCGTGATTGAAGAATCTCACCAGGATATACCCGAGTCCGCACACATATGTCCTCCGAAGTCGGAGCAGCTCATGCAATCATTTTGACAGTACCGAACCAACAACAACCACCGCCAACCACAAATGAGTTTTGGTGGATTTGAACAATAACAGGATTTACTTGGCTTCAGGTTAGTTAACATATTTTTGACACAACTCGTAGCACCTCTTCCCTAGCCGATTGAAGTGAGCTTATGGTTCGTAAGTTTGTCCTGATGGCTGGTATTTTAGTGGGCATTGCTATTGACCTCAGCCCAATGTCCAACGAAGAGATGTTGAAACTGAGTTGGTCTATAATGTTACCATTGATCTGTGTGGGGTTAGTGGCTCTGAAGACAGCGTAGGCCAAAACATCACCATAGCACGGAAACCATCGCACCATGTTAAGCTTTGATCTCCTTGCGATAGACGAAGGGAAAACAGTGCAACCGTTTTGTACGTAAGAACCACCTGTAAGCGTCACTCACTGGAAGCAATTCAGGTAACAGCCAGAAATGTAAAACGTTGGTAAACCACAATATACACCTCAACAAAATGCCTAATCTGAAAGCACAACCAATCACAAACCGTTCCTTTCGTCCAACATCAGGCGGTACGGCAACCACGAGTGACGACCTCTAAAGGACAACGACGCTAGTAGCCGTTGGTTAAGTACACAACCAGCTCACGCGGTGTAGCAACACGTGTGCGGTGCGGCGCGGTGTGGTGGGGTTGGAGCAGCTGTATGGGTCATGCCTCGATGGGACTAAGTAAAACTAACGGGTCAAGTATGTCAGAGAAACAATGATGAGGTCAAACACGTGACAGGGTATTAAACGAATTGGTAAACACACTGACCAGAACGGAATAGTGTGTGAAGGTCATCCGAGCGTCCTTGGAGCAATAGCTGGGTGTCACGTGATGCGGAGGAATGAACAGCTGACACAAAATATCTTGGTAGCTTTGGAGCTGGAAGCTGACATGGGAATTGATCACTACTGCATTCTTGTCTTCAGATGCTATGTACAGTGCAAGATTACGTTGAATGGTTTAGTCATCTGAGCTTTTCGTGTGTGGTTTTCGATTTGTTTCCCCGCATTACATGTCTTTTGGTTTCCCTCCCTTGAAACGCACCGTGTTCGCCCGGGAGCGATTTTGGTAGGGACAATATGGATGCCATCTCAGTGCGCTCCGGCGTATCATGTTTCAATAGACTACTAGTCACTTATATACTAAACAAGGATCGATCATGCTGTGTCCATTGCGACCGTACTGGTCCCTTGTGGAACGCAGTGCCGCTAAAACTTAAATCATCTTTGCACTGAGCAGTAAGTGATAGAACTGACAAGAATATCTTTTCTGTCCTGTACTACCCATCGAATTCAATGATCCAACTTCAAGCACAGCACTGTCTGATTAGCGTGGTTGTCAAATCGCACGTCACAACAATTTAAAAACCTGATGCGAACAAGTATTACCATAATAATCAATTTATTAGTATGAAAGCAACTGTACCAATCAACACATATCTAAAGCAATAACAAACAAATGTTTCAGTCCTTTAGCTAAGCCACTGCATTTTAGGGAATAAACACAGCCATCATTCGAATACTTGTGTTGCCTCAATGAGATATCATCTTTGTTACTGAGGCTGCTGCCATTCAGGAAGCATAAGGTATTCTTAAAATCAGTTCATTCTACTCGTTAAACTGTGTCTTTACCTCGTGAAACTGTTCACTGACCATTGTCAACACCCACTACGTTTAGATTTGTCAACCTGCTAACACTTCGACAGTCAGCCGATGTGAATACGAGAAGCGCGGTTCAAATGTGTCGAATATTTCAACTTTGAGGCCGGAAGATGTATCAGGTACTAACTATCGTATCGAGCAGATCTCGGTGGTGCTTTTCATAGCTGTGTTCATCAACACTCATTGCCCGAATGCTCTTCTTTGAATACTGACGATATACCTGGTCCATGTGGTTGTACTGACTTCTCCGTTGCTCTTGAATGTCCAAGTGATGTCTATTTCACAGACGCTCTTTCAAATCAGTTTGATGTCAACGAGGCCGGCTTGCGTATCCTCGAGTACTTGCAACCCTGTTTGTTTCCGTCCAAATAACTACGGAGCGTCAACCTTTAGGGTGTACCCTGATCACCATTCAATCACCACTTCAACTGTCGGTCGCTGGCCGAATGGTCTGCGCGCCTGGTTTGTAACCATAAGTTGACCGGTTCGAATCCGCCGTGTTGGGGTGGGCGTCCTCGCGGTATACTTAGCCCGCGCTCGACTGATGGTGGTCGCGTGGATGCGAAGCGCCGTTACAGCGTACAGCTGGCGATTTAATTTTTTCATTCAGGATTTTCCGTTCGCGAATTTCAAAACAGCAAGAAGAACATTTTAACGGTACGCTGAATTCAATTATTTCGAGTGTTATCGTCAGCTGTTTACACCCGTGAGGGGATCGCGTTGCGTACAAAAGGGAAGCAATCTACAAGGTCATTCAGTTCAGAGGAAAATGATCAATAAGCTCACCAAGGCAGGACGAGGCTGGTCGTAAGTTCAGTTTGCTTGCACAAATTGGGCATAAGCCGCCGAATAGCTGAGGCTTCGGAAAACTGAAGCAATCGGGCATTGCTCTGTAGGTTAAATACTTAACAAATCACGAGGACCTTGGTGCATTCTGCAATCCAGGACGTGTTGAGCACTAGAGCTAGCCGGCAGTTTGGGACCGTTAGCGACCATATTTCGTGGAATGTGCTCTGAAAGCCTAGTGGATAGCCTCGTCTCAGTTTGGCCAACGTACTTGCTACCACAAGTACAGTGGAATAGATAACCACAAGTGGCGGTAACATGAGGGTGTGGCTTGTCCAGGTTGAATTTGCAGAGCAATTTCCTGACATGGTGCAATAACACCAGTTCTGCCATGTAATAACGTTTCCTCATTGTCTGGCGGAGGCGGTGCCGGCATCTTCCATCGTTTTGATCGCCTTTAAATGGCATCGCAATGAACACTTTCTCCTTGGGAACATTTGTCAAAGGCTTCGTACTATTTTCTATGCTTGCATACAGAGCTATGAATCTCGAGGAGTATCCATTTTCTTGTAGTGTTGATGACACGCGTTCTAGTTCATTGCTGATCGCATGTTCAGAACAAATTTTACGAGCTCTTGCGAAGGCAGAGCGGACCAATGCTCGTTTGTAATTTATAGGACAGAAATTGTTAAAATATTGTCTTATCCAAGTGGAGGGTTTCGGTGTGGCTCTCTTCTATCCCTGCACTCCACGACCGACGATTTCGTCTTTGTTTAGACTCATCAGGTAGAGATAGCTGAGCTAGGAGTGGAACTCGGGGCATAGTGTTTGGCGGCTATCGTCATGATCACTAGGCCATTGAGTTCCGCGAGCAGTGTTTGACACAGCGGTTAGAGGTAAATTTTCGGGTTTTTTGGAGCACCCTCCTAGCTCAGCTATCTCCACCTGATGAGTCTAAACAAAGACGAAACCGTCGGTCATGGAGTGCAGCGATGGGAGAGAGCCACACCGAAACCCTCCACTTCGGTGACGGTCCCAGTGACCGTATTGGCAGAGGCTGACTTCCAAGTCAACCGCCGCCACTAGTGAGATTGCGCGTCGCAATCCAAGACACACGGCGGGTGCTCCAAAAAACCCGAAAATCTACTTCTAACCGCTGTGTCAAACACTGCTCGCGGAACTCAATGGCCTAGTGATCATGGCGATAGCCGCCAAGCACTATGCCCCGAGTTCCACTCCTAGCTCAGCTATCTCTACCTGATGAGTCTAAACAAAGACGAAACCGTCGGTCGTGGAGTGCAGGGATAGGAGAGAGCCACACCGAAACCCTCCACTTCGGTGACGGTCCCAGTGACTGTATTGGCAGAGGCTGACTTCCAAGTCAACCGCTGCCACTAGTGAGATTGCGCATCACAATCCAAGACACACGACGGGTGCTCCAAAAACCCGAAAATTGTCTTATCCAACTGGGCTTTCGATACACAGATCGAGTGAGTGTGCCTCCTGCATTCCTCTTCAGGTGTACATCCAAGGAGTGGATGGTGTTGTCCACGTCGTTTTCCATTGTGGATTTGTTCGCAGGGTGGCATGTATTTAGAACTTCAAGTAAATGTTCGGCCTGTTGAGAGCTACGAACTACAACGAACGTGCCATCAAGGTACCAACTTTACAGGTGCAATTTTGTATGTAAGGACGTGGTTTCGTGTGCTCCAAGTGCCCCATGTAAATGTCAGCCAGGACTGACCCAATTGGACTGCCCATGACTACGCCAGCAATCTGACGGTATAATGTTCCGTTGAATTGGAACTGTATGTTCTTGGTGCACAAACGGAGTAAAGACTTGAGATGATGTGCTGGCAACCCAACTTTGTCAGCATGAGCACCGATGATGTCTAACGTCTCCTCTAATGGGACGTTGGTGCAAAGTGAGCATACGTCATAAGAGACCACGTATTTCTACGTTTAGACCCGGTATTTTGTTGACAAACTGGAACTAATTCCGAGGGAATGCGCACTACTGATGAGTGCCAAATGGACGAAACGGCCATTTGGTGCCTGGCCAGATTGGCGGTTGACCTACCTGGCTTATAATCTAGTTGCGATGAATTGAATTATTCCCTGTAAGTTACTGTGTTCTTTGGCTTTACTTACGACCATTATATCTCACAAGGTACATAAAATCACGGTCAGAATTGGACTTGTTAAAATCATCACTCCTCACATCCTGGAGTACTGTAGCATAATTTGTGGCAGCACTGGAAAATCTGGCAGAGCAGCCACGGAAAGCACATATTTGTCGTTTACCAAATATCTGTTATGCAGAATTTCCACTTTGCACTGTCGGGAACAGTGCCAGCAACTCCATCTCGATCCATTTTGACTGAGAAGACAAAAGCATAATTTGATACTGTTGTACAATCTAATTCATGGCAATACCTATTGCAATCTACCTACACTAACGTCGCAGCAGACTTCCATTCAGGACCTTCGTAACAAAGAATTTACTAAGTGGTTAGGGCAAGATGCACGAAGAATCCATCGTCCAATTTCTTTCTAATAAGATATGCTGAACTGTGGAATCGGCTGCCAACCACAATCAGTTAATCTGAGAATGTGAGAATTCGTGACAAGCTGGGAAGCTGCATCAACCCGGACACGATTATGATCTTTTGTTCATGGGGGATTTCACCTTGCAATGTACTTAGGGAGGGCCCAGATGACGTCTAATGTGTGAAACAGAAAAATACACGCAATGTTAACACCCCTCAGTATCCACAGTATTCTTAAAGCTCGATTATACCATCTAGCCTAAGGTTAAACACAAGTATCTGAGACATTTACATTGTCAGGAACACAGCCAGACAAGCACACAACTGCATATTGCCCACGCAAGAGCGTGGCACCACAACTATATATATCCTGTGTATCAAATATGGACGCAGCTTCTCATTTGCTGGGAAATATGCCTGTTGCTATTATTCGTGTTAATACTATAACTGCGTTACTATGCATCGAGCTGACGGCCATGTAGCCAAAACTGTCGTGGATGCTACCATTCCTGGTTCTATTTGTCGCGATCTTGTGGTTTCTGCACGATCGTTTTGGCGAATAAACCAATTTTTGCCCAAGACCTCTCCACCATGCTCAAATATTGCAGTTGCGGGAAAATCCGTATCAGTTAGGTACATTTGGTTGAGGAATTTGACCGCGTTTTCCGTGTCCTGCTCAGATGAAATGTCCAACCTGCGCCATCTGGCTACGAATAGGCTCAGGCGCAAATGGCTACTTGAACATTACGTGGAAGTTCTCCAACATTTGCGGCATGGCATGCCTTAATTCGAATCACCGTGCAGTCTTTGATATTTTCACCGACCGATGATTTCCTGTGGTACATGACACCGGTCATTTTCACGGGTCGGCAGTGGTTGTTTGCGGCGTCCACTCGATCCATCGCTCGAACATTCCGAGTACTCCAGTTTTTTGATTTGGAGGTCACACAAGTCACAAATTAATATACGTGTATTCCGGACGCAAATGTGCTCGATTTACATGCAACCGAATGTTCGCTTGCTCATGTGCTTTTTGTTATGCTTTCTCCTCTATAGCATCTCAGTTTCCTTGCACTTGACATCTGTTTCATGCTGCATCCTAGCCTATGCAGTAAATGTATTGTTACTGTACGTGGAGGGACCACGTGCCCAACTGCATCCTATCGTACTGTAAGCAAAGAACGACG
The DNA here is from genome assembly GCA_944474145.2 of Dicrocoelium dendriticum. Taxonomy (NCBI): domain Eukaryota; kingdom Metazoa; phylum Platyhelminthes; class Trematoda; order Plagiorchiida; family Dicrocoeliidae; genus Dicrocoelium; species Dicrocoelium dendriticum. Next base: position 273,589,123 of record OX104063.1, read on the forward strand.
GTGTATTAAAATATACCGTCTCGACGATTTCTTGCTGGTGCCTGCTAGCAACGCCTCTACTTCACAGGGATGATCTAAGACATCGCGTCCTGAGGTATGCGAGTATTCGCTTCAACAAACTTGTATAGCTGCGCCAATTGAGGTGGTTCGATCCCGTCTTATGCATGGCGCCCTATAGTTCACTGCGCCGCGCCTTAGTCAAACGTGCAGGGTTGGGCTGGAGGGAACCGCGTGGTGATAAGCCTTCCACTTGGTATAGCTGATGAAATCGCTGACGTCACTTTTAGCCCCTGTCAGACTCCTGCGTCATTCTTGATGAGGACGCGAGGATGAGGAATTCTATTAGTCCCTCATACCTACAGATATGACTTGCGGCGGAAATCAGTAGAAAGACCGTGTGCAAATATGTCATGATTCATATGCCTGCCGCTTCAAATATCGAATATCAAATATCGAAAAAATATCTAAAAAAGAAAATAGCGTGAAAACGAAAGTGTTCTGTTTCCTTCTTGGTAGTGCTGTACCCCAGTTTGGTTTCCATCGTTTTCTTTAACTCAAGACGGCTGATGGCCCAACAAGAACGTCTATGGAAGCTGCGAACGCGCTGCAGATGCAATACGCCCCCATGTTTCAAAGAGTCTTGCCACCAAGCGATCTACCAAGATTTGTCTTCTGCTCACCAGGACTAACCCACATCAATTTTACCGCAGGGGCTGTATTGCAAAAGCTGACTTATCTCCGCAAACACCGCTCGCCAGGTATCGATATCATTCGTCCAGAGGCATTGGGAGCAGCAGCAAACCAACTGGCAGGACATTTAGCTCAGTTTTTCCAGCACTGCTTAGACCAGAATCAAGTTCCCGCCATGTGGAAGCTTGGAATAATAAGCCCGAGTCACAAAGGTGGAAGCAGATCTGATCCCTCCAACTACCGCCTAGTAACCCTTATTCTTATACTCTCCAAGGTCATGGAATCCATAGTTGCCGATGCACTGGTGTGCTATCTGGAAACTGCAAACTCATCACTCCTGAACAGCACGGTTTCCGTCGACAGCGGTCATGTACAACTAATTTACTAATTGAACGCAGTAGTTGGACCGAGGCAGCCGACGCTGGAGAAGGTGTTGACGTGATGTACCTGGATTTTTCCAAGGCTTTCGATCGTCTAGACCATCGGATACTACTCTCCAAGCTGCGGCATTACGGGATCGGTGACCCTCTTTTAAGCTGTATCGCCAACTATCTATTGCAACGGCAATTAGTGGTCAGAGTTCGGAGCTCTTTATCGGACCCCATACAAATCGAGTGTGGTGTGCCGCAAGGCTCAGTTCTAGGTCCACGTTTGTTTTTGGTGTTCATTAATGACCTTGCACAGGGAATCGCTTCAAACTTCCTAATGTTTGTCGACGATATCAAAATATGGCGCAGGATCCAGTAGAACGACGACCAACATGTGCTTCCGAGTGACCTAGATATGGTGTATCAATGGTCAATCCAAAATTTACTGCCATTCAACGTCAGTAAATGCAAGGTGCTTTCCATCCGACAGCAGAGCAGCTACTCATACCGACTCGGAACGAATATACTACAACATTCAACTCTCGTACGTGACTTGGGTGTCCTGGTTCAAGATGACTTGGGTAGCTCCATGCAATCCGAAAAGGCCTCGAAGACCGGGAACCAACATGTGGGGCTGTTGAGGCGGGCGTTTGGACAAATAAACGGCTCCATATTTCGACAAATGCTCAGTGAGTATGTTCGCCCCCATGTCGAATATGCGATTCAAGCCTGGCATCCATGGCTGAAACACGACCTTAATGCACTGGAGCAGCCACAACGCCGGGCATCTAAGAACGTCATTGGAATGCGCAATCTTTCCTACCAGGAGAGGCTGCGACGACTAGGATTGTACAGTGGCAGCTATCGCAGGCTACGATTATGGCTGATTATGGCATACTTTATTCTGCGAGACCCACATCATGTGTGCCGCCCTTTACTGCAACTCAGCAGCAATACAAACCTGAGGGGCCACTCATTAAAACTCGCAGAACAATACAGTTGTCTGGAGTGCCGGAGAAATTTCTTTTCCATTCGTGTCTGTCACCCGTGGAATGCTCTCCCAGAATCGGTCGTCTCTGCACCGACACTAACAATATTTAAAAGACCGTTGGACGATGCACTTAGCCACTAACACTTTGTTACTTAACACTACGTCTCCATCCTACACCTGGAGTTTACCATGGAATTATTTGTTGTTAACTGTGGGTGCTGTGAATCTAAGAGGATCGCAGGACTGCAGCGAAGCAAACGATAAGTCCTTATTTTCATATTTAAAGGATGAACTATTTTAATATCCTTATCATCATTATTGTTAAGTTGATATCCCCACCAACTATCCAACGGGACTTGTAAAGCAACGCTTCTTAACCCGTATAAATTCATTGTTCACTGCTCATATACGATATATATATATATATATATATATATGTCCATATGTTCAAATACATCAGCTCCTCCAATACCAGACCACCTAGATCTTGTATACGAACTCTATTGTGGCCTTGAACAGTTGGTATCAGTTATTTCACTCATGTTCTTGCCAGCTCCTGCGGAGATCACATGCCACTCCAGTTGGATAGATCTTCAGGCAGTACCCGATAATCCGTCAAGTCTGCACTATTCGGATCACGAAGGCGTCGGATCTTCTTTCTCACTTACCCAGCCGGCCTCATCTGACAGAGCAGGTAAGCCTGTGTGTGTGTGTGCATGTGTGTGTGGGACTAGTCTTACACCTTGCACTAGTGCCCTACAACCGGTTCCACAACTCGCTCCCCGTGATTTTGTGCTTACAGTTATCGTACACTTTCAGCACAATGTCTTTATCATCCAGGTTACCAATTACGTATGAAGTGTTTTCTCCATGTCAGTCTTGCACGGTTTCTTCGCTTTATGCATGCGTTCTGGTTGCGATGTCATTCTAATCTTTGATTCCGAATGAAATCGTCACGAAGCCTGAACTGGGATGTGAACAAGCAAACGCTACCTTCAGTTTATCTCATCTGTGCGAAGCATGCTTGCTCACGATCGACTCAGCCACTATCACCATCGCGGCCACTCCGTTCTGGCAGGATTCATATTTGCTACCAACCCTTGACTACAACAAGTCTTTATGTTATATCCGAACATTTTCGAGCATATAAATTTGCCACTGGTTAATTTGAAAACGGTTTCGTGCTTTTAGTGCACCATACTGTCTTATTTCAGCTATTCTATACATTGCGTTCAACAGGGCATCTGACAGAGCGTGTGTAGGTTATTCCTTCTGCTGTAGTACGTGGCAAGCAGATAAGGTTGCGGAGCATATACTAGGACCCAAACACTAGAAGAACACATAGCTCACGCTGACATGCAATATTGTGTTTGTACGCTCTGTTTATTGATTTCGGATGGTCAAAAACCCAAACGTTGGCTTATATTTGATTCTCAGTTTTGTTATACCTGTTAATCCTCAGACGGCTATTTGGTCAGAGTCCACATTTCGGGTTGAAGCCCGTCTAACTGGAGCAACGCTCAGTAACTCACAATTAGGTTGCTGCTACTATGAGCGTCTATTATACCAGTGAATTTCTACTGTCTATCGGTTCAATACTGGGGACTTGGTTACTTCAACGAAGGCTGCTCCGAGGCTTGCGTCCGAAATCTATTGAAATCGTCATTCTCTTCATCGAATTCATCCTCCTGTGAGATTAGGGGGCAAGCATGAATACCTACTTTCCATCACTGTTCAGGCGGTGTGTGTGTGTGTGTGCCACCGTCGTCCATAGTACACCAACTTTTATTGTATCCGTACTTCGTTGTCACACTGATGCAGCAACCCTGGTGGATATTGAAAGGAAGGTGCATTTTATCAATCACTTCAACGTTACGATAACCGCTTGCCCCAGTACGCGTCTACTACGGAATCATGAAGTGGCTTGCTTAACAATGTACGAATCGCTTAAGTTTCACTAAACCAGTCAGCACCCTCTTTACTTACCTCTCTCACTCAAACAGTTGCGTGGTTAAAGTGCTACGCATTGATGTTGCTGCAGCATATTTGTTTGTTTTCCACGCTGCTGAACCTCAGTAGGTCACATTTCGATGCCGACCAAAGGAGGATTACTGGTCCGATCATGATCAGACCCGGAGCGTGGTTCCCATATGGGGGCTGTTTTGGGGTACCGGCATTACCATCACCATCATCCACAGCAGCGATTCCTAAGTTATCTGCACTGGCGCTTTTGTGCCGCACAGTCATGATGGTCGGCGAGGTGAGAATTAATCAGAGAGCGTGAGATTGCGAATCTGGTGTGTAGCCTAAATTCCCTGAACAGATATTGAGAGTGAGACGTCCACAACTTTCCAGTAACGTCAGGCTACCTACGGGTAGTTGTCATGCAAATCTGAGTCGGTGTTGACGACACTTCATCCCTACTGCTCCCACTGATCCGCAACATCGACAGCGAAACTTCAGATAGCTTCCCAATTTGTCGGAATCAAATTCCACCATGGCACCACCACATCCTAAGCAATGCATATGTCCATTGGTGCACATAGTGTGCTGCTCGCCATCTCAATAAACCACTGAGCCGAGTCCCATGGCTCTCAGACAACTGAGCAAATTGTTAGCGTTAGTGAGCGATACCAGCACTGTCGGCTCATCACTGACAAAACTGTCGCCCCGTGCGATCGACTCCAGACAATTATCTACGAAGCTGTTCTGATAGGCTGCGGTGTAATTTGGAAAGGACACCTCGCATCTCCTGACATAGCCGAGGAGAACCCTACGCACGGATCATTTCTTAACGAACCTGAACGTCGGCCGCCACATTTGTTCGTTCTTAACTCTTCTGTGGAACAGGCTTCGAAGCCACCACTTATACTCTGTTGTCTGAATCGCGAACAATTGACTCGATCTTCTGTAAGCAGATGAACTGGTTGGCTATTTCTTTTACGCTCGCATTCTCAGCGTACACCTGCTGTTCTCCCTATTTTCATAAGGTGTGGGTTGTATCAAGTGCCAGCGGTTTGTCCAACCGTTTTACCGCCACTCGCGTTCGGTCCAATTTCGCGACCGTGGTTGCGATGCGGTGAAGCGTTGTTGCGGCATACCGGCGTACTGCTGTTTCCTTTTAAATTGAGCACCGCTCTGGAGCATAACTGTCAGTCGCAGTGGGCTCGCTTTGTCATCACAGAATGAGCCTCAAAAGCATTCGAATCAGTGAGGATACTGGATTTCGATGCACGATGAAAGGTTTACTTGCATTCTCCGAGCAATCGACTTTTTCACAGTCATATTTGATCTGCATTTCAGCGCCTACCCTGAGGTATACGTACCTGATAACGATTGATTTTTCCAAAGAAGCTAAGTGCGCTTTCTTCACTATCAACCGGTACCAAAGTAGTGATAAATTTAATTCTCGGACTATTCATCATTTACTGAGGATTGGTAGTGAGGATTTTGGCCTAATTCAACTGATTCATCATCGTCACTCCAACTCAGCAGACTTAGGGTTGTCTGGAAAAGCACTAGACGCCGGCGTTTCGACCTTCTTTGTCTCGTCAGTGGTGTGCCTCCCAGCGGACCCCTGCCGGGTTCCGGCCCCATGACTTCATTATGCCAGCAGCTTATAACACCTCGCCATGGGTGACAGCCACAGACCTGCGTCATTGATATTCGACCATGATATAAGCCCGGCTCATCATCCACTGCCATGCCAGTTACAAACTGTGCAGAAGACAATGGATAGTCTCACGAGCTAGGACTATCCGCATAGCGCCTATGTACGACATGGAAGTTGGAAGCTATACGGACAGAGTTTATATTACTGATGAGTAGTAGTGAGGATTTTGGTATAATTCAACTGATTCATCATCGTCACTCACAATCGTACATAGGCCCTATGCGGAGTATCAGGGAGGATACTGCATTTCGATGCACGATGATAGGTTTGTTTGCATGCTCCGAGCAGTCGATATTTCCGCAGTCATATTTGATCTGTATTTCAGCGCCTACTCTGAGATGTACGTATCTGGCCACGATTGATTTTTCCAAACGTGCTTTCTTCACTATCAACCGGTACCAAAGTTGTTATGAATTTAATTCTCGGACTATTCATCATTTGCTATTTATGTGCTATGATATGATGTTCCTCGCGCACCTAATGCTGGTGCTACTTCGTCCAGCGTAATGGCGTTCCCACCCTATTATTGACATGTAATTGTCAGTCGAGACATTCGTACATCCGTTAGAGAGGAGCACTGATGTGTTTTCTATCCATTACAAGTTCCCCTGGTGAGAGGAATTGGTAGGTTAAATTTAGAGTGCGTGTATAGACACACCAACTAATTAGCTGTAACAAAGGCATAGATAAATGTATATTCTCGAGTTCACATGTGGCGCACCAAAGAAGGCAAGATCCGTTTCCTGAAAGCTGATATGCGACAATTGTTGTTTGACCAAGTATACTCTTGACAAAGCATGTGTGCAGATTCATGTGATCCAAGGTGTGGGATGTGGCTGTGATACATGTTTTCATGTTGAAATAGCAAATTGTTTTGCGAATGCGAAAATGTCGATAGGCACGAATAATGATACCGATAAATATCGCAGATAAATATTGATTCGGTGATCCAAATTGTTCACGGTAAGTTGTGATGGTTTGGCCTCGAACCGATCGCTTTCACGGCTATCCGTAGTCACCCGGCTTCCATTTTCGCTCGCTTGTCATATTCAATGGCGTCAGATCTCCTTGCACAGCGTTGCATTCCTGTCCTGCAAAACATTCCGACTGTAAGTTTCTCCTTCTCAGGTGCGCACATTTTGCTCGCGATTTCGACTTTTTTTCACTCATTGATAATCCTACGTGTTGCCCAACACTTTTGTATTTCATTACATTTTCCATTTCAACAATGCTAACTGTTTCCCCACCATTTTGAACTCCACCCAGCCATATCGAATACCGCGGACCTTTCCAAACTGGAGCCGTTGCTACTCGAGATGCGTGAGCGTATCGTTCGGGGGTTGCGCATCTGCCGAAAGATGCGGCAATTTCACCTATCCATCTCCCTCCTGATGACGTTGCTAGCGCTGATGCTTCCCACGTGCTTATCACACTCCAATTTGGCCACTAACGTCGTGGGGATGTTCACTTTTGTCATAATCGGAGCCACTTTATTTGCATTGGTGTGGGGCTCGATTGTGGGTCGGACGACTGAGCGACGCGCTTTGGAAAATTCCGTCCAGACGACCAATGTTTGGCTGTCTTGTTTGCCCTCCTCTGTGTCAAATGGGCTAAAGACACCGATTACCGAGGCTGTGCCACGTGGTGATGTGCTGTGATTTGTACCCTGGATGTCGGTTCTTTCTTATTCCGGTGAAAAATCCATGACACATTTCACTCATTTCTTGTTACTTTCCTTCACATTAACCGTGATGCAAGTAGGCTCATCTTCCGTTGCTACCCAATCGTCTGTGCATTCTACCCTGTCTTAATGACTTCATCCGTTTTCACTGACCCCGTCATTTTAACTGCTTCATCTGTTCGTGTACTTTCACAGTATATGCTTGAGGAAATGTTGATTGATACAATGAGCAGTGGTTTGTCACGAGTAAAAAAGCATTTGCTTAACATTTGCCGCAGGATGGTAGAGATGAAACTATGGGGTCGAAAGATATGTGAGTTGTCTGTTTGCGCGTCTACTGAGCAGACGCGCCGCTGAATCACAGAAGTGTCAATGAGAATTGAATACAAACAACGACAAGATCACATGGCGGCAGTTACAGCTGATATACTCCGTGAGAAAATTTAAAATAAGCCTACTCACTTCTGTACCACCTCTTTAGGTCTATGTGACATAAACCGGTTTGAAGGCATGATTAATATATTCCAAAGTAGCACAGCCTAGGTTACGATTTGATGGCGGCCATGAACATTATCCAATCGTAGCCTTCTGTAGCGTCCACTGAAAACTCTTAGTGACTTCAGACTTTACTGGTAAGACTGATTACTTACACCCTTTGTAGCCCTGCGTTGGGGTGAATCTACCACCTCCAGATCGCAATTCAACCAAGGTTATTCAGCTTGGGTGGCGTATTCAATGTGATGGTTAACGCAAGAGATGGTTGTGTCAAAACTCCAGAAAGCGCTCCGCAGCAGACCAACGTGCTGGTTGCCTATTATCGCGGTTGCCCCCAACTGTTGAACAGTTATCAGTGTTAACAGTGTTGAACAGTTAAAGCCACTTGGAATGAGCTTACCAAGGTCGCGTTCCTGAGAAGTGGTTGCAATATGTATGACCCAAGCCAATATACGTAGTCATGCCTATGTCGTAACTGAATAGTGCGACATTTTTCCACCTTGTGCGGTATGGCATCTTGAGCTGACCAGTCCGAAATCATGTTGAGGTCAAGCTGGAGCCCTTCGTGGTGGTCCGGTTTCCTGATCGCTCGCCATAACTTGATATCATCCGTGAAGCATAGGGAAGTTTATGTAAACCAAGAATTTACGACGACGTAGTACCGAGCATTCGGATACACCGCATTCCATCTCAATTGCGTCGGACAGGTATTCTCGTACTCCCACCTCCACGGTTCGTTATCTGAAGTGCAAGGATTGGGGTGCCGCTCGTCTCATTTGTCGTTTGACAGCATGGGTGCTTTGCAGATTTGATGTTATCAAGACTATCCTCACAATTTCAGTGTTCTCTTGTGCGCATCCGCTGTACACCCCTAAAGATTTCAGTCGCAGTTGGTACGGCAGGTGGAGCACTCCCTTCACATTCTTGGTTGCCCTTCGCTGTGCGGTACCCAGTGCAACCAGATCGCGTTTTAACCAGGGTTGCGCGGCCTTCATCGCGTACTCCAAATGGGGCCTCACATACGCATTGAGCATTTGGGGGAAGATGGAGGAGGGTCAATCCGCCCAAACACCCTCCGTAAGAGATCGAGTTGGTTGGCGATTTTGGGCACCTTCAAGGATTGCGCCGAACAGCCGTGGTCGTCTTACATCACCACCCCAAGATCACGCTACTGTGTAGCGGTTTTCAGCATGTGGTCTCCAAGCATTTATGCGCAAATGGGATTGGGGCGTACAAGTAATGTGTTGCATTTGGCCCTGTTAAACGGAAGTAGATTAACCTTTTGACCATTCAGAAGCGCAGTCCAAGTCTATTTGCAGCATATCATCGTCCTCCTGACAAACGATTGTCTGCCACTCCTTGATGTGATTAGTAGCAAACAGGAAAGTCGACTCGATGACGCGCGAGGTCGTTCCTAAATACCGGGAATATGCGCAGCCCTAACTCTGATCCCTGTGGGACCTAGTAGTCCACGTCAATAGGATCAGAAAATGGATCCTTAACACGAATCTGAAGCCGCCGCTGAAAATAGCAATTTCCGATCCATCCAAAAACCGGGTCCCCAATTCCGTATGTACGCAGTATTTGGAGAAGGATTTGGTGGTCTAAACGGTCGAAGGCGTTAGAAAAGTCGAGGTAGATGGCATCAGTTCCGGTCCCACTGGCGGCTATTTCGGTTCAACTGCCACGCGTAATCAGCAGATTGGTAGTACGTGATCGATGCTGAGGGAATCCGTGTTGTTCTTGTGCTATGATGTTAAACCATTCAAAGTAGCCCATTAGAGCCTCAGCTATGATTGACTCCATCACTTTTGTGAACACCGAGATGAGAACCACCGGTAGATTGTTGGCGGGCTCCGAACGGCTATCACCCTTGAAAATTGTGGTGATGATGCTTCCACATGTTGGGGACCTGCTATTCATCCAGGCATCTTTGGAAAAATCGAGCTAATGACTCAGCTATCCTCGTAGCTGTCACCTGAAGTGCTTTTTGGGAATGTCGTCAACACCGGAGGAACCATGAGTGCGCAGCGATATTAGCTTCCACAAAACCGTCGCTGGACTAAAATTGATGTGTGTGAATATCGGCGTTTTGGGAAATGGAACACGTATGTGACAAATGCTGGTGGCGCATCGAAATATTGAAGCATATTGCAGCTGTAGAACGTTGGCTGCATTCTCGGTAGTTTGAACATGTCCATTTGCTGAGGTAAATGGGAGAACGCCACGCTTCATATTCCGAAGGATATTCGCATGTCCGTACAGAAGCTTGTTATTAGCACAAAACGTTTCTGCTGGGCTCTGCTGGTGAACTAATTTGTCCTCGCGTACAAGTGTGGTACAGTGATTACGATGCACTACATACTAGGTCCAGTTTTCAGGGTTAGGGTTCACCCTATACGCATGCCACGCTGCGTCTCTTACCACCATGCATTTTTGGGTTCTGCTCCTAATGATTAATGGTGCCCTTGTAGAACGAATGGGTCAGTTTACAGATGCGGATTGAATCAGGTCGGTGAAATCCGTCCATGCAGTATCAATGGAGCAATTGTCCGAACAATCCCAAATGGTATCCCTAACAAGTTTTGTGAGTGTGTTCTAGTGCGTGATTGTTCGGAACAAGTCACTGTGTTCTTGTGCAAGTTCCGCATAACACACATAGTCGTAAAGTATTGTTATGTGATCGCCTCAGATGGTTTCTCGATCGTGAGTACTTCGTTCATGAGCACTTGATCAAGCACAGATGGCTTATTTCACGTCCTGAATCTGGAGGGCGAACTGACATGGCTAAAGAGCAGAATGCTTACTATAAACACTTGCGGGTCTGTCTTGAATTGTTCGTTGGGTGAAGCCGGAACTCTCAAATCGTGAACATAGAAGTCACCGGAGATGAGAACATGGCTGTATCGTTATCGAAGCACCTACCCCAATACTAATGTCAGGCGGAAGTCTATCTCTTGGGTGGACATTGGGGGACGATAAACAACTGCCAAAGGCAGGTGTCGTTGCGCCTTAGTCGCAGACTGCATCAAAGTGAGTACCTGAGCACCGGTTCGCACTACAGATCATTACGGTAGTATAAAAAATAATCCCACAGCCTTTACAGGGGCAATCGGTTCAAATGATGAACATACCAGGTATCTCGACTTCGGCGTCGGTGAGTTCTGAATGCAGCTAAGTGTCCGTTATGAATATGTGGTCCCAGGCGTATGGTGCATGAAGTAACTACAGTTCGGCAAGCTTGCTCAGTAGACCTTGTACATCGGTGAACATGCAGGAAAGTTTCGCTGTTCCTATAAATGTGTCGTGGGATGCGCGTTTTAGGTATGATGTGCCGACCGGAGCAAGATCGGCAACTAATCGTTCTTCGGTTGGGGTGATGACGAACTCATCTGTGTCGGGTTCAGAGACCTCACCATTAAATCTATGCAACTCTCTTTATATGTTGTGTACGGGGGTTTTTGCAAGTTTGCTTGGCCAGCTGAATGAAGTTATCCGAACTGTCAACTAGAGGTGGCCCGAGTAAGTAGTTATTTTCGTGTGGTTGCTTAGGGGAAGCTGCTTTGATCCGGAGCTCGGAAGGAAGGCTGCTCCGGCCTGGAGACCAGCTTTCTAACACCCTATTTGACATTTGTCAGGATTGCAGCACTACTTTCGTAATTATCAGGCCATTTTGTAATTTGGGGTCGCGTTGCCTAGAGACTGATTGCGTTAGGACCTTTTCCAGGAGCAGGGTCTCTCGAATGTATCGCCACTGCTCCTGGTCGTGGGTGGTCGCTTGACGCTGATCATAACCTCCAGCCTCGGGAGCACCGTGTACAAAGATTGTCCTAGACACGGATTCCTTTCGGGGTTCTTTCAAGTCATGCTCCGCCTGTTTGCACTCGCTCCAAGAAGTATCCGGATTGATGCGGATGGAAGAAGACATTCCGAAGGCGCGGTGTGGATAACAGGATAGTTTCTGCTTCACCAGCGGAAGTCAATAAAACGTGGAGAATACTCGGTTCACCGTAGGGCTGTGAGTTTTGGTGGCGCGCGATCCGCGTCAATTTGGCTGGCTTAACTACAACACAAGTGACGTCATATATGGAGTTCCACTGATTCCTATCATCGAGTTGTTTTCCTTTTACGGAATTTGACCTTGACGCTGTAACGTTGGTGCAGACTATCGATGGTACACTATTTGTAGTTCGGATTGATGTCAGCCGCCCGGCTGGTCTGCATACCAACGGTTGAGGCTGTTGAAGCATAACTTCCCCTTCTTCATTTACCTTAGGCCCAATGGGGTAACTCAAGACCTAGGTTTCCGTTTGATTTTGGCCGAAAGCCTGTTCCAACCACGAACAATGTGGGCGTCCATTTGACGTTTTCAAAGAATTTGGAGAATAGTTGAGATCCTGACCGTAGTTATTCCAATTGATCTGGCTGTGGTTGTTTTAGACTTATTTGGTCAGTTGCTGGCGTTGACCTCTCGAGCAACAGGGGACACATTTTTATGCGCTGTAAAGCATTTTTCCGCTGTTTTGCAACGGATGCTAATGGGAAGTGCTAAGGTTTGTTCATTGTCAAAGTTTCCTCAAATAAATCAACTTTGGTTTTCCTCAATCATTGCCGGGAGTCTTTCGTGCTTTTGAGCTAGTTCATGCATGGTCTTTGCCAGGGGAATGGCCATGCGTACTTCACAGAAGCATAGAGAAGACGGTTTACGCTTATGTCTCTTCAACTGGCTTACCGTGAACTTAGCACATGTAGAATGAAACTTGCTTTGGCAGTTTACACACTGAATTCCGGTTCGTACGTTTTTATTGCATGAAGGAAAACCCTATTCTACTGTCATCCCTGGCGTAGAATATGGGGCAAATGTCGATCGGTCGTCAAAAACCATTGTGTCGATCGATGCTTGTTCGGTCAGCGGTGTGATTGTCTAACTGTCGCTGTATTATCAGTGTGTTCGTGTGCGTATCACAAGCCTGAGGTGCGCGCTCTCGTTTCATTTGGAATAATCCCCTCTAACTTCTCTCCATCTTCTCGCAGCGTAGTCGCCACACGCTCATTCGAACCGGATTTACCAGAGCTACACATTGCTCGATCGTACGTGGACGTATCTTATACCACTAAAGTGTTAACCATCACTAACAGATTTGATTGTCATCCGCGATTGAATACAAGTGAATAGCTTATTCACTATGTGCCCTTTGACCATCTGTGTACTACCATTCGGTGCAGAATCCTCGATGCAAGCTTACTCCAATCCGGCGTTTCTCAACGCATCTGTAAAGGCATTTGTGATCTCGCGACCTGTTTCCATCGCTATGTAGTTACATTTATTAGGTCCCAAACTAACCGGAGCTAACGTCGATCGATCAACCGACCAACACTTCAACGTGTGCGTACAAGGGAACAATGGTGACAGCCAGCTTGCCAAGCTGACTCAAGCTTACCTTGACGCCGGAAGCTGAAGTGACAAACGCGTAACCTTAAAACAGCGTGCCTACTGCGAACATGTCTCATATGAAGAACAAATGCGAATTATGTGCTAAAGTGGTAAAAATTGCTCTGGTGTGTAGCATGTGTTTGAAATCCTATCACACTACCCGTCTTGGGACGGGGCCGACAAAAACAAAACGGTGCACTAATACGGCAGAGACGTTTTGGTGCTGCCAAGTATGCAATTCTACTCCAGTTGTTAGCTGTCTAGCTGTGCTACCGAAGAGGTGTGAAAGACTAACAGAAGTGGTCGAGCAACTAGTGGGCGCCAAGGCTACACCCATGGGAGGAGACGGACCTGCACTCGTATGTGAAAATAACACCCCGAATTCCCTAGTCCAGCCGGATAAGCGAGCCAGGCGTCCCAACCTAACCCCAACGACTCAGCACCCAGCAGTACTAACTCCATCCTCTGTCTCTCCTATAAGCAAAAACAGTGCCTGCAACACGTCTGCCTCAACTTCTGTGCTGTGTGTCGCACCTAGTAGTTTGTTCGCTACATAAGAGACCGTAAGCTGCAGTAAACCAACCATAGTGAACAAACCGGCAACGTACGTATCGGTTGCCGCCAAGCAAACACCAGAAAGAGCACCGGTAACCTTTCTGCCCGGACTAGAGAAAACTAAAACTAAAACTAACGATCGAAATCAATGGGGTTCCATCTGTACATCGATCGGTGTCCATGCTAATCTAACGACATTAAAATACATCTTGCGTCACCCAAACTCGTTGCACTATGGTGAACCCCGGTTACTCCGGGTAACACTAAACTCGGCGGACGAGGCAGAGGCCGTTCTGTTGTCTGAGAATGGTTTCCGCAACGACTTAAGTGGAGTGCACATACTACCCGAAATCCCGTGGAAAGAACGTTCAGCGCATCCCGCTAACAGAGAGAAGTACAGAAAAGTCAAGATAAGAAAACTGCGGTTACTCATGGTGTTCATGAACTTAAAGATTCCTCTTCCGACGATGCTCAGATGCATGACCGCGAGCAATAGCACTACATCCGGGAGACTCTTTCCCTCGAAAATGTCGTGGCCACGTCGTTGACAAGGATCCACATATCACCAAATTATAAGGGATGCGGTCCCAGGCTGTGAAAACTTGTGTTGCATTCAGAACTAAAGGCACAAACCCTATTAAAGAACTGGACTAAATTCCGTTGCAGATTGCCAACAGAAATTCGTCTGAAAGCAGCAGGAACACCAGCACCTTCTAATGCCAATTTAGTGGAGGCACAACTCTCAATGAAAACGCCAACTGCAGGACCCGACTCGGGGACGGTTTCAACAGTAGCCATAATATACGGAGGGACATAGCAGAGCACGAGCAAACACCGGGATCAGCTACTGGACTACATACCAAATTCGTCTCCAGAGTCTGCAACCCATCCACAAAACGATTAGTCGCTGACCCTTTATTAATCGGCGTAAACTCACTTGCTCCCTCCATCCAGTCTAACACATTTTTGGTCTCCGAGAAACTCTCATGCATGTACACAAATGCCCAAAGTCCACTCAGCAAATTAGCTGAATTAAGATTTCGACATGCGTCAGCCGCTTGGGACCTGATCGCTGTTACCGAGACGGATGCCGAAATCGCGCTAGCAGGCATGGCCGTTGTCCGGAAGCATCGAGACAGCAAATGTGGTGGGATAGCCCTCTACTTTCGTAACAGCCTACATTGCGAGCCCATAAACGATTCAGAAACTGACGTACCTGACTCCATTTGGTGTAGTTTCCGGCTGAGAGGGAACGAACTTGGTCTATTGGTTGTTGCTTACCGCCCACCATCGTCTACTCCTGAGATGGACTATAACTTGGTGGCTGCGCTGAAACAACTGAAAAACAGGAAGTACGGTCACATTCTAGTCACCGGAGACTTCAATTTACATTCTCTAGAATCACAGGCCACACCAGGGGGACAATTCAAGGCAGACCTGCAAATCTGGTTTCAGACTTCCCGCTTTATAGCCACGTCACTACGCCCACCAGATTCAGGGGAACTAAAAGGCCAACCATGTTGGACCGAATATTCAATAATGAAGAACTGATGGTCGAGAGAGTGGTAACCGATACTCCTCTGGGATGCAGCGATCATGCGATGTTTGTATTTCATTACATGTGCTACCCGGATTATCCTAAAGAGCATGTCGAGGAATATCATGTTGTAACCGACTATGACGACATGTCCGACCTCATTGATGCAACAAGCTGGTCGTTCTTAGCTAAATTGACCCCGGAGGTGGCCTGCGCAGAATTCGTCAACATAGTTACTAGGCTCGTGGCAAGGACATCTGAAACCAAACTCTACCGGCCTAAAAGTATGAAGTCTTTCGTAAGGAGCAAGACACGTAAATGCATAGCATTAAGGGACTTGGCATGGCAAACTTACATAGCCTCCCCGAACGACCATACCTGGGAGGTCTACACAATACAAAGGAACCACTGTGTCAAACTCGTCCGGGAGGATAAACTGAAGAACCAACAAGGTCTAGTGGAAAAGTTTCGCTCCAATCCCAAACTGCTTTGCAGACACATAAACAATTTGCGCAGTGTTAAGCGCGGTATTCCTGCTCTGCACACTACATACGGGTTAGCCCAAACCGCACAAGAGGAGGCCAACGTCCTTGGACAACAATTTGGCCGTACCTTCCAAAACATGCGATCATCATACATCCTGCCTAGGCAGAAAAATGCCGTCATCAGGGCTTAATCACATATCGTTCACCTTCGCAGCTGTACTGAAGAGGCTGATCTCTCTGCGCGAGTTCAGCTTCCCGCGTGCGGACGGCATTCGCCTGAAGGCGTTGAAAGTTACTACCATTAGTTTGGCTGCGCCACTACCAATTTGCTTTCAACGATTTCTGAACGAGATGCACGTGACCACGATGTGGAAGCACGGAATCTTCACGCCTATCTACAAAAGTGGCAGCCGCGCTGAACCAACAAATTATCACCCGATAACACTACTTTCTGTGATCTCCAAGATTATGGAGTCCATTGTAGCTGAGGCTTTGATGGGTATCTGGAGAACTACAAATTCTCGTCCCGGAGCAACAAGGATTTCGCCAAAATCGCTCCTGTACCAATAATCTGTTGACTGCTCGTGCAAACTGAACGGAATCTGTGGACGCTGGTGTAGGAGTCGACGCGACCTACCTGGATTTATCAAAGGCATTCGACCGTATAGACCATCGCATTCTATTCCACAAACTCCAGAAATATGGAATCGGCGATCCTGTTCTGGGCTGGATAGGAGTCTTTCTCGTGCAACGTCACCTGAATGTGAAGGTTCGAAGCAACCTATAAGAATCCATCGAAGTTCAGTTCGGCGTACCTCAAGGCTCGGTACTTGGACCCCGCCTGTTCCTGGTCTTCATAAATGAGTGTGCTATCTAATTAATTGCTATTTGCTGGTGATCTAAAGGTATGGCGCACTATAGCTGCAGTGGAGGATTTAACAGTGTTACAGGAGGATCTGGACAAAGCGTACACATGGTCCATCGAGAACATGCTGCATTTCAACGTCACCAAGTGCAAGATTCTCAGCATACGGCACAAGAGTATGCACAACTACCGCCTAGGACCACAAATTCTACAGCGGGCTTCTCATGAGTGCGATCTCGGCGTGATAGTTCAAGATGACCTCGGTTGTTTGAGGCAGACGGAAAAGGCAGCTAAGCAAGCAAACCAGTACCTCGGCCTTCTTCGCAGAGCTTGCGGAAAGTTTGACCCTTCAGTCTTTCCAAAATTGTTTAGTGCGTACGTGGGGCCGCACACGGAATACGCTATCCAAGCGTGGCAACTCTGGCTCAAACGCCATCTCACCGCGCTCGATACTGCACAACGTAGCGCAACGAAGAGCGTCAGAGCTTCGACCAGCCTCCCCTACCCACACAGGATGAAAACACACAAGTATACAGTGGATGTTATCGGCGTCTAAGGGGCGATCTCATAATGGTGTATCTGATCCTGATACACCCCAACCACCCATGCCATTCACTTCTAATACTCAGTCAAAACACCTGGCTAAGTCACCAGTTTAAGCTGATCACGCAGTACAGCCGACTGGAATGTCGACGAAACCTTTTCTCCCTTCGAGTGGCACAGCCTTGGAACGCCCTCCCGGAACATGTAATAAATGCTCCCACCCTATCCCTTTTCAAAAAACGCCTCGACGATACTCTGTCACATCCACATTATGTGCAAAATCCATGAGCACCAGATGCTGGCCTTAATGCACAACAGACAGTGAACAGTGCCATAACCCTAATGGAGAATGAGTCACTCCAAACCCCTTACATGCAATTGGATAAGCGCTACCACTGTAGAAACTGGATTTATGTATCCCGTCGACCCGAGATAACTGCACACGAGTAAGCGCTGTCCTTAATATGTTTTTATTTTTTTCTCACTTACTACGTGATCTATAACCATTCCCAGTATTGCTTTGTGTGCGCGCATTCTAATTTCAAACTTCCTTTATACGGCAGTGCAGTTAAACCTGTAATCACCCGAACCGACGATTCCATTATCCCTTGATCTATCTTTTCTCATTCAAACCACCCTACGGGACATATCAAGCAGCTGTTTTTTTACCGGTTATAAATCATTGTTCATTGTTCAATGTCAACGCGTTCGGTGCGTGCACGGCTGGCATAGTAGGATTGAGCGGATGGATCGTTTGCTCGTTAACCTCCGAGATTTAAATAAAGCGAGCAACTGATGGGGACACAAAATGTCTGATAGCTAATGCGCTTAGCCGTCAACTGTTGTGGTTGAATGTTCATCGTGTAGAGCTCTGAGTTGGCTTTCGTTTGAGACCACGAATATTGCTTTGTGGTCTGGGGTTCAGAAAATTCCTCGATTCCGTTTCCGCTGGGACAATGCAAAAACCGCGATGTTGCGATTACAGATGATGCACACAGGTTAGATCTGAGAGACGGAATGCACCAAATGGCGCTTATGAAGCCGGACCAACAGTGTACGCACACGGGGTGTGTGTGTGTATGTGTCATGAGAGGTGTGTCAGTAAATCCGATTAGAGTATGAGACCGGATTATTTTAGGTCCGCGCTGTGAACTGCATGCATTAGCATAAAGCAGGAGGAGACGGCAGTAGAGAGGTGTAGTTGATGGGGTAGAATAAGATCTGTTCACCAAGTAGATTGTTCACCAGACAACGAAAACTTTCTGGCTTTGTTATGGTGGCTACTATTCTGTGGCGAAAAGTTGGTCCGAGACCATATAGCGGCCTGCGCTCGCAGTCCCATCTCCAGGCTTGAGTGTAAGGTATACTCAAACTAAGGAGACTGGCGATGGATGAAGTTGTGTTGAGATATTTCAATGGAATCGTGCGAAACAGGGGGATGAGCTGGCAAATGCCTTTTGTAGGGTAGTTGCAAGCTGTGTGGAACAATATATCCAAATTTTTGGGCATTATTCCCACATGGCTCACCCCAACAACATCCTAATGAACACGTATATGGTGTTGTGGCTTCGTGTGTCGCTTTCCTTCCTTGCGACGGTCCGATGCTCACTATACTCGATGTCCCCGCCCCTGACTGAAATTGGCGAGTATATCAAAATTTCTGCACCTAAGAGCATGCCTCTCTCGGAAACACATAGGAGTGTACAGGTGAAGTTATCGCCGTCTACGGGGCGACCTTATTCCGGGGTACCATATCTTGAAAATCCGCGGTCAAGCTTGCGGCACCTGCTGAAAACTGGCAGCAACACAAAAGTGAGGGGTCACCAGCTGAAACTTGCTACCCAATACAGTCGGCTAGAATGCCGCCGAACATATGTGTCTTTTAAAATTTGTCGGCCATAGATCTCTCTTTCGACTTCTGTCGTTTCTGCGCACACGCTACCCCTTTATAAAAAACGACTTGGTGATGTATTAGACAATCTGTATTAGTTGATTTGAATTCTGTTCATCGATTGACGAAAAGACGCTAACAAACATTGTGTTCATCAACCCCCACGAAATCGTAATAAGAGGATATACATGTGTGTTAACGTAAATTTAATGATGAGTCCACGGATGCGCGTTATATTTTACCGTAATATCTTTTCTGAACTTACGTAATTCGTACAAATCATCCCACGGGACCTGTCAACGCTTATCCTTTTTCCCGTATTAAACCATTGCTCCATTTCACCATCCGACCGTACTACCTAGACTAGTATTGTTTCATGAGGAAGCCCGGCTTACACCGGAGTGAAAGTAATTTTGATGTCGTGTAAAAATGGTATTCGAAGCACTTCGCTTTCGTAATTTGATGAGCACACTGTGAACCGTACTCCTTTAATACACGTTCGACACGATCCCTTCTCCTTGCTGTGACCTTCTAGAATCCTGTGGCGAAGCTGTTACCCGTGACACAGCTGTACGCTATCGAGCGCGTCGCCAGGTTGCGAATTGCGGGAATGCCTTCCTTGTGGAGGTAACTGAGAATAAGTCTCATCTGCCTTGCGGGCGAGATGAATAAGCCGTCGCGGACACTCAGTGCCAGCGTCTCAGAACGTGGGGAGTTGTGGGTTCTCCATCAAATATCATAAGAGCTCGTGCGGCGCTGTGTCAAAGCTAATGTGACCGGCTATAAGGTCATTGACCAATCAGTTCTGTGACCAGAGGACGGATGAATGACCTTGCTGACCACCGGCATCTCTGTGGACTACTACCTAACACAAAGAAGGCGAAGGAGCCAGTCGGCTGTCAACGGTCTTCGTTAATGTTAAATCTTCTCACTTACTGCAATTCCGAAACACGCACTTAATCTATTACGCACAACATCAAACCCATACCAAACAATGAACAATGATTTATCAAGGGTAAAAGTTGCATGTGCTTGACAAGTCCCGTAGAATGTTTGGAGTAAAAATTAAAATTTGTAGGATCATCGAATAAGTAAATCGTCATTGCAAGCGTCTACTGACGTAAAGGCACTACTGCATAACGATAGTGTGAAGTGGGAATAGGATGTGCACACACAAATAATATACAGCGCTGTTATAGTTCAGTAAAATGCGTGAGAAATAAAAAAGGAAACGACAACGCTCACTCGTTTATTATGTCATTTGACAGACGTGGCATGTTAATCTAGTTTGGCTTCATCCAGGCTACTCACATGGACACTTCTGTATGTATCCCCCCCGCCACGTTGCGGAGAGGGCCGTTAAGTTCATGGTTAGTTTTGCGTTATTTCGTCCTCCAAGTAGAATGGACTATGTCAAGCAATGCATGTTTGAAAGCGTTTCATCAAGGCGTTTTTTGAATAGCGTTAATGTAGAGGAAAGGATAAGGTGAGTCGGAGGGGCATTCCAGGCACGTGACACACTGAGGTAGAAAACTTTGCGCCGACAATCAACTCGACTGTAGTGCGTAGCCAGTTTGAGCTGATGGCCTCTCAGATTGGTACTTGGGCTCAGTTGCAACAGATTACGACATGGGGGAGTTGGGTTCGTCAGTATTAAGTAAACCACGTTTAGGTCTTCTCGCGGACATCGATATACACCCCCGTACAATCTCAGGGACTGCAGTCTGCGTTGGTAGGAGAGATGAAATAATCCTCTAACGAGTTTGGTCGCTCTACGTTATGGAGCTTCAAGCGCATCGATGTCGCGCTTTCGCCAGGGACGCCAGGTTTGGATCGCATATTCCACGTGAGGCCTCACGTAGGCTTACAGCATTTGCGGAATGCTTGATGGCTCAAAATTGCCGAAAGCCCTCCGTAAGAGTCCAAGATGTTGACTGGCTCTTTTTGATGTCTTTTCAGCCTGTCTCGAGCAACCAAGACCGTACTGCACGATCATCCCGAGGTCGTCTTCTTTGCAAGCACGTTCTAACTGCTGGTCCCGCAAGTCGAAATTCATAGATAAACTGATGGCGCATGCTCACCACTTTACACTTCGCCACGTTGAACTGGAGCCGGTTATCAGATGACCACGCATAAGCCCTGTCGAGATAGTTCTGCAATACCATGTGATCATTCGATGTCCTGATATAATACCAAATTTTGACATCATCTGCAAATAGTAAGAAATTCGACTGCAGCACACTGGCAAGACTGTTACTGAATGTGAGGAATAAATGTGGCACCATTACCGATCCTTGGGATACGCCACACTGGACGTCACTTGGGTCGAAAATGGAGCTGTGGACTCTCACATTCAGCTGAAATTGAGCGTTGAAGTAGCCGATCTAACCGAGTAGAGAGTCAGCGACTCCATAGCTTTGAAGTTTGTGAAGGAGAATGCGGTAGTCCAAACGATGGAGCGCTTTCGAGAAGCTCAGGTAGACAACCTCGACTCCCACTCTGCCATCGGCTGACTCTGTCCAGCTTGCTCGGGCTAGCAGTAAGTTTGTAGTGCATAATCGATTTCGACGGAATCCGTATTGCTGTGACATTAGGATCTTGTTGCTCTCAAGATATCCAATGAGCGCCTCTGTAATTATGCGTTCCATTACCTTGAATAAAATTGGAAGGAGAGTGATTGGACGGTAGTTCGAGCGCTCCGAATGATTACTACTTTTGTAAATAGGTGACTAGCCCATGTTTCCACATTGTCGGAACCTGCATTGTGTCGAGACAGCGTTGAAAGTACCGAGCCAATGGTTCGTCAAGGTTAATAGCCGCTGTCTTCAATGCCTTCGGTTTGATGTCGTCCACGCCAGGTGAGCTGGGCACGCGCAATGAAATTAGCGTTTTCATCACATTGGCCGCCGTGAACGATACGTGATTTAACCCTGGGGTCCATGGAAGCTGTGTCAAAAGCGGATGAAATGATGATTCACTCCAGAAACTATGGATGAAGTGTTGGCAAAGCACGTTGGCTGCATCTTGTGCGGTTTGCGCAAGACCATCTGTTGTGCATAAAACAGGGATCCCCCGATGCACTCTGCGACGCTTTTTGACGTGTTTACATAGCAACTTGGGATTTGTACTGAATTTCGTCGCTAAGTTCTGTTGGTGCTGGAGTTTCTCATCGCGGAGCAATTTGACGCAGTGATTTCGTTGGGTTAAGCACCGCAGGTCAGGTTACTTGGAAAGATTTTGTAAGCGCGCCAGGCTGAACCTCATAACGTCATGCATTTCCTAGTACGGCTCCTCAGGAACGAATTCACTTGGTTCTGGCGAAGGCCCTTGCTTTCTGATGCGTTTGCCACTTGCTAAGGGAATTTGGTGACGAACAACATCCAGGCGACATTGAACGGCTTCTCGGCCAGGACGGACCAGTCGGTTTCTTGAAGGAGATTGGACGGGATATTGTAATGTGTAACGACATCGGTTTCCACGTTGTTCGCACTGATGTACTCCGAGTAACAGATATAACGAAAGAGCAACATCACGTATTGCCGGACTGACAGCCATCTTCCATAGGCTCCTTTGGCAGGTTGAAGGTCACCACCAACAAGTCAAACGGAAGTTCGGCAGGCTTTATTTCCTCTGGTTGGCACAATGTTGGCCGTAGATGGTATGTATGGTGAACGCAGGTCTAAGTCTCACGGTCACTTCATACATGACATTTCCGCACTCGCCTTTGCGTGACCTGCCCAATAGTCCCGCACTAGCTCTGTCTGCCCTGGTATGCACCAGCTTTGCCTAGCCCCGTGCCGTCGGTTAAAATCCCTTTCCGGTTTGCGGTTCATTTTGCCACAAGTGGCCAGCGTGCTTGGTCGAATGAAACCAAATGACACGCGCAACTTTCTGTTCATCATTGCCTGAGCTGGCGAAAGTCCACTCGGCACTTGTGTTGCTCTGTATAGGAAGAGGAATCGGTCAACTACCTTCTCTATACGTCTCTCCCGCTTTGGAATGAGGAGAGTTCGCTTGAAAGTATCCACGATTCTCACTGCCTGGCCATTCGATTGTGGGTGGAACGGCGGTGAATGGATGTGCCAGAAGGCACATTGTCTGCAGTACTCCGTGAAAAGTGCTGAGGTTAACTGTGTGCCGTAAGCCGTTACAAGAGTTACTGGACAACAGAATCTGACGAACATTTGTGGTAGGTTTGTTACGGTTCCTTGGGTCGACGTGCTGTTCGTCAGGAACACTTCACGCCATTTGCTGTAAGCGTCGAAAACAATGAGAAAACTTTGGCCGTTGATCGGTCCTGCGAAATCGACGTGGACACGGCACCATGGTCTCGTTGGTTTCGCCAATGGATGGAGTTCCGTCTTTACTGCTGCCCTTGAAGCCGCATCGTATTTGTGGCAACTTTTAGCCATTTCTTCCATTAATGACCAGTACACAAAGCTTCGGGCAAGTGACTTCATCCGGTTGACCCCAGGATTTCCTACATGGAACTGCCTAAGTACGAGCTTTTGTAGTGCCTTGGGAATGTCAACTCGTTTCGAGAATAAAATGCAGCCGTCAACGATGGAGATTGCATGCCTCCTTTGGCAGTACTGCTGTAATTCGGCTGATGAACATGTGCGTGGCCCACTGACCCTGCTCTAACCTGCGACCATCTTGAGTACCGAGTCACGAAGGGTTTCTGCTCGTACAGCTTCCGTAGTCACTGGTAGGTCCCGTAATGCGTCACACATAAGAAATCTGACATCCGGTTCAAGCTTAACTGCGGCTATGACCGTCTTCTTCGTCTTGCTGATAAAAGTCTATGAGGCATGAGAGTGTGATCGCTTAGCACATGAAAGCGCTTGTTTGGTAGCTAATCTCAAAATCATAGCTCAGTAGAGTGAGCGTCCAGCGCTGAAAATGGCTAGCCGTGTAGGCAGGGATGCCCTTTTTCAAGCCGAAGATGGCCAGCAATGGTTTGTGATCAGTCAGTAGTTTGAATCGGCGACCATATGGCATCTTATGAAATTTCTTCACTCTAAAGATTATGGATAATGCTTCCTTTTCGATCTGGCTGTGGTTTTTCTCGGCTTTTGGCAAAGTCCTGGCCGCGTGAGCAATCGTTTTCTGCGATCCATTTGGGTACAAATGTGAAATAACTGATCCGGTCCCCCGAATCGATGTGTCTGTTGCGAGAATGATCTACTGCGTTGGGTCGTAATGAATCAATGACAATTCTGAAGCCGGTAATTAATTGATTCGTTCGAAGGGACGCTGGCACTCTTACGTCCACTTCCATGCGTTGCGTTTGGTCAGAAACTTGTTCAGCGGGGAACATAGGTGATCCAACTCAGGCAAAAGTGCGCTGTAGTGACTGATGAGGCCACAGAAAAAACGCAGCGATTGAATATCTGCTGCTGGAGGCGTCTTCCTTATGGCGTCGAGGTTTGCCGGATCTGGTCGACGACCATTCTTTTCAAGGATAAAACCAACGCATTTAATGGTCGGAGTGAAGAAAGTACATTTGTCTCCAAGAAGCCGGAAATCATAAGACTGGATGCGGTCGAGCACCTCCTCCAAGCGGTCAAATAATTCGTCCGTTGTTCGTCCCATTACGGTATGCGGCGGCTCCAGGCACTCCTGCCAACATGGTATGCATCAGCTGTTGAAATATGGCTTGGGCCCTTTTTACGCCAAAAAGCAAGCGGTTGTGCTGATATAGCAGACGGTGCGTGTTAATGGTCAATAGCTCTTTCGAGTCCTCGGCAACATCTACCTGAGTGTTTGCATCAGACAGGTCAAGCTTGTCAAAGCATCTGCCACCACTCAATTTTGCGAAGATATCTTCGGTAATGGCAATGGGCAATGGTGATCATCGAGCGCAGCGTTAAGACCAGTTGAGAAATATGCGCAGACGCATACTTTACCATACGCTTTGCTCACCGCTACAATGGGTGCGGCCCATGAGGCGTAGTTCACAGGTGTGATGACGCCGGCTCCTTCTAGTCGCTCAAGCCCTTGCTCGACGATTGGCATCAATGCATACAGGACCGGACGTTTAGTTTTAAAAACTGGCTTGACTCCTGGTCACAGCGACAACGTCGGTGCGCATTTGGTGCAATGGACAAGACCATGCTGAAACACAGGGTGAAATTTTTTGTTTAAGCAGACGTGTCAACTCTTCGACCCACTTCGTTGATGCGCCTTGATTCGCTCGAATTGTATTGCAAAGCTGATTCAATGGAACATCGAGCAGTCGCAATTTTTCAATCCAGTCTAGCCCAAGAATATTCAAGTTGGGCCTATCTGAGATATAAACCTTCCCTGTTTCTTCCACATCCTTGAATGCCATTGTGGAAGTAAGTTTGCGATTGAGCACACCTCCGCATGCATTGTGGGCTATTCTGTGAGAATTGATCAGCATCGGTCTCTTTATGTGATTCCAAGGGTTCTTGGAAACTATTGTGATGTCTGAGACGGTGTCAAATGGAAGCCTTGTTTGGATACCGTTGATTAGCACGATGTTGAATCGTCGTCATATCTTAGGTTAACTTTGAAATGCGACAATTACCGAAAGCGACATTGCACCGTGCTTTTAAGAGCTATTCGAGGGATGGAACTTCTTCGTGTTCTTCGACCGGGCTTGGCTGCAGTATTCTTCTTTATGGCCACGCTTACGGGGCTTTTAGCAGATGTGACATTTGAAAGGGCAGAAAGGTGCATAACGCCATTCGCCACACGACTAGCAGGCTGAAGGTGGTCTGTTCGGGGCCCTTTTCAATGGTTTGCTTCAGCTATCATTCCTGGCACTTTTCTCAGCGTGAACAGCATCGGATGATGTCTTGCGACACTGTTGGATCAGGTCGGTTTTGTGTTTTAAAAGGAGAGATCGTTTGCATTCGCCAACAGGAACCTAGTGTCAAATCTGGTTCTTGATCAAGCTTAGCGAGAAGCCGCTTGCGGATCTCAGCATCACAAGGGGACTGCAAAGCACTGACGAAACTGAGATACTTAAATTAGCCGTTACTCATAGATCGTATCTTGAAACACTCACACTTGCGGAAAGTCATGTCTGCCAGCGCCCCATAATCGTCTATTTCCCGTTTAACAATCTTGAGGCATTGATAACGAATGCGGAAGAGCGTAGCTGGCACACCAATAATTCCACTGAGCTGTGACACCGCTTCGTTAAATGTCTAGTCCTTTGGTTGTTTGGGCAGGATATGATCGATGAATCTTGAATGTTCGCTCGTGCCGAGCTTGCAAAGTAACAAACGCACATTCCAGGAATCGTCCTGACGACTGAAGTCCGTCTGGAACATTTCTTCTCAGCGTTTGAAACATGCTTCAAAAGTGCGACCGGAACCTGCGTGATAATTAAATTCACTGTTCGCATTAGTGAGAACATAAACAGCATTCGCCTGCGTGTCCCGTGCTACTGCTCCTGCAGACCGCAAAATCAAACGGTTTGTCAAATTCTCAATCATTTGATTTGAGCTTCCATTTGGGATTGCTCTTGCAAAGTCAGCCTCTGAAATTGTCCAACGGAAAAGTTCACAACATTTCTAGTTTCCACCGTGGTCATTTATTAAATCTTCTCACTTGCTGCAGTTCCGAAACACGCACTTATTCTATTTCGCACAATCTCAAACGCAAACAATGGAAAATGTCAAAACGACCTTGCCCAAAATAACGTGTTAACCGCAGTTAAACTGTAGCGGTACAAAGCCAGCAGACCATGGTCATATTTATAGATCGCCCCATGACCTTCGACTTCTAGAATTAGAAGGTCAGCTACCAAGGTCTGTCGTTCCACATCCATTTGACCTATTTTTAGGAAACTTGGTGGTCAGGTGCGGATCTTAGAATACTCCAGAACCTTCGAAATCGATGCGATAATCGTTACCAATTGATTACTTACTAAAATAATGGATTTTTCAGGTAATAGTTACTTTCTCCCGGAAATTTAATTGCCCCTTTGCCTTGCGAGTCAGGTCTATATGATCCAAAGCTCGGAATGGGCCCCTAACTCAACCCTATCTGCCCACACAACACGTAAACATTCTGAACCTTTGAACCCTTACACTGACTGCCTTTTTACCTCTCTTGTTGTTGTTAACTATGTGTTGTGCAATTAGCAATTGTATATTGGTCAAGTGTTGACTAAGCATGATAAAAGTAACCTGCTACAAATCAAATCCGGATGTCTTATTCCAATCCATCTTCACATTCAGTAAGCAACAAGGGGACCTATTGTGTTAACAAAATCGACTCGCAAATAGAACAGATTGTGTGTTGCCCGCCAGAAAACACTGAACTCCACGACCGATTTCCAATGTATTTGTTCGCTTCAGGTAGAGATAGCAGGCAGTGCGAATCGCGGTCGCCATTGAAATTACGTGTCACACAACCAGTACTTCCTAATGACCCACCGATCGTGAATGGACTCACTTTTTCTTGTAATTTGGTCACAGCACTCAATGTCACAAAAACTGGTGCCATTTACGGTGCATTACTTTCTCCTTTGGCGACCTGGCACAAGTACACATTATAACTGATCAGCCATCTGCCATCATGCATTTTTTCGCACTTTTGATCAGTCGTTTGTCAACTAAAGCGAATAATTGCCGTTCGTCTTACCATGTCAACCGCGTGAATCCACTGTACTGTTTTCGGCAGCGAACTTGAGCCGATCGCACAAGCACTACTGGAATTCTATAGCATGTGAAGTGCTATTCTTTACTCGGCAACCACTAATGTAACATTAGTTAGTGTTTCCGTTGATTTGGCTAATGACCTAATTCCATAGCCCGTCGGTAATGTTGCAGCGTGCCGATATCCTAGAGATGACCGCTTAAGTGTGTGTGTGCGTGTGTGTGTGTGCCTCTGTGCCTGTTTGGTATGCAGACCGTGATGGAGGCTGGTCGACCTGCTGTGACGTTGAGGTAGCTGCGTGTGAGCAGCGCACTTGCAAGATGTCAACGCGCCCGCATACGAACGTTTGCAAAGTGGCATATGGATTGCTTTAATCACACCTCCCTGACGCTAAGTGTGACATATTTGTAGTCCGACCCAAATGATACCTGCTCTGTGTCATTCCACATCGAACGGCATTACGACGATCGCAGTCCGAAACGGCAGTGTCACTGCGCCAGAAAAAGTGCAGAGAAAAGCATATGTGCCCCAGCGCATACCGCCCACTTTCAGTGTGACAGGGAATTGAGGTATACGGGAGAAGTGCGGTGGACTGGTCGTATTCGCACTGGTGTGGCACCGGATAATTTGAACTGGGGTTTGGGTTTTTAGAGCATCACCTTTCAGTTCCAATAATCGGGGACTGACAGGTGCATCCGTATGTGTGCAATAATAATAATAATAATAGTAATAATAATAATAATAGTGGATCTGTGACGTCTGACTCACTAAGTGAACGCCTGGCGTTGGAGAGTATACACACGTATCGGGTCACATTATACTACCCCGGAGTGCTAAAAGTATGCCTTCAGCAATAAGATCATTGATGATCCTAAGTCTACCTTTTGGATTGATTACTTTCTGCTAAATGGGACAAACTAAGGTTGGACTGTAGTAGCGATTAGTTTTCCAAAAGTACGCATGAAAGTAACGCGGCTCTGATAAGTGAATTGTACACTTTTCAATTCGATCGCCTCTAAATACACATAACGCGCTGGAAGCATAGCACTACTCCAATCGGTATCAATCACCAGGGCTATTGTCAGATGAACAAGACATCTCTTTGCATGCGCTACGTGAAGTCTTAAGGTGCACTTTTGAGCTTTCTTTCCTTTCCTCATTGCTAGTGTTCTTATTTCTTATTATATTCCACTAACTCATTAATGGAATCCTTACTTATGACAGCGGATACCTCATATATTTTAAAGGCTGCTCATGAAACACCGTTTAGTCCGTCCGTGGCCATTTCACTCGGAAATTTCTTGTTGCGCGGGACACTGGAAATTATGATTTCTCATGACCTTTGCGTGGTCTTCCAATGCCTTCACGTCCAGAAGTCTTATTCGACATCTCATTGTTTATTCTACTCCACTGTATCATTGTCGGTGAAGCTTTTGTCCCAGAACTTGCAGTCATTGTGTTATTTGTACCGTAGACGATAGAAGCATGGTGAGAAAATTACTCATCCACTAACAAGGTAAGGACCGACATTTTTGTGCATATATTACCACCATCTATACGGAAGGACTGAAGGTGTTCACTGTGGGATAGATTCGTTTTGGTTCTCGTTGAATATGCCCGGACCTGCATATCCATCGGTATCGGAAACACTTTGACAATGCGGTGTGTTTTGAGAAATTTGAAACAGATCCCTTTAGTAATTTGAATAAAACCGTAAGAAGACGAACACTGGCAGATGTCAACATTTCGTATTGTCTCTTCAGTGCCAACACAAAAACTTGAAAATATATAAGATGACAGGTAGGGTGAGACCGGAACAAGTCAGAACAGGGCAGGGGGCAGGAGTGACACCCCTAAGCCCAGTGCAACCGTAGGCGTACGAACAACTGTTTCTGCGCACAGAGTGCGGGTTTGATACGGCTGATCGCGACTGCCTCTGTGAAACGTAGGAAACGGGCATTAGCATGTATTAACACGATTGTAAAAATTTTGGCCGGATCAAACTAATGACAGGTGGCCAGTAAATGCCTACCTATGTATGTAGCAGGTGGCTTACCTGAACATGTGATATGAGCAACCGATGACTGGGTGTTTTGACCCTGCAACCATTTAGGTACATGTTCCCTTATTCTAGAGTTCGATGATCTATTGGTACGGTCGATGTAGTGTATACCACAACTACAAGTAAAATGGTAAATACAATGTGAGTTGGCGCCAATAGGTTGTCTTTCCGTCATTGGGGTAACAGGTATTCGATTAGTCCGGTTGATAAGATCTGGACTGCGGAGGTTATGCGCCTCGTTGTCCTCATATTGCTAAAATCGACTTAAATGGTAGCTGGATGTAGACCTTCCTTTTAGACACCGTCGAAACCTTCTGTCCCAGTACCCTAGTCTGACTATGTTTGTCCATGAATCTTCTTGGATAGCCATTTTTCAACAGCGTATCATTGGGCTAGTCTATATCATCATCTAAACTGTCGGTAGTGCATATTTTTCTTGCATAGTTGAATAGCGTCTTGACTAAGGTCCGCTTGTATCGCATTGGGGAGAAGCTGGTAAAGTGCAGGTACTGCCCTGAGCAAGTCGGCTTCCGGTAAACCTCCCTTCTGATTGACCTATCTGCTCTTCGGCAAATCAACACATCCAGATATGGGAGGCAACTGCTTTTCTCTGTTTCACTGGTTACTTTCAGATTCGTATGCACGTTATTCAGGCGATCGGTCAGACGCGCGATGTGCTCCTCTGATGAGCTAAACACTAAAATATCATCCATATACTGCTTATAGTAGGAAAGAAGCGATATTTCTGCACACAACTTCGTTTCAATCATTGACATGAAAATATCTGCTAGCACTGGGCCCAAGGGACTACCCATTGACACCCCATCTATCTGGCGATAAGGAATGATTTCGAATTGGAAGCCGCTGTTCTCAGTGCATGGTAGTAAGCTGTCCTTTAGTAATTCGACTGGTATTGGAAGAGTTAAATCGGAGCGCTCTGCCATTTCACACGTAATCAACTGTTTCATGTAGCGGAACATTGGTTCAAGTTCAAGTTCAAGTGGGACTGGAACGATAGGATGAATCCCGTAAGTGTTCCTTCTTGAGCGGGTCGTCGATCCAGGAGTTGATAGGGGTGCTCCGACTTCTTGATGGGTCTGAAAGGAAAACACCCGAAAAACTGCCTGGTCCACCAATTTAATGCCCACGTTCTTAACATTAGCTGTCCCAGCTGTGTCAGTTACGTGAAGTAAGTAAGAGAGGAAGGAGAATCGAAGGTAAGAGAGTAGGGGAAATCAGTTAAAAGAAGAGAATAATACCAATGACGAGGAAAAGAAAAGAAAATAGAATCGAAGTATGAAGATGGGAATTTGTCAGGAAAACGGAAAGGTTTCGTGTTGCCACCCAAGAGCATCTAGTTGACGCTCAAACCCCTTAACCGTAGCTTCCTTGACAACATTTTCAGAAAGCAGGTTCCAGCACTCGATGACTCGACGCGATAAGCGTGTCTCCGCTCTAACTCGATCGGACCGCGGTTTGTCCAGCTTCATACAATGCCCGCGGAGACCAGATAATCTAGCAGGACTAAATAGCATGGACAAATCATGGCCAACCTTCCCAGTCAAAAAACGGTAGGTTAGGATTAGGTCCCCTCTAATTCTTCGATAGTGCATTGACTGCATTGCCAAACTAAGTAGGCGTTCGGGGTACGTTTGCCCTCGTAATCCCTTGACCAACCTAGTACCGACACGCAACACCCTTTCTAGTGCCATTTTGTCCCGGACAAGGCATGGTGGACAGGCCTGGACGCAATATTCTAGGTGGGGTCGCACAAACGCTGAGAAGAGCTTCACAAATACATCAGCAGTTAGGATTCCAAAAGAACGACGGATAAACCACAACATCCGGAACCCTTTACTAGCCGCCTTCTTCCAGTTGTCTCCAGAGTGTAATGTGGAACAGTGGACGACACCTAGATCAACCTGATGAGTCACGTGAGGAAGTAAAGTCCCATCGAGCACATAACTTGTGGAGGAATCAGACGCTCCGATACGCAGCACTAAGCACTTTGCCCGGTTTATAGGCAGCAACCACAAGACAGACCATTCCCAGAGTTTATCCAGAGCCCGTTGAAGAGCCATAGGACCTCCAGGGATATCAGCAATATTCCAGAGCTTTAGGTCATCTGCAAATAAAAGCGATTGTACCTCAAGCTCCTTCGGCAAGTCATTCACGTAGACTGAGAACAGCAGCGGACCCAGGACGGAGCCTTGCGGAACGCCGCTAAGCACAGCCTGTCGAAACGAAAGACTGCTTCCCACACGAAAGGTGATTGTACATCTAATGTAGTCATGAGTTTATTGGATAGGTTAAATTCATCTAAAGCCTCTGTAAGCCCGAAAAACTCCTCCAGGCGGTGTAATATAGTCTACTGCTTTAACGGCTCAAGAACTTCCACCAGCCATCGAGCCAACTTATATTGTGCCGAGTTTTCCATTGACAAGATTGGTCTAAGCGGTATACCACATTTATGGGTCTTCGACAACACGCATAGCTGAGGGGTGTTGTAACTTCCCGGTTTCAAGCTGTTATATACCTCAGTATCAATCACACGGTGTAAGAGGAACAACGTTAGTTATTACGTGATACGTCTTTCCACTTCATTAGCATCCTCTGCTATGGTAAGGAATTTAAATTTGCTAGCATCACTCAGTAAATCTTGCATTTTCTGTGTGTATTCTTTCTTGCGCATAATGACAGCTCCTGAGCACCTGTCTGACTTAGATACTATCACCCACTACCCTGTTCTAACTTGTTCCGGTCTCACCTTACCTGTCGTCTTATGTATTTTCATGTTGTTGTCTTGGCACTGAACAGACAATGCGAAATGTTGACATTTGCCAGTGTTCGTCTTCTTACGGCTTTATTCAAAATCCGGTGTGTTTCGCGATGAGTTTGTGCTCTCAGTTGGTCACAGCTAACCGTGGTTGGTCGACTACAACTACAACTTGGGATCGTGAAAGTTACAGGGACACATTCACCCGTATATCCATAACCCTTGGTATGACTAGAACGGACTCAAGGGAAGTGACGAATTTAGTAATGCGGCGACGGTTCAGTTTAGTTCTGTTAAACGCAGAAGGATTAGAGTTAAAGCACGCGGAAACATGAGCTCCTTCCTTCGACGGATTCCTATAATCATTCAGTTTGACTAGGTCGTCTGAGCTAGAGGACTGTTGATACACACACACACGCACACACACACACACACACACAAGGATACCGACCATAGCTCGCCTCTCTCTTGATGTGGGAGTCATTAAGGAGCAACTGGTTGGACTTCTATCATGGTGTGAGCCACTCATCGCTTTTCTACCAACCCATATCGACAAATGTAACGGGGCAACCATTATCCTTAAAAAATGCCCCCGAAGACATGGTTTCCCTAATTTCGGTGGATGATTCCAATCCCGTTGGTATATGTGCGAAGTAGCGCTGTTTACCAGCATCATCATACCTAAATCTTTATCCCATATTAATCGAACTTAAAAATTTCTCATCAAGACAATATTCTGACTGTCATGGAAATGGTCAAGCTTCTTCTGAATGAACCACCACTTTTAGTTGATCTACCAAGCCATATTCTCAAGAGCATCTCTTGAAGCCATGACTCCCGTCCTACGTATCTTACTAGTTTGTGAACAAGATGTGCTTAGATCATGGAATGTTTCTTCAAGCTATATTTGTCAATTACATTGGGCACTTATTCGTTAGCATTCACTCCCCGAGTTACTCGTGTAAACTTAGCCCTTGCCTGACCTACTAGTTATTGGCCACCACACTCCAATCCTCATAGAATGTCATCCACTAATCTGAAGATCAAATGCTAACGTGGTGCCTAGTTCCAACCTCCAGCTTGCAAGATGAATCTGGATTTTAGCTATCCACTAGCAGATGAATTACATTTGGGAGGAATTTCCATTACGTTTTCCACATTTCTGTTACGATAAACTTGCATTGTTGCTTCGGCAGAGGGTAATGTTTTTGCGATCAGGTTATAAAGCCAAGATAGTGAGTAAACAGACGGACTTCGTGGTTTCTGGTGAGCGGTGGGTATTTTTGCTACCTAGCCATTGTCCGCGGTTACGGGCCATGTCATCAAGAGTCTCCAATCAGAGATGTTCTTCATCTCGGACTCCCCAGTCCGCAAGACGTAAGGGAACGACAACAGCTAGCATAGAAGTCATCGCCTTGATATTTTGCTGCCATGTGGTAGGTTAGCCACCGCGTGGTTTCTTCCCATGCGGTCCTGCACGAGAGAATAGAGCGCGCCGTTGCAGACGCTCACATGGCTCGCTTAGGACGTGACTAAACCACCACAGTTGACGCAGCGATATTAGCTTGTCAAGAGGTACGCTCGTGCAACCTAGAACGCGACGTCTAACATCGAAGTTGCAAACGTGATGTTCCCACCACACTCGAACTATCCTGCACCGACAACGGTTTTCAAAGGCCGAAATCTGACAAATCATTTAGACGGATCCGCCAGGACTCGCTCTCGTACAACAGGACCGCGCGAACACGGGCACTGTGCAATCTGCCCTGTACCGAGAATGAAACTTCGCGATAACGCCACACATGCATCAGATAAATGAACACTGATTGGGTTTTAGAAATACGGAGCGAACTCTCTTGTTATCAGAAGTACGCAACTCCCAAGGTAACTGAAGCTATCTACTTGTTCAGGCTGCAAACCTACAAGAATTAGCACGACTCTGATTTCAAGCAATTAGTGCAGCTTGTATGGTTGTGGTAAACCAAATTGTGTGGTTCGGTATTGCTTGCTTCTATCGCCAAACTATCCGACTGGTTTCGACATCGCTTTTTGCTCTTCAGGCAGTGAGAACCGTAACTGGAGGTGGAACTCTGGATGTAGTTCTTGACACTTGATACCTTGATCACCAGGTTATATTTGCTTCAGCCAGCAACTCTTTACAATGCAAACTCCGTCGGGATTGCGTTTCGCAATCTAACCACATGGTGCGTACTAGGGAGTTAAACAGGGAATACTTTGCGCGTTATCCTGAAGATGGGAGGAGGGCGATTTTAACAGGTATTGCCACTACCTCACCTAAGGACACATTCCAAGACAGTTTTAAAGCCATCTACGCATCAAAGTTACCGTGTGTGATGCGACCGCCTGGGTGGAGTGCAGTGTTCACGCGGTACGATGTTTTGATGTGGAGAGGGCAACATACTCCCATATTTCAGCGAGTCTTGCCACGCGGCTATCTTCCAGTTTTTGTTGCTTATTAATGCGTCCTTACGTCGACCACCGAAGGGATTGGACGAAAGAGGACAACCTAGAGAGATGGTCAACATTTGGAGGTCCGATACTAAGACTCAGAGTACCTTTCCCGTTGCGATTAGTGCAGTACAGGTTTTTTCAAGTATCTCATGTTTCTAATATAGTAGTAATGCTAGTACGTAGTGGTGAACAATGTTAATCATCCAATATTCTACTAAATTAAAATCCAAAATGATTTCCTCAAAGTTAAGTCATTTTCGACAATGATTAACATTCGTCTACTTCTTTCGCTTACCACAAACATAGCAGAAAAAATACTCTCAACGCAGGCTATATTGCTCATCATGTTTGGACGCATTTCCACAGCAAATGACTTCACTTACACTATACGACGCCTGAAATTATCTTCTTTTGGAATTTGTGTGGTTTCCGTGTCGTCTTCATTTAATTCTTCTTTATAATCGATCAGTATCTGCAGAGAGAGATAGTGTCTGAGTATGGTTCAGTGCAGGTTGCCAAGTCACCATTCATTACAAAAATTCTTGAATATCTATTCCCTCGAATTCTGTCACGGCAGATGGAATGCCTAGTGAGGCAAGAGTATCGTGCTCGAGAGTTTGAACGAATACTGTACTTGTTTGTGCTTAAACTTTGTGTCAAGCAGAACTTCTCCGAAACACAACATCCAAAGCATTAATTGACACAGCAGGTAAAGTTCTTGTCGCATACAGATCATTGGTGTGCGTTTTTACCATTACCTATTGCATGAGATCGGCTCTAGGGTGCGTTTTCAATATTTTGCTGATTTTTTGGGGACGAACTATACGAAGTAACACCCATGCATGTAAAACTTGAGGGACTGGGCAATCACGAACACGCACGCATATACACAGACAAAGAACATGCTGTATCGTTAAACGTTTGCGCTTCCCCAAAGTGTAGTTACTGTGGGTCAGGAGGATTTCATAAATTGCAAAATCCCGCAACATACCTTGTTCCATATTTATCTATACGTTCAAATACGCCTTGGGCGCTGGTCTAGACACGCACACACCGCCTACGTGCACATAGCCCAAGACAAGCACCTACGTACACGCTTAACTGCTTCCCTATTGATTCATTCACCGTAGTTAGATTATGGCACTATTTCACCCGAACAGACTTTCTTACTTCCGCTCCTGCTTTTGCTCTTTCGTATTCATCAGACCAAAGATGATTTGAACAAACGTGCTGCTCGGTGACAATCGCACAGCAAAACTTTACACAGTGAAGCTATACATGTTAAATTGCTAATGACTGTTATAGCCCAAGTGACCAACATACGGAGGTCTGGTTCCATGCGGTTTACATAATGAACCTTTAAGCCCCTGGAGAACGGTCAAGTTACAATGGTGTTCAACTTCCTCAACATGTAAGTAGTCTACATAAAGCGAAACGGTATATTCATCCTCTTCAAACAGCAGAAAATCTGACACGGACCCTGAAGGATGTGGAGAGTACCATGCGCCTGTAATATGGTCCAACCTTGCAGTGCGACGAGCGGCCACCTAACCCTACGGCAGGAGTTGTCTCACCTTCGAAACTCCCTCAGGCATCCTTCACGGTTGACACTTTACTAAACAAGCTGTTATATATGCGTAAGCACCTCTCTCTCAGTGTTGATAATTTTCACCAGAATTCATTTACGGTGGTAGGGTAGAGTTTAGCTGAGCATTTGGCTCGATTCCCCCAATGTTGATTTGAGGAAATAGGTGTGCTCAGTATGTGGAAACACGAAATCATCACTCGTATTTACAAAGAAGCAGTCAGTGGAGCAATTGTTTATGACGGATATAAAAGCGAACGCTTAACAATCCCCGTAGGATAGTTAGGGTGAAAATTAGAAAATGTAACAACAATGTTAGTAAAGAACGTGTGAGATACATAGTACTCACCAAGGAGTTCGGAGTACCATATGTTCGAGAAGGTCGCCGATCCAGACCAGATCGGCATCGCCAATTCCATAATTCTGGAGTTTTTGCAGTAGAATGCGATGGT
The DNA here is from genome assembly GCA_944474145.2 of Dicrocoelium dendriticum. Classification (NCBI taxonomy): domain Eukaryota; kingdom Metazoa; phylum Platyhelminthes; class Trematoda; order Plagiorchiida; family Dicrocoeliidae; genus Dicrocoelium; species Dicrocoelium dendriticum. The sequence continues at coordinate 273,626,315 of OX104063.1, forward strand.
CTAATGACTGAGAAATCCAACTAGGCGGCATCCACTCCTACAGCAGCGTCCGCAGATTCAGTTCAGCTTCCACGAGCCATAAATAGCGTTAGGAGGGAATACGCGATGCGAACAAGCCAGGACCCAATCGCCGCGGCAGGCGATCCAAACTCACCCGCCCTGCTTGGAGTACACAGAGAGCCAACCGGGAGAGGCGGCCAATTAACGCGAGGGCGGCTTTGCTTGATTTGCTGTAAGTTTACCTTTCCAGAGCTTTCCACGTGCGCTTTAAATACCATTCACGAAATTTCCATTTCCCCTTTATATTGTACGGTGTGATTCGCTAATAGATCCCTGTTGCTTTGCTCATCCGCTCCGGTCTTCGCTCTGTCCTGTGATGGGGGGGCAGCGACTCCGAGTTTTGATTGGGAATCAAGCGTCCATTCAGGCGAGGGACGTGCACTTCAGCTGGCGACGGGTTGAACCGTAATCAAGATGTTCTTATCGGCTGACGAGCTCAAGGTCATTCTGCTGCAGAAACAAGCGACATTTAAGGCATTCCAACTCAGGCTGATCGAAACTCTTACGTGCCAACTCTCAATCCAGACCGGTTCACTGTCTACAACCGTCAAGCCGTCCGCATCGGTAGACGTCATCACTAACTGCATTGCGGAATTTTCTTACAACCCTGATATTGGCCTCACTTTTGAACCTTGGTTCAAGCGTTATGAAGATGTGATCCTCTTTGAACTTGGAGACCATGGTGACGAATAAAAAGTCCGATTGCCGTTAAAGAAACTTGGAACAGCAAAGCCATCCAGTTATGTCAACTTTATTTTGCCCAAGAACGATCGAGACTGCACTTTTGAGGAGACTGTCAAATGTTTGGGTCAAATATTCGGGGAGCAGTCATCCATCTTCAACACGCGATATCAATACCTGAAGATCATCAAGTTGGACGCTGATGAGTACGTCACTCACGCTGGCATTGTTAATCGCGAGTGCGAAAAATGCGACATCAAATCCATCACGGCAGATCAGTTCAAATGCCAGATTTTTATCTGTGGCCTACATTACCCAAGTAATGCAGAGATTCGCACCAGGCTGCTGAGTAAGCTTGTAAAAGACTCGAAAATGACTCTACAAACCATAACCATTGAATGCCAACGATTACTGAACCTTAATCATGACATGTTTATGCTGGGTAAGCAACACTTAACCCCAAGATTTAGTGTATTAAAACCACCTCAAAGAAACCGCTTCCAAGTGAAACGGGCCATGAAAAGCCCAGAGAGATTCCCAAGCCCCTGACTGCCTGTTGGAGATGTGGTGGGTGACATCTTGTTCGAGTGTGTCCATTCCTGAAACATGTTTGCCACATGTGTCATAAACGGGCCATAAGGAAAAGTACTGCCGATCTAGACTGCAGTTCAAGCGTGCAAGACATACGTGACCGAATTCGAATGTTCCCAAAAGATTCAGCAGCTACCGTACGTTTGATAAGAGACTTTCGATTTTGCTCAGTCTCCGTAGATCAGCCGCGCAGGTCAGGGTGAGATTGGAGCGCACTAATTTGCCGACCCACCAATGGCATGTAAGTCTACTGTATTTACTCACCCACGCATGTCTGGGGGTGTGAATACGACGTGAGGACGCATCGTGGTGCATGTGTCCTTGAAATATGTTAATTACCCTCGGCGATTTTGCCACCGGTCAGTTCAGATTGGGTCGATGCCGACATTTTAGCTGGTGGTTTGCAACATCTCGACAGCAGTGCATAATGCACTGGCTATCGTGTTCAAATGTTGGTGGCGCATCGACAGTTGCTTAATGTTATCTCAGCAAATGATAAAAGGGTTAGTGACAACGCTGTTGTAGACTGAATGTTACCTTCACATAAACCACCTTAGCAAAATAAGAATTCGTAACAATTTGACGGTGAAAATATGAGATGCTACTTCTGCATAAATGAGTCCGGAAAAGCTGTCCTTGACAGACTACTCCCGTCACAGTCTTGATAGCAATTGCAGGAACCAAGTGGGGTGCACGCTGTCTAATTTGTTTAACAGTGACCGTGACAGTATAACGTGAAAGGCTGACAGTGTCGCTCAGTCTCTCAGTCTCTCAGGAAAACGTAGGTGTATATCAAACGAAATGATGGTTACATGCTGCCGTGTATGCCAATTAAGAGACTACTCGCTGCACGTGTTTGTGGAGAATGACTGCCGATGAAATCGGTGGCTGTGTTATGCGTCTCTTGTGTTCCGCTATCCTTGTGCTTAGCTCTCTCGCGGTTTGGCCGATGTACACATGTGCGCAGCAGTCCTTGCAACCAATTTTTTAGACGCAATTGGTTGTCCTATCTGCGAGAAGTGGGTCTTTCAAGCGCACTAGTGTAGAGCGGAGCGTTTGGCCTTTCTGGAAAATTAAGCTTATGTTTTCTTTATTTAAGACCCTCTGGATGGCCTCTGAAGTTCCATCTTTATAAGGAATATCTACCGTCCCAATCCACTCGGTAGTACACCGTGGTTGAGGATTTAAAATCCGCTGCAACGGGTATCCGCCTCGGGTATCCACTACCAAGCAATTAGTTCATTGCTTCTTTCCGCGCGGCCTTCCTATCTTCTTCCTCTGTGCACAGAGTCTGGGCTCTGTGAAACAGTGGTGAGACGATTCCAGAATACACATGCTTTGTGCGACCTGAACTATAGCAGAATACACCATCTGTCTCCGTCGGCTTACGATATATCTTTGTTTTTGGACTACCCCCATTCCTGTGAACTAAGCAGTCAAGGAATGGCAATGTTCCACTGCCAGATTCTAATTCCATAGTGAAATGTCTGGTCTCCGCAAGAGTGTTCAAACGGTTTAGAAACTCGTCTTTCTTATCCCGTTTTATGCAAACAAAGGTGTCATCCACATAATGGAGTGACGCTCCGCGTTAGCATGTGAGTTGAAGTTAGAAGATAAACGCCTAGCAAAACATGTTGGGAAGGGCCAAGAATCGGGGGGTTGAAAACTGGGGGGATAAAAGTGAAGTTGGAGCGGGACCATAGGGGGGAAAAAGCGTAAGAGGGGAAATAAGAAGACGGGAAGGCTTGAGCAGTAGCATCCAAACCTCTATCCACCCTGCTCGATGCAGCAGATGGGGCACCGTTGATTATCCTCTGCGGTGGCCAGAGCATCAGCAATTTGTTTGAAGAGTGATTCCTTGTTTTGCGTGGGCAGGATACTGTCAGGTTGCCCAGGCATAGACAAGAGAATGATTAGGGTTCTCAACCAAAGCCTTTGGTTCAAAAACCTGTCCGTAAGGTAGCCGGTTTGGCATTTGGCTACAAGGAGTCCGTTTTAAGGAATAAGGTGCCACCCTCATTCCAACCCCCAAGCTGGAGGACCAGGAGGCTGAGTTTGTCTGGCCTCTAACCATTGACCAGTCTGGTATGAGTGACTCTGAAGGTGCAAAAATGCACCACCCAGTATAGCTCAATGGAGCACTGAGGCACACAAACCATCGCACCACGGTAAGGTCCAGACTCATTGCGACATAGTCTCTCCTAGAATGAGGACAAGTTCAGACGAGCCGTGTGTGATAGATCAATAGCACACAGCGGTGAATCATGGTATGGGGTGGCCTCATGTGCTTAGCACGAGTGTAAAACTGCGGGGGGACAAGGACAAACGTGTCCATAAAGCAAAGGGACACTGCAGGGCTGTTAGGGTGGATACACATGAGGATGGACACCAGGAAGGAGGGCAACTAAGGCGTGGGAATTGGAGTGTTGGAGGAAAGACAGTACGTAACAGCAAATACGAGCTAAACCTGGGGAGGGGAATGGGGAAGTTGGGGTAGTAAATTTGGGTCAGGCAAAGACGGTTGTCATCGAACTAGTGTACGTTACACATACCACCCCGCAAATACTGTCCGGATGCAGAATAAGCCACAACACAGATCTGTCTCAGGAGGTGGAATGGCTCAATGTTACAGCGAAAGGGCCGTGTTACGGTAAAGGATGGATCATAACATTTGCTCGAATTCTTCCTGGTATCTGCAGATGTTGTGCCCATGCTGGGCCTTGATTCCATTGAGACTTTGGGTTTCGTCTCCTTTATTCATGACCGTTCTGTTCATTCGTGTGACAATAACACAGACGATAGACAATTATCTTAGTGTGTTTGCCAATGTCGTGGTGAAATTTCAGGGGAAGCTCACCTGACGTAAAACGTATAGGTGAGACCAGTAGTATTGCCAACTAGGAAAGTACCTATCGTTTTGCGTGAGAAGTTCTTAGACGAGTGGCAGCGCTTGATCCGTTTGGGTGTTAGCCAAGGTTAATGAATCAATAGGTTGGGTCAGTCAAGTTGCGGTAGTCACTAAGCAGTCAAGTGGTTTACACTTGTGCATCGATACTAAGATGCTAAGCTCCGCGCTCAGAAGAGAACATTTCACGATGCCAAAGCCAGATGACGTCCAACCGGTATTGCACAAGGCCAAGTTATTCACAAAATTTGACCTTGCTTCTGCTTTCGAGCACATTAAGCTTGTCGAAGAGTCCGGCTAATTAACCACGCACGGAACGCCATTTGGACGCTGCCAATGATTGCACCTACCATTGGTTTGAAAGTATCCAGTGAAATATTTTGGAAACGCATTATGCAAACACTAGACGACCTACCGAGGGCATTATGTGTATAACAGAAGACGTGCTAGTTTTCGGAGTTACTGGAGAAGAGCATGACCGCAATGTATACAGATTGCTACAGTGCTGTGCAATCAGGGAAAGTAAACTGAAACGTGAGAAGCTTGAGTTGCGTAAAACGAAGTGGTTTTTTACGGACACGTTCTAAGTTCAAAAAGGGGGGCTGAAGACAGATCCAAAGAAAGTCAGAGCCATAAAAGAGATGCCACCCCGACAGCTGTGTGAAGGCTATGAGCAGGCTGAACGGGAGGGTGAACTATCTCAGCCGTTTTTTACTCGGACTAGCTGAAGTAATGATTCCTAAGCGGAAACTGACACATACAGGCGAAGGTTGGCAGTGGACCGTAGAGCAAGAGAAAGCTTTCCAAAAGGTTAAACAGCTGATCACAAGCGTCCCCATCCTAGCGTACCATGATCCATTACTTTCCTTGATATCCAGTGTGACAGTAGCCGGTTCGGCATCCGTGCGGTGTTAATGCAAAACGGAAAGCCCATTGATTTCCGCAGCCGAACGCTAACGGAGTCCGAACGTCGTTATAGTCAAATCGAAAAGGAAAGTGTCGCGCTGATGTATGCTGTGAAGCGTGTTACTGAATAGACATTCGGCCGCCGAACTGTCTACCGAATTTACTGACCACAAACTGTTGGTATCCACAGCCAACAAAACACTCCACGCCGTTCCGCGTCGCCTGCGGCAGACGATCATTAGTCTCCAGAAGTACTACCCGGAAATCGTCTATCAACCAGAGTCAAAGATTCCCATTAGAGCTACGCTATCAAGAGCATATCTTCTGGATGTGATTGTAACGCAAGAAGACCAAGACCTTGTTCATGCTACGCAGGTGGTTTCTGTCACAGAGGAGCATTTCCAGCAACTACTACGCCACACGGGAGCAGACAAACATCGGCAGTCATTCTCCACAAACACGTGCAGCGAGTAGTCTCTTAATTGGCATACACGGCAGCATGTAACCATCATTTCGTTTGATATACACCTACGTTTTCCTGAGAGACTGAGAGACTGAGCGACACTGTCAGCCTTTCATGTTACACCGTCACGGTCACTGTTAAACAAATTAGACAGCGTGCACCCCACTTGGTTCCTGCAATTGCTATCAAGACTGTGACGGGAGTAGTCTGTCAACGACAGCTTTTCCGGACTCATTTATGCAGAAGTAGCATCTCATATTTTCACCGTCTAATTGTTACGAATTCTTATTTTGCTAAGGTGGTTTATGTGAAGGTAACATTCAGTCTACAACAGCGTTGTCACTAACCCTTTTATCATTTGCTGGGATAACATTAAGCAACTGTCGATGCGCCACCAACATTTGAACACGATAGCCAGTGCATTATGCACTGCTGTCGAGATGTTGCAAACCACCAGCCAAAAACGTCGGCATCGACCCAATCTGAACTGACCGGTGGCAAAATCGCCGAGGGTAATTAACATATTTCAAGGACACATGCACCACGATGCGTCCTCACGTCGTATTCACACCCCCAGACATGCGTGGGTGAGTAAATACAGTAGACTTACATGCCATTGGTGGGTCGGCAAATTAGTGCGCTCCAATCTCACCCTGACCTGCGCGGCTGATCTACGGAGACTGAGCAAAATCGAAAGTCTCTTATCAAACGTACGGTAGCTGCTGAATCTTTTGGGAACATTCGAATTTGGTCACGTATGTCTTGCACGCTTGAACTGCAGTCTAGATCGGTAGTACTTTTCCTTATGGCCCCGTTTATGACACTTGTGGCAAACATGTTTCAGGAATGGACACACTCGAACAAGATGTCACCCACCACATCTCCAACAGGCAGTCGGGGGCTTGGGAATCTCTCTGGGCTTTTCATGGCCCGTTTCACTTGGAAGCGGTTTCTTTGAGGGGGTTTTAATACACTAAATCTTGGGGTTAAGTGTTGCTTACCCAGCATAAACATGTCATGATTAAGGTTCAGTAATCGTTGGCATTTAATGGTTATGGTTTGTAGAGTCATTTTCGAGTCTTTTACAAGCTTACTCAGCAGCCTGGTGCGAATCTCTGCATTACTTGGGTAATGTAGGCCACAGATAAAAATCAGGCATTTGAACTGATCTGCCGTGATGGATTTGATGTCGAATTTTTCGCACTCGCGATTGACGATACCAGCGTAAGTGAGGTAGTCATCAGCGTCCATCTTGGTGATCTTCAGGCATTGATGTCGCGTGTTGAAGATGGATGACTGCTCTCCAAATATTTGGCCAACGCATTTGACAGTCTCCTCATAAGTGCAGTCTCGAGCGTTCTTAGGCAAAATAAAGTTGACATACCTGTAGTGCTCTGCTGTTCCAATCGTCATCATGGTCTCCAAGTTCAACGCGGAACACATCTTCATAAGGCTTGTACCAAGATTCAAAGATGACGCCAACATCAGAGTCGTACGAAAATTCGATAATGCTGGTAATGATGGCATCTACCGATGCGGACGTCTTGACGGTTGTAGACAATGAACCGGTCTGGATTGAGAGTTGGCGTGTAAGAGTTTCGATCAACCTGATTGGGATGCCTCAAATTTTGCTTGTTGCTGCAACAGAATGGTCTTGAGCTCGTCAGCCGATATAGACATCTTCATTAGTGTCCAACCCGTCGCCAGATGAAGTGTACGTCCCTCGCCTGAATTGACGCTAGATTTCCAATCAAAACCCGAAGTCGCTGGCCCCCCACAGGACAGACAGAAGACCGCATCGTACGAGCAGAGCAAGAGGGATCTATTAGCGAATCACACCGTTCATTATAAAGGTGAAATGAAAAGTTCGTGAAAGTTATTTAAAGCGTACGTGGAAAGCTCTGGATAGGTCAACTTACAGTAAATCAAGGAACGCCGCCCTCGCGTTAATTGGTCGCTTCTCCCGGTTGGCTCTCTGTACGCCCCAATCAGGGCGGGTGAGTTTGGATCACCTGCCGCGGCGATGGGGTCCTGGCTTGTTCGCATTGCGTATTCCTTCCTAACACTATTTATAGGTCGTGGAAGCTGGACGGAATCTGCGGATGCTGCTGTAGGAGTGGATGCCGCCTAGTTGGATTTCTCAGTCATTAGACCATCACGTTCCACTGCACAAACTCCAGAATCATGGAATTGGCGATGCCGATCTGGTCTGAATCGGGGACCTTGTCGCACATGTGGTACTCCGAACTCCTTGGTGAGTACCGATGTATCTCATGCGTTCTTTTACTGACATTGTTGTTTCATTTTCTAATTTTCACCCTAACTATCCTACGAGAATTGTTATGCATTCGCTTTTATACCCGTCATAAACAATTGATCCATTGACTACTTCTTTGCGAATACGAGTAACCATATCGTGTTTCCACAAACTGAGCCCACATAGCTCATCAAATCAACATTGATGGAATCGAGCCAAATGCTCAGCTAAAATCTCCCCTACCATCGTAAATGAATTCCGGTGTATGTTATCAACTCTAAGAGAGAGGTACTTACGCATACTTAACAGATTGTTTAATAAAGTGTCAACTGTGAAGTATGCCTGAGTGAGTTTCGAGGGTGAGACAACTCTTGCTATAGGGTTAGGTGGCCGCTCGTCGCACTGCAAGGTTGGACCATATTACAGGCGCATGGTACTCTCCACATCCTTCAGGGTCCGTGTCAGGTTCTCTGCTGTTTGAAGAGGATGAATATACCGTTTCGCTTTATGTAGACTACTTACATGTTGAGGAAGTTGACCACCATTCTAACTTGACCGTTCTTCCAGAGCTTGAAGGTTCACTATGTAAACCGCATGGAGCCAGACCTCCGTATGTTGGCCACTTGGGCTATAACATTCATTAGCAATGTAACATGTATAGCTTCACTGTGTGAAGTTCTTTACGAGATGTGTAAATCATAATAGGTATGATGAATACGAAAGAACAAAAGCAGGAGCGGAAGTAAGAAAGTCTGTTCGGATGAAAAAGTGCTATAATCTGACAGATGTCTAACTACGGTGATTACAATTAGGGAGAATGAATCAATAGGGAAGCAGTTAAGCGTGTACGTAGGTGCTTGTCTTGGGCTATGTGCACGTAGGCAGTGTGTGTGTGTGTGTGTGTGTGTCTAGACCAGCGCCTAAGGCGTATTTGAACGTATAGATGAATATGCAACAAGGTATGTTGCGGGATTTTGCAATTTATGAAATCCTCCTGACCCACAGTAAGTACACTTTGGGGAAGCGCAAACGTTTGACGATACAGCATGTTCTTTGTCTGTGTATATGCGTGCGTGTTCGTGATTGCCCAGTCCCTCAGGGTTTACACGCATGGGTGTTACCTCGTATAGTTCATCCCCAAAAGTCAGCAAAATATTCAAAACGCTCCACAGAGCCGATCTCATGCAATAGGTAATGGCAAAAATGCACACCAATGATCTGCATGCGGCAAGAACTTTATTTGCTCTGTCGATTAATGCTTTGGATGTTGTGTTTCGGATAAGTTCTGCTTGACACAAAATTCAACCAGAAACAAGTACAGTATTCGTCCAAACTCTCGAGCACGATACTCTTGCCTCACTAGGCATTCCATCTGTCGTGGCAGAATTGGAGGGAATAGATCTTCAAGAATTCGTTGAAACGAACGTTCACTTGGCAAACTGCACTGCACCATACCCAGACACTCTCTCGCTCTGCGGATTCTGATTGATTTTGAAGAAGACTTAAATGAAGACAACATGGAAACCACACAAATTCCAAAAGAAGATAATTTCAGGCGTCGTATAGTGTAAGTGAAGTCATTTGCTGTGGAAAAGCGTCCAAACATGATGAGCAGTGTAGCCTGCCCGACGGAGTTTGCATTGTCAAGAGTTACTGGCCGAAGCAAATATAATCTGGTGATCAAGATATCAACTGTCAACAACTACGTCCAGAGTTCCACCTCCAGTTACGCTTCTCGCTGCCTGAAGAGCAAAAACGATGACGAAACCGGCGGATAGTGTGGCGATAGAAGCAAGCAATGCCGAACCACACAAATTGGTTTGCCACAACCATACAAGCTGCACTAATTGCTTGAAATCAGAGTCGTGCTAATTCTTTTAGGCGTGCAGCCTGAACAATTAGATAGCTTCAGTTACCTTGGGAGCTGCCTGCTTCTGATAACAAGAAAGATTTCGCTCCGTATTTCTAAAACCTAATCAGTGTTCAGTTTATCTGATGCATGTGGGGCGTTGTCGCGATGTTTCATTCTCGGTACAGGGCAGGTTGCACAGTGTCCGTGTTCGCGCAGTCCTGTTCTGAACTGCGTGTTCCACCCTCCCACTCGTTAAGTGCTTGCTTACCATAGCTGAGAAATGCGACCGGTGAACCGCAGAAGCAGAGCAGAGGATTAACGATAAGATTGCTTCATTGGACGCGAGTATGCATCACAGAAGTGTAGCGAATTCTAAGCAACGGAATGCTGAACATTCCGCTTCCCCTAAACTACAAGCAGCCATCTCTTCATCTCTGTTGTCTTCCCCAACGTTAGTAGAGCGCCGGGCGAAAATAGGCCGTACCTACGAGAATCAAATAGTACTCACGTCAACGAAAATCAGGCACCACTCAAAACGTCTGGTTAAGCCAATTCCACTAGACCTGACATCTAGCATTAACAAGAATGAAGCAGCCAAACACCAACCCTTGGTACCTGTAGCTCAAATATCTCTTGTCGAGACTAAGCCTCCCAGAACATCGGTTACATATGCAGAGATTGCTGCAAGGGTCCACCAAGAGGCCGCCGTTGCGGCTTCTTCTATTGTAAACATCGTTAATGCGAATAAAGAGACAAACAGCAAACAATCAACACTTGTCAACTAGTCAGGACAAACGAGTACCATATCTTGTACGTAAAGGAAAAAGAGATCCAATAATAGTGCCCGGACTGTTGTATGCTCAAATGTCCCTGAATCTACCGCCATCACATTGCGGGATAAGTTATCAAATGACCAAGACCAATGGAACTCCTTGTGCATGCAGATGAGTATCAAAGCCAAACCCATAAAATTGTTACGAATTACTCGTCATCCGAACTCGCCATACTATGGCGAACTCAGACTTATTCGAGTAACACTAGAATCCTCCACCGACGTAGAAAACGTTTTGCTCTCCGCAAGCGCGCTAAAACACGGATCCTGTGGGATACATATCTATCCTGATGTCCTTTGGAGCGCGCGACAATCAAAACGAAACACCGAAGAGGGGCACAGCAAGCAAGACCGACTAAACACAATCTTCATACATGGCGTGCCAGAACATCCTTCTAACGATGTTCAAGAGACCGGAAAGCACGATTTAGAACAGTGGCGGTTCATTCGTGAAACACATTCTTTGGATAATATTGTGGCACTATCGCTCACCAGGATACCTCTCTCACCAAATTATAGAGGATGCGGCCCTAGAATCCTAAAACTTGTGGTTCAGTCAGAGCAACAATCAACGGATGTTTTGGATCGATGGCGGAGAAATCGGAAACATCTTTCTTCTGAACTTCCATTACAGGTCGCAGAAGCTTTGCACAGCTCAACTATGAAAGCACTTGAAGAAGCAAGCATACCAACGAATGTACAAAAGCGTAACTTGACTGCTGCTTTAATTGACTCTGACGTAGGTCTAAACTAGGGTTGGGACGCACCTTGGCCGAATCAAGTTGCAAACGAGGTATCATTATCCCATCAAAAAATACGAGTAACTGCCGACCTCCCATCGGTCGGCATTCTCCCACACGTGAACGCTACACTCCTCTGTGGGATCCTAGAGACCGAGAAACTGGCCTGCTTGTATACGAATGCTCCGGGTCTTTCGAACAAACTGGCTGAACTGAAAGATCGCCAAGCTGCCTGGTCGTATGATTCATGTATCACCGAGACTTGGTTACAGACGGGAATGACGGACGCTGAACTTACGCTACCCGGCATGTCGCTGATCCGGTAAGACAGGCTCACAAAAGGAGGAGGGGTAATCCTGGATCAGCAAAGCGACTTACAGTACGAAGCCGTAGAGGATTCAGACTCGCAGTTCACCGACTCTCTTTGGTGCCGCTTGCAGTTAAAAGGCAGGGACGCTTGCCTTATTGTCTTGGTGTACCGCCCCTCTAACTCTACACCCGAAAACGACTAGCACCTAGCGGCTGCTTTAAGATGCAGTTTACAACAAAAGTACACTCACATTCATATCATGGGTGATTTCAACGTACATTGTTTAGAAACTCCTGCCACGATCGGAGAACTATGCATATCGATCTACAAGATCTAGTAACTAGTGTTCCTCTTCACAGTTACATCAGTTTGCCCACCCGGTTCAGAACTGGTAACAGGCCATCTGTGCTGAATCTTGTGCTTGGCAACGAGGAGCATATGATTGATGTGTTGGTTTTAGTCTGCCCGTTGGGTCGCAGTGATCACGCCGTGATCAGCTTCAACTCCGTCTGCTATGCAGAATATCGGAATGAGAACGATGAGACTGTGCGAACCATCAGAAGCTACGATTGATTAGCCCAGATCGTCAGCGCCACAACTTGGTCGTTCCTCGAAGAAGAACTCCTGGAAGTCGCATGGCTCGAGTTCATCAAAAAATTCAATGAACAATGAACAATGATTTGTCACGAGATAAAAGCAAGTGCTTGACACGTTCCTTAGGATGGTAGCGGTGAATATGATGCAATTAAAATATGTGTGGGTCATCTATCGAACGTCTGCCGAGATGAATACTTTGATAATTAACATCAGTTAAAATGAAAAAGAAATATCGCGCGTAAACATTCAGAAAGACACTGGGGCGCAGTGATAGTTGAGGTAAGGAGTGAGAAAATAAAATATGGTCGCTCACTTAGGTCCATTTGATACATTAGTCCTGTTGAAAACATGCTTGGCGTAATCCACAACAGAGGAGCTTAGGTAACAAAATGTTGGGAGCTGAGAGCAACATCTAATCGTTTTTTGAAAACATCCAGGGTAGGAGAGGATACTACTGAGTCTGGAAGTGCGTTCCATGGTTTGCAAACTCGAAGGGAAAAGTAATTCCGTCGACAGTCTAGACGGCTGTATTGTTCCTTCAACTTTAAGCAGTTACCCCTGAGCTGCGTGTTGTGGCTAAGTTTCAGCAAATGGCGGCATACGTGGTTGGGGTCACTCAATATCTGATACGCTAATATGAGATCGCCGCACAGCCTTCGATAACGTCCGCTGAAAATTCCCAGCAACTTCAGCCTTCGGTGGTAAGAGTGATACCTCAGGCCCTTCATGTTCTTTGTTGCTCTCCGTTGTGGTGCCTCTATCGCTTCTAGGTCGCGTTTCAACCAAGGTTGCCAAGCTTGGATTGCGTACTCAATATGCGGGCGCACGTAGGAATTGAGCATCATTGGAAAGATTGAAGGGTCAAATCTCCCGAATGCCCTTCGCAGCATGCCGACGTGCTGGTTGCCACTTTTGGCAGCTACCTCAGCCTGTTTTGAACAGTTGAGGTCGCTCTGTACGATCACACCAAGATCACGTTCCTGGGAGCTATTCTGCAATTCGTTTGTCCCAAGTATGTAGGTGTAGTTATGTCTATGGCGTAATTGTACTACGCGACATTTGTCTACGTTGAACGGTAGAGCGTTTTGAACTGACCAGTTCGACACTGTGTTAAGATCGTGCTGGAGCCGTTCATGGTCATCCGGTCCTCTGATCCTTCGCCATATCTTGATATCATCAGCGAAAAATAAGAAATCGGAGGTAATTGATCTCGCCAAATCGTTAATGAACACCAAGAATAGACGAGGTCCAAGAACCGAGCCTTGTGGTACTCCACACGTCACGTCGATTGCATGAGAAAATGATTCTCGGACTCTCACCACTAGCCGTCGTTCTTGTAGAAAATTGCTAATCCAACTCAGGATTGGATCGCCAATGCCGTAGTTCCGAAGCTTCTGAAGGAGAACTCGATGGTCTAAACGATCAAACGCTTTTGAAAAGTCCAGGTAGATGACATCGACTCCAACTCCATCATCAACAGCTTCAGTCCAGCTATTACGTGCAATTAATAGGTTAGTATTACACGAATGCTTTTTGACGAAAGCCATGTTGCTCTGGGGCTATTAAATTGTGGCTTTCCAAGTATTGCATCAGCGCGTCTGCGACGATTGATTCCATCACTTTGCATAGTACGCGAAGTAATGTTATTGGACGGTAGTTTGCAGAATCAGTGCGGCTACCTCCTTTATGGATAGGAGTGATGACCCCTTGCTTCCATACTGGTGGAATAAGGTTTTCCTCTAGACATCGCTGATAGCAAACAGCCAGTGGTTCTGCTAGATCACTAGCTACTGCCTGTAGAGCCTTTGGTCGGATGTTATCAGCTCCGGGAGAACTGTGGATACGCAAGGATAACAACTTCTTCAACACAGCCTCCGTAGTGAAGGTGATGTTTTCTAAACCAGATGGTGGAGTATTAGAAATGAGGTGAATGTTCGGGCTCGACACTTGTTGGAACGTTTGAGAGTAATGAAGCCGTAGGAGATCAGCTGCTTCCATTGCTGACCGCGTGTATCCACCAGCCATCACTAGCGGCGGAACCCCTCGCTTTACCTTTCGAAGGCCGTTAATGTGCCCATACAGGAGTTTGTGGTTAGTGCAGAATCGCTTCATTAACTTCTGCTGATGCGTGACCTTGTCTTCGCGGATCAGTTTCACACAGAAGTTACGATGTGTCACATATGTAGTCCAGGTTTCGGCATTCGGGCAGTCCTGGTGATTTCGCCATGCCAAATCCCTCCGGGACATACATTTAGGTGTTCTGCTCCTCAGAAATGACTTGCTCTGGTTTTTGGGTTGGAAGGACTTCTGTTCCGATGCTTGCGCTACCAGTGTGCTCAAAGTCCTTGTAAACATATCCCAGGCCAGATCTGGGGGGCAATCGATTAAGAAAGTCCAAGATGTATCCTTAACAAGCTTGGACAACACATTGTAGTGCGTGACAGTGTGCACTTTATCCTCCTCCTTTTCCGGGTACTCGGCATAGTATATATAATCAAAGAGTAGGGTGACATGATCACTACGACCCAGTGGTGTGCTTGTAGCTATCCCGCCAACCATGAGTTCTTCGTTAGTTAGCACAAGATCCAGTATCGACGGCTTGTTAGAAGTTCGAAATCTGGTGGGAGAGGTTACGTGGTTGTAAAGCGGGTGGCTAGCAATAAGTTCTTGCAAACAGGCTTTAAACTGCGTACCGTCAGTTGCCGGCGTTTCTATGTCGTGCACGTTAAAGTCTCCCACGATAAGAATGTGGGTGTAGGACTTGTTCAAAGCAAACTGAAAAACGTGGTACAGTTTGGAGTCCATTTCCGACGTTGAGTTTGGCGAGCGATAAACCACGGCTAGTAGACATGTGTCCTTGTTTCGCAACCAAAGGCGGCACCAAAGCGAATCGGGAGCTCGGATTTCCGGGTGATCGATAACTTCACATCGGAGGCTTGTATCATAGTAAAGAATCACACCGCCACCCATTCCGGTTTTATCGGTCCGAAGCAGCGACATACCGGGTAACTTGATCTCACAGTCGGTTATCTCAGGGTTTAACCATGTCTCTGTAATCATGACGAGGTCCCGCGGTTGTGAGGCATGGAGTTCTCTAAGTTCGGCCAACTTGCTTCGAAGGCCTTGAGCGTCTGTGTACATGCAAGATAGGGCTTTTGTTGTTAGGAGTTCATTGATTGATGTCAAGTTTGTGTTCGCTTTTAAGCCGGCCGTTAGGTGGCCGGCAATTAATCTTTTTTGGTTTGTATATTTCAGTCGTGTTACATGACATTATTGAGCGTTCCTGAACTGATGGTTCACTCGTGCTGTGCTCGGTCCTCCTGTGTGACGTGGGCGCTGTTGTGTCGGTCTCTCCGAAGGACTGTGCAAATAAAGAATTTGCAGGGTTTGCAAGTTCCATCGAATTTCTTCCGACTTTTGGTCGTTCGCCTGCTGCCTTTAGCCGTATTTCTGTTGGCAACCTAGCTCGAAACTTTAACCAGCTATCCAACAGAATTTGCGTCATTCTCTCAGAGTGTAGTATTACCTTCATTAGCCTTGGACCGCAGCCCTTGTAGTTAGGTGATAACGGAACTCTTGTTAGGGATTTGGCAATAACATTGTTAACACAGAGTGCTTCGTGGATGTAGCACCACTGTTTTCGGTCATGTGTTTGGGCATCGTGATCAAAAGCGTGCAGGAGCTCGGGAACACCATGAACAAATATTGTTTTCTTGCTATCCCTAGTAGCAATACAGCGTTGCTCCACTGCTTCTTTTGCGCGGTCTTTCCAAGGTAGATCAGGTAATATGCACACTCCGCTCGGGGAGTTGCGAAGACGAACTGCTGGGAGCAGGACAGCCTCTGTCTCATCTGCTGAGTTTAGAGTTACTCGAAGTATTCGAGGTTCACCAGAGTGCACTGAGGTCGGGTGACGTGCTACGCGTTGCAGTCAGCTGATTGCAGAGGCTTCAAAGATAAAAGCTTGCAATAAGTGCAGATCAGTTTCTAACGTTAGGAGCAGAACTCCAAAATGGATGATAGTACGCAACGCAGCATGGCGAGTGCACAGAGAAGCTCCAGCACCAGAAACTTGGAACAACTATGTAGCCCAACGTAGCCACTGCACTAAACTGCTAAGAGAACACAAAGCTGTCTATCAGCACAGCATCGCGAAAAACCTTCACGGCTAACGACAAACTGCTGTACAAGCACGTCAATAGGCTAAGAAAGGAGAGGCAAGGATTTCCTCCACTCAGGACGGCTGATGGCCCAACAAGAACGGCTGTGGAAACAGCAAACGCGCTGCGCATGCAATATGTAACCGCGTTTCAAAGGGTCTTGCCACCAAGCGATCTGCCAACCTTATCTTCTGCTAACCAGGACTGACTTACATCACTTTTACCGCGGTGACTGTATTGCAAAAGCTGATGTCTCTACGCAAACATAGCTCTCCAGGTATCGATATCATTCGTCCAGAGGCACTGGAAGCAGCAGCAAGCCAACTAGCAGGACCAGCTCAGTTTTCCCAGCGCTGCTTAGACCAGAATCAAGTTCCCGCTATGTGGAAGCTTGGAATAATACCCCGATCCATAAAGGTGGAATCAAAACTGATCCTTCACCTACCGCCCAGTATCTCTTCTTCCAATACTCTCCAAGGTCATGGAATTCATAGTTGCCGATGCACTGGTGTGCTATCTGGGAAATGTAACATTAGCAAGCCTGAGCAGCACGGTTTCCGTCGACAGCGATCATGTACAACGAATTTACTAATCGTAAGCAGTTGTCGGATCGAGGTAGATAATGCTGGAGAAGGTGATGTGATCTACCTGGGCTTTCGATCATCTAGGCCATCGGATACTACTATCCATGCTGCAGCATTAAGGGATCGGTGACCCTCTTTTAAGCTGGATTCTCCAACTTTCTATATCAACGAAAATTAGTGATCAGAGTTCCGAACTCTTTATTGGACCCATACAAGTTGAGTGTGGTGTGTCGCAAGGCTCAGTTCTAGGTCCAAGTTTGTTTTTGGTGTTAATTAATGATCTAGCACAGGGAATCGCTTCAAACTTCCTAATGTTTGCCGACGAAATCAAGATCTGGCACAGGATCCAGACGAACGCCGACCAACATGTGCTTCAGTGACCTAGATACGGTGTATCAATGGTTGACCCAAAACTTACTGCCATTCAACGTCAGTAAATGCAAGGTGCTTTCCATCCGACATCAGAGCAGGTACTCATGCCGACTCGAAACGAATATACTACAACAAGCAACTCTCGAACGTGACTTGAGTGTCCTGGTTCAAGATGACTTGAGTTGCTCCATGCAAGCCGAAAAGGCCTCGAACATCGGGAACAACATTTCGGGCTGTTGCGACGGGCGTTTGGATAAAGTAACAGCTCCATATTTCGACAAATGCTCAGTGCGTAGGTTGGCCCCAAATCGAATATGAGATTCAAGCCTGGCATCCATGGCTGGAACATGACCTTAATGCACTGGAGCATCCACAACGACGGGCATCCAAGCACGTAATTGGAATACGCAATCTTTCCTACCAGGAGAGGCTGCAACGATTGGGGGTGTTCAGTGGAAGCTATCGCGGACTACGAGGCGACCTGATTATGACATACTTGATTCTGGGAGACGCACATCATGTGTGCCGCCCTTTACTGCAACTCAGCAGCAATACAAACCTGAGGAGCCACTCATTAAAGCTCGCAGAACATTACAGTTGTCTGGAGTGCCGCAGAAATTTCTTTTCCATTCGTGTCTGTCACCCGTGGAACGCTCTCCCAGAATCGGTGATCTCTGCACCGACACTAACAGTATTTAAAAGACGGTTGGACGATGCACTTATTCACTTACACTTTGTTACTTAACACTACGTCTCCATCCTACACCTGGAGTATTCCATGGAATTATTTGATGTTAACGGTAGGTGCTGTGAATCTAAGAGGATCGCAGGACTACAGCGGAGCAAACGAGAAGTCCTCACTTTCATATTTAAATTATTAGCTATTTTACTATATTTGTCATCATTATTGTATGTTGATATCCCCACCAACTATCCAACGGGACTTGTAAAGCAACGCTTCTTAACCCGTACAAATTCATTGTTCATTGTTCATGGTTGTACGAAAGCGAGTCCTGGCGGATCCGTGTAAATGATTTGTCAGATTTCGGCCTTTGACAACGGTTGTCTGCGCAGGATATCTCGCGTGTGGTGGGAACACTACGTTTGCAACGTCGATGTTAGACGTCGCGCTCTAGGTTATACGGGCATACCGCTTGACAAGCTAATATCGCTGCGTCAACTGTGGTGGTTTGGTCACGTCCTACGCGAGCCATGCGAGCGTTTGCAACGGCGCGCTCTATTCGCTCATGCAGGACGGCATTGGAAGAAACCACGCGGTGGCTAACCTACCACATGGCGGCAAAACATCAACACAGTGACTTCCAGGCTAGCAGTTGTCGTTCCCTTACGTCTTGCGGACTGGGGAGTCCGAGATGAAGATTCCCTCAGATTGGAGACTCTTGACGACATGGCGCGTAATGGCGCACAATGGCTAGGCAGCCAAAAGTATCCACCACTCACCAGAAACCAAGAAGTGCGTCTGTTTACTCGCTATCTTAGCTTTATAACCTGATCGTAAAGATATTATCCTGAGCCGAAGCAACAATGCAAGTTTATCGTAACAGAAATGTGGAAAACGCAATTGAAATTCCTCCCAAATGTAATTCATCTGCTAGTGGATAGCTAAAATCCAGATTCATCTTGCAAGCTGGAGGTTGGAACTAGGCACCACGTTAGCATTTGATCTTCAGATTAGTGGATGACATTCTATGAGGATTGGAGTGTGGTGGCCAATAACTTGTAGGTCAGGCAAGGGCTAAGTTTACACGAGTAACTCGGCGAGTGAATGCTAACGAATAAGTGCCCAATGTAATTGACAAATATAGCTTGAAGAAACATTCCATGATCTAAGCACATCTTGTTCAAAGACTAGTAAGATACGTAGGGTGGGAGTCATGGCTTCAAGAGATGCTCTTGAGAATATGGCTTGGTAGATCAACTAAAAGCGGTGGTTCATTCAGAAGAAGCTTGACCGTTTCCATGACAATCCGAATATTGTCTTGATGAGAAATTTTTAAGTTCGATTAATATGGGATAAACATTTAGATATGATGATTCAGGTCGAAAAGTAAACAGCGTTACTTCGCACATATACCAACGGGATTGGACTCATCTACCGGAATTAAGGAAACCATGTCTTCGGCGGCATCCCTTAAGGATAATGGTTGCCCCGTTACATTTATTGTTATGGGTTGGTAGAAAAGCGACGAGTGACGCACACCATGGTAGTAGTCCAACCAGTTGCCCGTTACTGACTCCCACGTCAAGAGAGTGGAGAGCTAAGCTCGGTATCTTTGAGTGTGAGTGTCTACAATCCTTTAGCTCAAACCACATAGACAAACTGAGTGATTATAAGAGTCCGTCGAAGGAAGGAGCTCATGTTTCCACGTGCTTTAACTCTAATCCTTCTGCGTTTAATGGAACCAAACTGAACCGTCGCCGCATTTGAAACGACTTACTAAATTCGTCACTTCCCTTGAGCCCGTTCTAGTCATACCAAGGGTGATGGAAATATGGGCGAATGAGCCCCTGTAACCTTCACGATCCCAAGTTGTTGCTGTAGTCGACCAACCACGGTTAGCTGTTACCAACGGAGAACACAAACTCATCGCGAAACACACACCGAATTTTGAATAAAGCCGTAAGAAGATGAACACTGGCAGATGTCAACATTTCGCATTGTCTGTTCAGTGCCAAGACAATGACATGAAAATACATAAGACGACAGGTAAGGTGAGACCGGAACAAGTTAGAACAGGGTAGTGGGTGATTGTACTTAAGCCAGACAAATGCTCAGGAGCCGTCATTATGTGCAAGGAAGAATACACACAGAAAATGCAAGATTTACTGAGTGATGCTAGCAAATTTAAATTCCTTACCAGAACAGAGGATATTAATGAAGTGGAAAGACGCATCACGTAATACGTAACGTTGTTCCATGCGAGATGCCTCAGAGGTCAACCTAGTCAGGCCAAGTTATTAAACAAACCAGACTCGCTATGGTTCTGTGTGGAATGAACATCAATCCCACTGATAAAAAGCGTGCTCCTATTATCTCAGAAATATGACCAGCTACTAGCGAAGTTTGAGGAAATGGTGACCACCAAAATCACTGGGGTTGGGATAAGCATTGCAGCCTGTGCAACCCAATCCTCTCCCGTAAGTGCTTCTCTTAACCCGCGGAGAACTGTTAATAACACCGTAAGCAACCCGACACCTAGAGTCCAGAACATCAACAGCTGTCCCAATACCACATGTTGCTCACATTTGATTAAAGCGGTTCCCAGTTCGATCGTAGTAACTACACGTAAGGCTACTTCCAAACTCGCGACGGAGTGCGTAGAAAAAGAGCAAGCCGTTACGAGCGAAAGTTGGGTTACGGTTGCCTCCAAGAAGAGCCGTCATATAAAAGTAATCACCCTCAACTGGATCGGAAACTGAGGAGCGTAGCGGAGTTTTCCAGGTGCAAGCACCACCGGTTTCCTGCGGTAAATCTCCGATTACTTCAGTCACTAAACGCGACATGTCGAAAGGTCTAAAGAAACAACTACCTGTACTGAGCGTACTGTGCTCCAATATCCCAGAATCAAAGTCGACATCGATAAGAGGCAGGCAATTGGATGACCTCAACCAGTGGGACATTATTAGTAACCTAATCGGTGTTGTACTTAAACCTGTACACGTAATGCGTATTACACGACACCCCAACTCTAAACATTTCGGAGAGCCGAGACTTCTGCGTGTTGTGCTGAACTCCATCACTGAAGTAGAATCAGTACTACTGTCGGCAGGTAGTCTCAGAAATGAACACTGCTCCATCCGTATCTTTCCAGACAACCCATGGGGCGAGCGTTATCGAGTTAACCGCACCTTAGAGGACTACCGGAAGGAAACTTCAACCAGAACCATACTTCTTCACGGGGTTCCTGAAACCGAAGCATGTGATCAGCATGAAATAACAACCCATGATAAAGAACAGTGGTGTTATATTCGTGAAACACTCCGCTTGGATGATGTGGTAGCGAAATCCGTGTCACGACTGCGTACCTCACCGAACTACAAAGGAATTGGCCCGAGAGTGTTGAAGGTGGTCCTTCAGTCAAAACATATGGTAGCACGGATGTTAAAAAGCTGGTACATGTTCCGTTGCAAGCTACCATCTGAGGTTCG
The DNA here is from genome assembly GCA_944474145.2 of Dicrocoelium dendriticum. Lineage (NCBI taxonomy): Eukaryota > Metazoa > Platyhelminthes > Trematoda > Plagiorchiida > Dicrocoeliidae > Dicrocoelium > Dicrocoelium dendriticum. Next base: position 273,647,795 of record OX104063.1, read on the forward strand.
GCTGAAGACAATCAGCGATATGCCTCCTAGAGATGATATGTCACTCAAAGAACCAAACGCGATGGGATCTATGAGAGAACAATGCACCAGTAGTGTGCCGAATGAGCCCATACAACCTGTAGATGACATTGACCAGACACCTTACACTGTACGTCGCAGATCAGATACGGGACTAACTACACGGGCGATGAATAAAATGTTAAACCCTTCACCAAGCACACATCGAAAAAACGATTAGTCGCCGGCCACTCACTGGTCGGCGAAACTTCACATATGAGTTGCAGAACCTCCGAAACATTGCTTAAATCTGAGAAACTTTCATGTATGTACACTAACGCCCAAGGGCTCCTCAGTAAAATTACCGAACTTCGACTACGTCAGGTTGCGAATGCTTGGGACCTAATTTCTATTACCGAAACTTGGTTACACCAAGAGGTGACTGATGCTGAGGTTGAGATAGCCGGAATGTCACTCATCCGGAACGACCGCCCCAGCAGAGGAGGTGGGGTCCTACTCTACTACCGCAGCGATCTACAATGTACAACCGTTGATGATCTGGAAACACACGTTACTGACTCACTCTGGTGCCGTCTCCGACTGAGACACAACGACACGTGTCTAGTAGCTGTCGTTTACCGCCCCCCAACGTCCACTCCGGAAATGGATTCCTGCTTGATCCGTGGCCTAAACAGAGTAACACGCACTAGGTACAGCCACATTCTCATCTCCGGGGACTTCAATCTACACAATCTGGAGGTTTCGGCATCGCCCAGTGAGCAGTTCAAAGCAGACTTGCATGAACTGATCGCTAATATTCCTTTGTACAATCATGTCACCACGCCCACTAGATTCAGGACAGCAAACAAACCGTCCATATTGGACCTTGTGCTCACGAATGAAGAGCTCATGGTTGACAAGTTATTGATGGATAGTCCATTAGGTCTCAGTGACCATGTAGTAATAACTTTTGACTATGTGTGTTATGCAGAGTATCCATCTGAACACTCGGAACTAACTCATACAATCACACGCTACCACGTATTGAAAGAACTCGCCGACGCAGCTGCTTGGGAATTCTCAAACAAAAGTCCCCTTGACAACGTTTGGGCAGAGTTCGTTAATAGACTCAGCGACATCGTCAACAGAGCATCAGAGACCAAACCCCTTCGTCCCGCGAAAATGCCTTCAATTATAAGGAGTAGGACTCGAAAATGCCTGGCGATAAGGGATGCAGCATGGCATGCCTACAAGATTAACCCCGACTCAGAGACTTGGGGAAATTTCCTGACCCATCGCAACCATTGCACTGCACTTGTCCGTGAGGACAAAGTAACTTATCAACAGAGCCTAGCCAAAAATTCATGGCAAACAACAAACTGCTATATAGGCATGTCAATAAGCTTCGTAAAGTGAAGCATGGAATCCCCCACTTTTCACGACAGGCGGTAGAGTACAAAGCGCCGAAGAAGCAGCTAATGCCCTGCGGCTTCAATACGCCCCAATCTTCGAACTCGCAACCTCTACCTGTCCCATAATATCAAGCACATTACCGACACCTTTGTTTACAAATGTTATTTTCAACCCATCAATTGTGCTAAGGAAGTTACTCTCACTGCGTGAGCATAGTTCTCCGGGAGCAGACAACATCCGCCCGAAGGCACTGAAGGCTACGGCCACCAAGCTAGCTGAACCACTGTCACAGTTCTTCCAAAGGTGCTTTGATGAACAACAAGTCCCCACTATGTGGAAGTGTGGCATTATAACCCCTATTTTTAAAGGCGGTAGCCGTTCAGATCCTGCAAACTATCGTCCAGTGACTCTCCTCCCTGTGCTCGCGAAGGTGATGGAAGCAGTCGTCGCTGAGGCTTTAATGGACTACCTAGAAAAATGCAACATTTTGGTACCGGAACAGCATGGCTTCCGTCAACACCGGTCATGCACCACCAACCTACTTATTGCACGAGGTAGTTGGACGGAAGTGGCCGATGATGGGGTCGGAGTCGATGTCATCTATCTGGACTTCTCCAAAGCTTTCGACCGCCTTGATCACCGCATCCTACTTCAAAGACTACAGAGTTACGGAATCGGAGATCCTGTACTTGGTTGGATTGGCAACTTCCTTTACCAACGAAAGCTTCAAGTACGTGTTAGGGGATCACTTTCTAACCCAATTGAGGTGGAATGTGGTGTCCCACAAGGCTCAGTGCTGGGACCGCGTTTATTCCTGGTGTTTATCAACGACCTAGCAAGAGTCATCTCCTCAAACTTCCTGCTTTTCGCCGATGACGTCAAGATATGGCGGGCGATTAGTAACAAGGCAGATCAGGATCTGCTCCAACATGACCTAGATTGCATTTACGAATGGTCAAAGAGGAACAAGCTTCAATTGAACATAGCTAAGTGCAAAGTGATGCATCTGCGTCACCAGCTGGTGAGCGCTTACAAGATTGGAGACCACACCTTGGCGAAGGTCTCTCAGGAGCGTGACCTGGGTGTATTGGTGCAGGAAGATCTCGGGTGTTCAAAACAAGCAGAGAAGGCGACGAGAACCGGAAATCAACACTTCGGCCTTCTTCGCAGAGCCTTCGGTCGGTTTGAACCATCAATATTTCCCCAAATGCTTAACGCCTACGTGCGACCTCACGTGGAATATGCTATTCAGGCGTGGCAGCCGTGGCAGAAACAGGATCTCGTTGCTCTCGAGACTCCTCAACGACGGGCAACCAAGAACGTCAGGGGCCTCTTTCATCTGCCCTATCAGCTTAGACTGAAATCTCTAAGAATCTACAGCAGTCGATATCGGCTTTTGCGGGGGGATCTCATAATGGTTTACCAGATTCTGAAGAACCCAAACCACATTTGTCGTCCGCTGCTGGAATTGAACCACAACACTAAACTAAGAGGTCACCCTCTGAAACTGACAATTCATTATAGCCGGCTTGAATGCCGTAGAAATTTCTTTTCCCTCCGCGTGTGCCAGCCTTGGAACGCCCTCCCTAATTGTGTCGTCTCTGCTCCCAATCTGGCGATATTTAAAAAACGTGTTGACGATGCATTGTCTCACTTACATTTCATTTTATGACTTGTTAGCCAGGGGCTACAAAACGCAATCAAACGGTGTCTTGCCAAACGCCTAACCAATGGATTTATGGATTTATATGTTTAATACGCGAACATCTCTGCTATTCCACATAAGTCCATGGTGAGTCCACCACAACGCTTTTCACTTTATCATGCAATTTATTTTCACAATAATTTCCATCCTACGGGACTTGTTAAGCAACGCTTTTTTACCCGTAATAAACCATTGTTCCATTGTTCCATTGTTCCTCCTACACCGTGTGATTGATAATGAGGTATCTAACAGCCTAAAACCGTGAAGGTCCGACACCCCTCAGGTTTGCGTGTTGCTGAAGACCCATAAATGTGGTATACCGCTTCGACCAATCTTGTCAATGGCAAACTCGGCACAACATGGGTTGGGTCGTTGGCTGCAGCATTGGTAATTGCCTTGCTACGGCAGCTATCAAGCTGAATTCCATCCTTCGAGGATTCGAAACCAGTCCGGATAGTGTTTCCGCTTTTGCTGCTGATCTCAATGAAGCTGAGGGACGACTCATCAGCTGTCATTTCATATTCACTTATCTGATTTTTGTGAGGTACCTCGGGAGTGCTATCGAAAATTAAGAAACTATACTGGTTTTACTTGGACTGATCTATGATTTTCTTTCTTACCTGCCTGACAAAAATTTTCACATGTTCATTTTGAACGTGTGGCGACAAAGAAAGTGGTGATTTTCTTTGCCAGCTGAATTGCCACCAATTGTTCACGAAGAACGGGTTCATAATTGGCCAACAAATGTGCAAATTCTGAGAAATTCCCTCAATTTTCCTCGCTTTCTTTATCATCCTTCATGTTTCGAAGGTGACCACCCAATGTCATGTTTCGCCTGGCGAGAAACCTGACGATATCCAGTAATCTAGCTAGAATTTCACGCCTGCTCATTTCTACAAGTGATAGCTCCATTTTGTCAATTGTCTTTCCTTCAACTAGCTGCATCGCTAACTCCTTGCAGTTTAGGAATGACTGTGTACGCGTTTTACTAGATTCGTGTTCACATGGTTTTGGATTTAGTTCTTACAGGTTTCATAAGTCCACATCAGTCAAAAACTGGACTATCCCCTTTGAATACATCCTGCAACCGAAATGAAAGAGAGGCTTTTACGAAGGAGAGTACAGCATCTGTGGTCGCAATCGTTGCTCGCTGTTTCGCAGATATGGAAGAAACCAGTTCGTTGTTAGCTTCATACCCTCAGCTTTTGTATTTGATCCAGACAGCAGCAATTACTGAATTCACGGTCTACGTGTTGCACGACAATAGATCCGAGCCTGATAAACCCAGTGAGAATGGCATGATTAAACTTAACAGGTCACTGACAAACATTTATAAAATCAGTTGATGTGGGTGTTATTGTGCCATTCGCAGAATTTCGCCCACGTCTACATCAGCCTTACAAACATTTCCCGTTGGATCCATGTTGTCAGTGTCGCTTTCTGATGCCCAGATATCAACATTTGCAGGTCCAATTTGATCCACATTCTCATTATGATTGTCACGCTAAATTTTTATCAATTCAATCATGGAAGTAGTATTGACGAATGTGCACTTGGTATTGAACAATCATCTATACTCAAAATGCCACCCGGGACGGACCAACAACCCCAGCCGCTGATGGGTACCTCGTGCGTGCGGTCACAAAATTGTTAGCGCGAACTAGTGACGGTAAAGATCGTTGGGTATCTGACCATCGGTGCATAAGATGTATCGGTTAGGAAATTGACGAAACTAAGTCTCAAGTTTATGCAATGGTTTGATAGTCTTGACAATCCAATGAACTGAGCTGGTGATCACTCAGTAAGCAACTGCAGAGCCACAGCTTGTGAGTGTTTCATAACAATTGATGATTGCTATGTGAGCAACATTATAGGTTACAAGTTCGAGTGCCTTTATGCATAGTTATCGACCGATCATCTCCCGGTTTATCTAAACCAGTTGAAGCAATATACCATGTGTCCAGATAGATGGTTATGGGGCATGCGGACGACATGACTGAACCAACGTAAATGGTTTAAGTTATATGGAATCAAAAATAACTGCATCTTATATCACATTTTTGGATGCGAAAGTAGATGAGTCCGTGATGGAGCGGAATAATTCAGTAAGATGAAAATGACCATGCACCCACACACACGTGATTGCTGCACATCAGTGTATGCAGGAGCCGGTGTGCTGAATCAGCTGAACGAGAAAATGGATCTATCGGATGACTGATGTGTTGTCTGAGCGCGACAACCCGACTGGATTAAAGAAGAAGAAAACTTCACTGACTAATGACAGAAGTCTCTTCAGTAGGCACGATTTTACATCATGAGCACAACCGGTGGTCGATCCTTCCGGTTAACAACTGACGGATGACTCAGTGAACTTGCCAATGAACTGAAGGTTGAAAAGTTTTCAATACAATTGCCTCAAGTATCGCACGAAAATTAGATTGGTAATTTGTTCTTCACGATAATTGCAACAGTACCAATGTCTGCTTTTACGCTATCCGTCTTAAATTCTATCTTTGATTGTTATTAAAGGAAAGGAAATATGTAAATGCTGTTCGCAATTGTGAGGATATACGGATTTACAACTGACATTCGACGGCAGTTTTGCCACCGTTCCGGACGGCGAAATTATTGCTACGCCACTGGTACCGACGTAGTGGTCTTGTGTACGCTCCAGGGAATTTCTCTTCTGATACCATAGTGCCGTAAAACCACACTACATTTCATAATCTACGGGATAACTTCATCGATTCTTTACCAAACCGAATCTAAGCCCGTCCATGCATATACTGGCAATGCAATTGCAACATCAAATTTGTCCAAACTTGTAAGTCCTTATAATTCCCGACCTCAAAACAATCAGCAAAAAGCGAAACGACAATGTTTCCAATGTTCTCACTTGGGTGTTCAAGCGAAACCTGCTCTACTATTGCTCAGGTTTGGTGATCGTAATATGTCAAGGTCGTAGTTAATGGGGCGTTGAGCCGTCAGAACAGACTCACCGTACCGAACAGCGTAGTTTCCAGATGTCAGTTCGCATGAGGCAGACAAGACAGTCGGCCAAGTTGTCCTCTTGGGCAGCAGAAATAATCTGAGGGGGCATTCAACATGAGTCCACCCAATTAATTTGTTCCGTGCATAGGAGCTGAAACGTCCCACCTACACCCCTAGGCCTTAGTGCGTCTGAGGTCCAGTTGGCTGAAGGCAACGGGCTATACACAAATACCTAGACACCTTCACAAGTGACTGGCGTACGCACGGAACAATTTAATTGAGTAGACTCATGTTGAATGCCCCCTCAGATTATTCCTGTTTCCCAAGAGGACAATTTGGCCGGGAAATGGTATAGTGTGAAAGGGTGGGCCAGACAGGCCTCCTCGCATAGTCTGGGGCCTCGTGTATATGAATCAGGGTAAAGCAGTGGGTGAGAGTGAAGTTCACGGTCATTGGTGTGGGTCGAGTTTCTACTTTGAGTGCACCAGAATTCCTAGCGTAGCTTTACGTATAGGCGCTTTGATCCCCTACCCAGACTATCGCTAATGCGACCTCACATTTCGTGCCATCTTCCAAAGCCGTGGTAAAGTGAAAAAATGTCTCAACTGAAGCGATTTGCATATGCGGCTGGCTTTAACTTGAAAGTTATCGCGTTTGCCAGGCAATTTAAATAGTATACGGCTGCACGCCAGTTCACCGTGAATAAAAAGCAAATGAATGTCGAAAGGCAAAGTTTCAAAATGGTCACTGATGCCTGTAGGCAAGGAAGTAACACGCGGTAGAAACTGTTTCCTGCCCTGGAGGATAAGTTAGCACAATGGGTGCTGGAGTCACGGCGCAGCGGGATAATTGTTACCTGAAGGAACATTCGGATCAGGGCGCTCACAGTGTTAAAATAAATCCTGATTTCTAGCCATCAAAACAGATTAATTTTGTTGCTTCCTCGGGATGATGCAATCGTTGCATGAACCGATTTGACATGTGTCAACGGCCCCACACAAAATTAACCCCGAAACTACCGTAGGAATTGGACATTGGAGTTGAATCTTTTCAATGCTTCGTGATTCAGCCGAGAAAATAATATGATTTTGAGCTGTTGCAAATGGGAAATATGGACGAGACGCTCGTGTGTTTTCACATATCTTCAACTCGCACGGTGGAGCAGGAAGGCGTCAACAAAGTTGTTGTAAAGACGACGGGACAAGAGAAGGCACGGTTCACAGTTGCTTCGCGGTGCATAGCAGATGGTTCCCGTCGGTCACCTTTCATTATTTGTAAGCGTACGACGCTGCCTAAGGGAGCGAAGTGCCCAAGCGACGTGTTTGCGCGGACTCACGCGAAATGATGGATGGACGAGAGTGGCACTTTAGACTAGCTTAATGCAGTTTTGGGGTAAGCGGTTGTGTCGCCACTGACGCTTTCGCCCCAGGACCGTAAGAAGAAATCCAAAGACGAGCCAGAAACAGACTTGTATACATGAAATCAAATTTGCGAAGGAAGGCTACGAAATGCCACTTGAGCCAACCAACAGAAGGAAAACGTCAAATGCAACGGCGAATAAGCAATCGTGTAGTCAAGAACGAATCGCATTTGTCCTTAAAAGTGGCATAATGTGACCGCAAGAGTAAGGCGAACATCCATTTACAGTGACGGGCACTGGCAAATCAGTATAAGGAAATGTAGTGTTTAAACAAATGTCACGAAACAAACGCGAATAAGAAATGCAGACCCAAAATTTGAAAATGAGTACAATCATTGCGTGACAACTAAATATTCGTTTAACATAACCAAGTAGAAAAGTGATGCGGAGACAAAGCAATGGAATGTGTTCTTGCGAATGGCACTGCTGAAGAGGACACGGAGATGAGCGTCCATTAACAATGACGTGTGTGTACCAATCGTGTTAACACAGTGGAACGTCTAAACTCTAGTCAAGTAGTAGAAAATAGGAAGAATAAAGCATAGCTAATAAGCTCGTTCACAAATGATTAATGTCTAATAGCTGTTCTCCTAGTAAAAGCGATGCGGTGCCCTTTTGAGGGAAACCATCTAAGCTGTTTTGGATTCCTTTAGTGCACACTGAACGGCGAACGTGGATGAACGATGCCATGAGTTGAATTCGTCCGTGGTTTTAATTCCCCGGTGGACGACAATGACGAGAACAGTGAAGTTGAAGATGACGATATTCACCCTGACATCCCCATGACAAACGACCACTTCCAGGAACTGTTTGGAGATTCTGACTCGGATTCTAATTTCGAAGAATTCGAGTAATTTTGTTACCATAGTGCAGCGTTTGGATAGGGGAGCCTATAAAATCTACCGGTAGGTGCTGTTCTATCATGAGGTACGGGTCCTCGCCAGTTGCTCTAGCCTTTGATAACGGTCTCTTTGCCTGCTTCACTGCCGAGTAGAGCTTTCCATTCTATTGTCTGTGATATGCGCTGGTTTGCTAGTGCACGAATTCCCACTTGGTTTTTGCGAACGCCTGGAAAGCACCGCGAGTAAGCTGGGGTCCATTGTCGGAGACAAGCTCCTCCGGTATACCGTGCCGCGCGAACTGACATCTGAGCTTGTTGATTAGTGCCACTGTGGTCGTAGTGGTAAGGATATCGATTTCAAAATAATCGCTATATTTATTCGCCGTGAGTAAGTAATCATTCCCGTTATCACTGAATAAATCCATCGCCACCTTCTGCCACGGTCGATCAGGGACATCATGCAGCATCATTGGTTCCCTCAACTGCCGGATTTCGTGTGAACGGCAAGCCTCGCAACTCGATATATGATCTTTTATTTGACCCGTCATTCCTGACCAAAAGATGAATTCCCTTGCTCGGTTAATGGTATAGTTGGCATCAAGGTGAGCGCGATGGACGTATTACAGCATTTCTCCTCGGAACGATGACGGAATCAGAATACAGCTTCCGTTGAACGGCAAACCATCAAAGGCAGAGGGTTGGTCCCGAAAATTGAAGTAGGGTGTTAGTTCCTTCGGCAGCTTCTTCTTTGTCTCTGGCCACCCATTTGGAATAACGTCTCGCAAAGCTGAAATCGTTGCATCTTCCTCTGTGTGGCGCCTTATTTCCTTTAGTCGATCTTCTGTCACTGCCAGGTGCTGTACTAAGTTTACTGCTTCGACCTCTTCGGATTATGCTCGGGTACTGGCAGATGAACTGCTGTGGACCAGGCGTTTACATAATATCTACGTCGTACTTTTGAAGCTGGTTAAGCACACGCTGAAAGCGACGAGGAACGACGTGCAGCGGTTTCCTGGTTATTGACACAAGCGGTTTGTGGTCGGTATACAACGCTGTCTTTCTTCCGAAAGTATAATCGTTGAAACGCTCCATGGCATAGACTACTGCAAGCACACAATTTGCGCATAGCGCTGCTCGGTCACGGTGAGTGCTCGACGGCGCAAATCCAATGATCTTCCATTCTGTAAGAGAACAGCACCTATTCCGTCTTGGCTGCTGTCACACTGCACCTCCACAGACTGCGCTCGATCGTAATACCCGAGTACAGGCACATTGCTGATGTGGTGCCTAATAGTTTCGAACGCGATTTGCTATCCTCTTCCCCAACTCTACTTTACTCCTTTGTGAGTTAACTTCCAGTGGCCGCCATCCTGATCCTGATAACGTCCAAGCCATTCTGAAGAGGCCAACTCTAATGGATGTGTCACAATTGCGGTCTTTCCTAGGTCTCATATGCTACGACAGTGCCTAACTGCCATCGTTATACGAGATCCAAGCCCCGCTCAATCGGTTGTTGCAGGAGTATGTTCCATTGCACTGGTCACCGCGTGCGAGAAGTCTTTCGTTCGTCTGAAATCCATGCTGTGTTCTGACCTAATACTGACACATTAGGCCCCAACTTTGCAGATTTTGGTCGCTGCTGACGCTTATACCTACTGGATTGGAGCCATTCTCTCCCAAATCGTTCCGAAAAAGCGGTTTTGCACGTTCACGTACACTAACGCCAGCTGAGGAGAACTATGGTCAGATTGAGAAGGAAGCACTGGCCATCGTGTCAACAACAATCCAATCAACAACAGCAGTACATCAGCCATTTGAACTGATGCTTCGCTGCCATACAATCATGATGACCTATGAAATGAAGAATGATAAGAGGGAGAGAAGGGGGACTTATCTGAAAACCTTAATGCCCTAAGCAAACATTCAGGGTGAAGGCGCCTACACCTTGTGTAGACAACATACTGTCACAAACAGCTGGCGATCGTGCAAAGATAAGACGGCATCTGCGAGACAGCTTCCTTGCAGCTTTCACTGCCCCGCGTCATAATCAGCCATAACCCCGCAGATAACTTAGCACCAAACACATTTTAAACAGGCAATCCGATTAGAAGACGGCAGCAGACGCGCCACTGGTGTCGATTGCGAGCCATGTCCTGTAAATTCTCGAGCCAAGCACAAGGCGAGTCATCGTGTTGGCTTTCACCAAGTTCCACAAGGTGCTGTGCGCTTCAGCTTGTCCAAACAAACCTACTCTGTGGTCATCTATAGCCACTGCTTTCTTATGTAATAACTCTCGTCCCCCTACTTATATTAATACGCCTTGGTTCCGGAACTAACGCAGGTCATCGGCGAATGTTGTAACCACAGAGGAGTCTATCGCAAACGCTAGTCTGTCCATTTTCGTTAGTTAACTTGTACTGAAACAAAATCACCGAGGTTGGCGGCAAATGCTTTATCCTCAGTAGTGCGTATCCCTATTCATTTCTATGAATTGCTTGCTGAACTTCTATAAGTTAAGGTCGATGAAGTGTAGGGTCGATGGCTAAATGCTGGAATGTTTGAACGGCTGTACGTCATAGGCAACCACTATTTTCCAGGCCTTGACCAGCACGTTTTTGAAATCACATTTGGTGTTTCATTGGGCGACTGTTAGTTACCTGACGTCTAATAGCGATTGCTTGTATGCTTGATGTTTGAACCTACCCTCCTCTCTGGAATATGCTTCATCAATAATCCATAATCTTGTTGTAGGTATTCGTTGATTAGTCAATAAAACAGAAAAGGCACGTGGCCTTGTTTGCGCCTTAGCTTATTCACAAAACTCGATTTCACCTCACTTGCTGGTCCCCTTCAACGTAATCAATCACCGTATGCTGTTCGTTTTTCCTGATCCCTAGGTGTCGGTCAACTCACAACGTATTCCAGTAGATAAATTGGAAATCGAGGGTTGTACTTGTGATCGCGCGGATAACCCGTACCGAAATGACGTTTGGACACGATTCTATGGCAATGGAGAGCGTCTGGACTATATTTTCTATCGAACCGGGAATGGCCCATTCGATCAGCAATTCGGTTCATGTAGGTTGCATTTCTTAGTTGTGCAATTCCTTCCTACTTACCATACTGAGCGTCTTTTCTGTGTGTACCTGGTCCACCTGATACAGTATGCTACGCATGACGAGAGGCTCGCGCAATTCAGCTGGAATCATCTTCCATTATTTGGCAGGTGCGTTCTTGAGTCTGATTAGCATTGCTTTCAGTCTCAATTTTTACACACCATAGTATAGCTATTCGACTCTTATTCGCATTGTATCCAGTTTGCAACCTCATAATTTATACTGACATTACAAAACTATGTCCCTTCGGCAATTACCAGGCGGTGCCGTCTGAATACTAAATTGTATTCCTTCCTTTCACATATCAGGTAAATCCCTGGTCGATTTTGTCTTATGTGAATAATTGTGAATATTACAACTAAGCAGCTTTTTCTCTCGCGCCATCCACTGATTGCCCGTTGCTGCATCCGGAACTATTGCATGAGTACAATTTGCGCGCAACTGTGTGCGCATGATTTTACTTGGTCCCATCCACCTTTCATGCTCCCTTCACTGCTGGAGCTGACCACGATAAGTGGCAAATATCATCACTCCGTCCGAGTGACTGCACGCCGGACGAAAGTATTCGCCACCCTCCCGCACATACACACCGCACCCAGTAATACGATGCAGTGCATCTGACCTCAAGCAAACTGTGACGGAGCCGTACGCTATCGGGCGCGTCCCCAGGTTGCAGATTGGGGAATGCCTTCCTTGTGGAGGTAACCGCGAATAAGTCTCGTCTGCTTTGCAAGCGAGATAATAAACAGTCGCGGACAATCAGAGGCAGCGTCTCAGAGCGTGGGGACTGATCACCTGGTTCTGCCTGAAATACCACATGAGCTATTACGGCGCTGTGTCAAAGCCAATGTGACAGGCCATCGGGTCACTGACCACTCACTTCTGTAACTGGAGGTGAGTATTTAATGGAGGGCGGATGAACAACCTTGCTGACCACCGGCTTCTCTGTGGACTGCAACCGAACAAAAAGAAGGCGAATGAGCCACGAAGCTATCAACGGTCTTCGTTTATCGCCGCGCTGCCTTGCGGATCAGGTATTTATGACCAAAGGCTCAGGGTGGGGTCCCTTAAATCGACACCTTCCTCGGTCGGAGGAATCGGGAAGCTCAATGCCCACACTACACATGGATCTTCCCATCTCTTCTCCTGACTCTTCCTTCATATTGTTTCTGGTACTCGTGTTGTGGCACGCCGCCATATGTTTATTGGTTAAGTGTTAAATAAATAATAAACAGCGAATCAGGAATTGTGACCACTGTTTAGCCACTGAACTTCTATTCAAGTGCAGGACGATATTTACTGAGACATTTTGCTACAGGTCGAATGTAACGGAACACCCTGAACGGATATCAACTCCTCCCGCGGAAGCCGCCGCAGCAATCTGACGTTGTCAGTCAGCTGTTGCGGAGACCTATTGTTGCTTGGCAACGGTAATACTGAGCAACACTAAATTTGTTACTGACTTAAAAGATCCTGATCTCTAGTGTTTGATGCGCTGAAGTGGCATATGACCATGACTGTTCTTATCGGCTGTTATTGATATGTTATTACATAGAGTTCGTTACAGTGTTTCACCGTAGGAATGTACCCGGTAGGACTGGAACAGCCATCTAAAAAACAAACATGTTTTGTTTCCTTTTCGGTAGAGCTGTACTCTCATTTGGTTTTCATCGTTTTCGTTGATTCATTTACTCTCCATATATATATATATATACATATATATATATATATATATATATATATATATATATTTCGCTGGGTTTCATTGCGACCCGTTCCCAGATATTCCAATACATCAACTCTTGCGCTACCAGGTCACCTAGCTCTTGTGCACGAAATCTGTTGTGACCTTGAACAGTTTGTATCAGTTATTTCACTCTTGTTCTCGCCAGCTCCTGCTGAGATCACCTGCCACTCCAGTTGGCTAGATCTTCAAGCGGTACCCGATGATCCGTCAGGCCTGCACTATTCGGATCACGAAGGCGTCGGAGCCTCTTTCTCACTTACCCAGCCGGTCTCATCTGACAGAGCAGGTAAGCCACTGCGTGTGTGTGTGTGTGTGTGTGTTTGGGACTGATCTTTCACCTTGCACAAGTGTCCTACAACCGGTTCCACAACTCGCTCCCCGTGATTTTGTGCTTGCAGTTATTGTACACTTTCAGCACATCATCTTAATCGTCCAGGTTACCAATTACGTATGAAGTGTTTTCTCTAGGTCAGTATTGCACGGTTCCTTCCTCTTTGGATACGTTCTGGTTACAGTGTCAGTGCCATCCTAATCGTCCATTTAGGATGAAATCGTCATGAAGCATGAACTGCGGGGAGAACAAGCAATCGCTGCCTTCAGCTTATCTCATCTGTGCGTAGTACGCTTGCTCACGATCGACTCAGCCACTATCACCATCGTGGCCACTTCGTTCTGGCAGGATTCGCATGTGCTACCAACGTATGACTACAACTAGTCTTCATGTCATTATAGAACATTTTTGGACATGTAAATCTGCCACGGGTTAATTTGCAAACGGTTTCGTCCTTTCAGTACGTCATACTGTCTTATTTCGGGTGTTTTATACATTGTGTTAACACGGCATCTGACAGAGCATGTATAGGTTATTCCTTCTGCTGTAGTATGTGGCAAGCAGATAAGGTTGCGGAGCATAAACTTGGACCCAAACACTAGAGGAACACATGGCTGAAGTTGATATGCAGTATTGTCTTCGTACGCTCTATTTACTTACTACGGATGGTCAAAAACCCGAACGTTGGCTTATATTTGATTCTCAGTTTTGTTATAACTGTTAATCCTCATACGGCTATTTGGTCAGAGTCCATATTTCGGGTGGAAGCCCGTCTACTTGGAGCAGCACTCAGTACCTCCTAATTAGATTGCTGCTACTATCAGCGTCTGTTATGTCAGTGAATTTCTACTGTCTGTCGGTTCGATACTGGACATTTGGCTATTTCAATGAAGGCTGCTCCAAGGTTTACAGCCGAAATCTATTGAAATCGTCATGCTCTTCGTCGAATTAATCTTCCTGTGAGATTAGGGTGCATGCTTGATCGCCTTATTGGCGCATGACTACCTACTTTCCACCACTGTTCAGACGGTGTGTGCGTGTGGCACCGTCGTCCATAGTACACCAACTTTTATTATCTCCGTACTTCCTTGTCACGCTGGTGCACTAACCCTGGTGGATATTGAAAGAAAGGTGCATTTCGTCAATCACTTCAGCATTACCATAACCGCTTGCCCCGCAGTAAGCGTCTACTGCGGAACCATGAAGTGGCTTGCTTGACAACATGCGGACCGCTTAAGTTTCACTAAACCGGTCAGCGCCCACTTTGCTTACCTCTCTCACTCAAACAGCTGCGTGGTTCAAGTGCTTCGCATTGATGTTGCTGCAGCATATTTGTTTGTTTTCCACGCTGCTGAACCTCAGTAGGTCACATTTCGATGCCGACCAAAGGAGGATTACTTTTCCGATCATGATCAGACCCGGAGCGTGGTTCCCATATGGGGCTGTTTTGGGGTACCGGCATTACCATCACCATCATCCACGACAGCGATTCCTAAGTAATCTGTACTGGCGCTTTTGTGCCGCACAATCATGATGATCGGCGAGGTGAGAATTAATCAGAGAGCGTGAGATTGCGGAGCTGGTGTGTAGCCTAAATTCTCTGAACTGATATTGAGAGTGAGACGTCCACAACTTTCCAGTAACGCCAGGCTACCTACGGGTAGTTGTCATGCAAATCTGAGTCGGTGTTGACAACACTTCTTCCCAACTGCTCCCATTGCTCCGCAACATCGGCAGCGAAACTTCAAATAGCTTCTCAATTTGTCGGAATCAAGTTCCACCATGGCTTCACCACATCCTATGCGATACATATGTCCATTGGTGCACACGGTGTGCTGCTCGCCATCTCAATAAACCACTGAGGCGAGTCATGTGGCTCTCAGATAACTGAGCAAGTTGCTGGAGTTAGTGAGCGATTCCAGCACTGTCGGCTCATCACTGACAAAACTGTCGCCCCATGCGATCGACTCTAGACACTTTCTACGAATCTGTTCTGATAGTCTGCGTGGTACGTTGGAACGGACACCTCGCATCTTCTGACATAGCCGAGGAGAACCCTACGCACGGACCATTTCCTAACGAAACTGAACGTTAGCCGCTACATTTGTTCGTTCTTAACTCTTCCGTGGAATGTGTTTCGAAGCCACCACTTAA
>OX104063.1:273664004-273797287 GCA_944474145.2 Dicrocoelium dendriticum
CTCGTATAGCAATGACAGTAAAGCACTGTCGTAGCTTATGAGACCTAGGAAGGACCTCAATTTCGACACATCCACTAGAGTTGGCCACTTCAGAACGGCTCGGACATTATCAGAATCAGGATGACGGCCACTGGCATTGAAAACGAACCTGATGTATTTGATCGAGGAAGAAAGAATTGGCATTTCTCTGCTTTCAAGCGGAATCCAAGCTCCTAGACATATTGAAGGACCTGGACCAGGCGCTCACGAAGCTCTTCTGGGATGCCACCAAAAATGAGTAGATCGTCCAGGTACGCGGCAGTATCCGGAACGTCCGAGATAATAGCTTCTATCGTCTGCTGGAAAAGGGCCAGAACGGTTTTGACACCAAACGAGAACCTGGTGTACTGAAAAGATTACGATGTGCGTTGGCCCTCAAAAGAGCTTGCGACTCAGGGGCGACTTCGAGCTGCAGGTAGGCGTCTGCCCGATCGATTTTGGCGAAACACGTACCCCCGTTGAGTATCAGGAAGAGGTCAGTTGTGATCAGTAGTGCGCAGCAATTTGCTCTAGCGCAGCGTTCAGACTGGTGGAGAAATCGGCGCAGATGCGAAGCGACCCATTCGGTTTCTTGACCACGACTATCGGTGGGTTCTAAGCGGAATAGGACACAGGCACCAGGACGCCCATGTCTTCCAAGCGTTTGAGTTCGGCATCAACCAAGGATAGGGCTGCGTATGAGACAAGCCTTTTGGGACGGAATACATGTTTCGCACCAGGTACCAGTTGTAACGCGGTGCGCGTGCGTGTACAGCAGTCAAAGCTATCCTGGAACACTGAGGCGAACTGTCGGATAATATTGTCGGTTTGGTCGCTTGCACCAACGAAGAAGGTACCGCGTTACAGATAGCCCGAAGGTGGAGATCAGCGAAGATAAGGGTTGCGAGTAAGCCGAGAACAAGTAGATTGAGCTTCGCCTTTGCAATATAGCAGGTCTGGTTGAATGTGTCACCTCGAAAAGAAACGGAGCAATGCAACTATCCGGTTAGCTGCACCCGACCACCACTGCCGCAGGTAGCTGATTAGGAAGCCGGTTGGAAGGGAGGCTTGTCAAGGGATTGCGAGAAAACCATGGAGATTATCGTGATGTCGGATGCAATGTCCAACCACTATCGGACCTACTGACCGTTCGCAAAGACGTCGACGAATTTTCTGCGATCCGCAGCGTTGACTTGAACGGTGGCGTGCAGGCTCAGGGAGCTGCTAACCGTACCAGGATTGAGTTTGCATCAGTCGGCACCTCTTCTTTGGATCGCGGGTAGCGACCAGCTCAGTTTTGACATATACGGTTCTCTGCCGTGTATAGTAGTGCATGCAGAGGCAAGGAAGACAACTCATAAGTCGAAGTACTGTGGGTTGTGTAGGTACTATCAACCAGAGTGAGCAGATGCACCAACCGAGCGAGCCAGATAGCCAATGAGAGGCTGACGTGACAGATTCAATTACTGGACTCGAATTGGCCGATATTTGTGTGAGTGATTCACCGTTTGTTTAACTGAAGCAAAGGAGGAATATCATTGATTCAGAAGGGTCGTGAGTTATGGAATTGAACCTGCAATTTATATCTAAGAGCTTTGCTTCCCAAACACGTTGCGATTTTCGCTGAGTTGTCTTTGCCGAATAAACGCCTGTCCCTGAAGGACTGAGTTCTACAACATGGCTTCAGAGAAGAGAAGAACGAACCCCACTGGCAGCGCGCCCCACTGAACATGGACGAACGGAACTTGGCGAGTAATTAGCGTCTATGGAAGAGCAAGCGGGAAAATTTCTGCAAATTAGTACGTTTGGACGAACAACCGATGGCGTATCGCTCGGTCATTTTTCAAAAAGCAGCCAGGAATGACGCGCGCCGTGTTCTAGAGACATTGCATTACGACAGAGGCGAAGATCCGAATAACCTGGAGACGGCCATTGGAAAGTTCGGTGAATTTTGTGAAGGTCAACCCAACGAGATCTACCAGTGCCGTCATTTCATTTCTGACAATGGAGGCTCAAACGGATCAGTTGACGCGTACATCACGGAATGGAAGATTTTGGACCGATCCTGTAATTGTGGTACATGGTTTGGCGACAGTCTCATACGCCATCGGATCGTTCTAGGAATCAAGGATAAAAGTACGACAAAGCGGCACTTGCGACAACGCAACTTATTGCTCCAGCAGTGCACTGTTATCTGCAACATTGAGTCCTCAACCAACAAATGAAGCTCGAAACAGATGTAGAATTGTGTACCGTTTTCGAAGGCGAGGCAGCGAACGCTACTAATGTGAGACGAATCCGCAAATTTTGCGTCGGGCGACCTCCGAACATCCGCGAACAGTGTCCGGCATGAGGACGTAAATGTTCGAGATGTGGTGAAGGGAACCACTTTGCTCGTTGCTGCCAATCAACCAATGTGAGTGTGGTCGTTCTTGACAAGTCCCCCGAAGATGCACAACGTTCAATTGGCAACGTGTCTCAGAGGGTACCGCAAAATGTACCTACGCAAGTCCTTTGATCGATAGCAAAGCCGTACGATTCCAGTTAGACACAGGTGCTACTGTCAACATTCTACCAAAAAGCACTGTCCCGGAGTGTGCATTCCATCCGATCAAGATTGCCTGCGTATGTGTGGAATGACACCAGACTTCATCCGAAGGGCTCAGCTACAATTGAAGTGGATAACCTAAGAGACGGAGCCTCACACCGACTGGAGATTGCCATCGTAGAGGAGGAGCTCACGCCGATTCTCGGCATTGAGTCGATCCAGTTTCTCGGTTTTGTTGTTTTAACCATGATCGTTTTGTGCATGTTTGCCAGGGAGAAATCGATATTAGTGACCAGTATTCGTCTGTGTTTAGCTTAGGTTTTGGAAAGTTTGAGGGAACCGCTCACTTGTCCTGTGATCCTTTGATACGACTGACAGCGCTCTCGGCTAGGAAAATTCCATTTTCACTGCATGACAAGTTCTCCGCTGAATTGCGCAAATTAATGCAAGAGGATGTGATTGTCAAAATCGATAAGCCCACCGACTGGGTTCGTCAAGTCGCAATTGTTACGAAGAAGATGAGCGAACTGCGTGTATATATTGACGCAAAACCGTTGAATGAGGTCTTGCGTAGAGAGCATTACGCGCTACTACCCTAGAAAACGTTTTGCCGCGTTTGGCCAAAATTAAGTGCTTCACGAAGGTAGACCTCTTTTCGGAAATATGGCACGTGGTTCCAGATGGGGAACCCAGTTTAATTACTATCATTGCAACACCGTTCGGGCGTTATCGTTGGCTGCGTTTACCGTTTGGCTTGAATGTGTCGAGTGAAATTGTTCAAAATTGATTGGTGAAACGTTAGACGATTATGAGGGTGCAACTTGCGTAGCAGACGATGTTTTGATCTATTGCTCGACAGAAGAGCATGTGCAAATCGTCACAGTTTCTTACAGCGTTGTGTGCAAAAGAACCTCAAGCTTACACGTGCAAAAATTGAACTTCGAAAAGACCAGATAATTTTCCATGGGCAATTGCTAACAATACAAGCGGTCATGGTCGATTCAGGAAAAATTAAGGCAATTTGAGAGATACCGCCTCTTAATGACGTTAAGGGAATCCATCGCTTAAACTGTATTGTGAATTATTCTAGCCGTTTTATGCCAAGACTCGCTGATATCATGACGCCGATCAGAGGATTAAAGTAGAGTTGGGGAAGAGGACAGGAAATCGCATCCAAAACTATTACGCACCACATCAGCAATGCGCCTGTACTCGGGTATTACGATCCAGCGCAGCCTCAGGAGGTACAGTGTGACAGGATTCAAGACGGAATAAGTGCTGTTCTCTTCCAGAATGGAAGACCTTCGGATTTCCCCAGTCGATTACACACCGTGACCGAGCATCGCTAAACGCAAATTGTGTGCTTGCGGTAGTCTATGCCATGGAGCGTTTCAACGAGTATACATTCGGAAGGAAGACAGCGTTGTATACCGACCACAAACCGCTTGTGTCAATAGCCAGGAAACCGCTGCGCGTCATTCCTTGTCGCCTTCAGCGTGTGCTTAACCAGCTACAAAAGTACGATGTGGATATTGTGCATACGCCTGGTCCACAGCAGTTCATCTGCCAGTACCAGAGCATAATCCGTAGAGGTCGAAGCAGCAAACATAGTACAGAACCTGGCAGTGACAGAAGATCGACTAAAGGAAATAAGGCGCCACACAGAGGCAGATACAACGATTTCAGCTTTGCCAGACGTTATTCCAAATGGGTGGCTATAGACAAAGAAGCAGCTACCGAAGGAATTAATACCCTACTTCAATTTTCGTGACCAACCCTCTGCCTTTGATGGTTTGATGTTCAACGGAAGCTGGATTCTGATTCCGTCATCGCTCCGAGGAGAAATGCTGTAATACGTGCACCGCGCTCACTTTGATGCCAACTATACCATTAAGCGAGCAAGAGAATTCATCTTTTGGTCAGGAATGACGGGTCAAACAAAAGATCATATATCGAGTTGCGAGGCTTGCCGTTCACACGACATCCGGCAGTTGAGGGAACCAATGATGCTGCATGATGTCCCTGATCGGCCGTGGCAGAAGGTGGCGGTGGATTTATTCAGTGATAACAGAAAAGATTACTTACTCACAGCGGATTACTATAGTGATTATTTTGTGCTTGATCTACTCACCACTACGACCACACAGGCAGTAATCAACAAGCTCAGATGTCAGTTCGCGCAGCACGGTATACCGGAGGAGCCTGTCTCCGACAATGGGCCCCAGCTTACTCGCGGTGCGTTCCAGGCGTTCGTAAACAAGTGGGAATTCGTGCACCAGCAAACCAGCTCATATCACATTCAATCGAATGGAAAGGCCAAGTCAGCAGTGAAGCAGGCCAAGCGACTGTTATCAAAGGCTAGAGCAACTGGCGAGGACCCGTAACTCATCATAGAACAGCACCTACCGGTAGATTTTATACGCTCCCCTATCCAAACGCTGCACTATGGTAACAAAATTACTCGCATTCTTCGAAATAAGAATCTGAGTCAGAATCTCCAAACAGTTCCTGGAAGTGGTTGTTTGTCATGGGGATGTCAGGGTGAATATCGTCATCTTCAACTTCACTGTTCTCGTCATTGTCGTCCACCGGGGAATCAAAACCACGGACGAATTCAACTCATGGCATCGTTCCTTCACGTTCGTCGTTCAGTGTGTCCTAAAGGTATACAAAGCCGGTTCGCTTTCCCCAAACTGTATTTAGCTAATCTAAAGTGTCACACTCGTCCATCAATCCTTTCGCGTGAGCCCGAACAAACGCGTCGCTTTGGAACTTTGCGTCTTACGCTTAAAAATAATGAAAGTGACCAACGGGAATCTTCTGTCATACACCTCGAAGCGACTGTGAACCGTGCGTTCTCTTTTCCCGTCGTCTTTACAACAACTTTGTTAACGCCTTCCTGCTCCACCGTGCGAGTTGAAGGCATGTCAAAGCACACGAGCGTCTCGTCCATATTTCCCATTTGCGACAGCCCAAAATCGTATTGTTTTCTCGGCTGAATCACGAACCTTTGAAAAGATTCAACTCCAATGTCCAATTGCTTCGGTAGTTTCCGGGCTAGTTTTGTGTGTGCCCGTTGACCCATGTCGAATCGGTTCATGAAACGATTGCATCATCCCGAGGAAGCAACAAAATTCACCAGGTTTGATGGCTGGAATTCAGGACATTTTAGACAATTTGAGCGTCCTGATCCGGATGTTTCTTAAGGTAACAATTATCCCTCTGCGCCGTGACTCCAGCACCCACTGTGCTAACTTATCCTCCAGGGCAGGAAACACTTTCTACCGCGTGTTGCTTTCTTGCCTACAGGCATTAGTGACCATTCTCGAAGTCTTCCTTTCGCCATTGTTTCCTGTGCTTTTTATTCCCGGTGGAATGGTGTACAGCCGTATACTTATTAAATTGCCTCTCAAACGCGATAACTTTCAACTTAAAGCCAGCAACATTTGCGTATCGCTTCAGTTGAGACATTTTTTCACGTTACCACGCTTTGGAAGATGGCGCGAAATGTGAAGTCGCATTAGCGATAGTCTGGTAGGGAATCAAAGCGCCTATACATAAAGCTAAGCTAGGCATTCTGGTGCAGTCAAAGTACAGCCTCGTCCCACACCAATGACCGTGAACTTCACTCTCACTCGCTGCTCTATCGTGATTCATATACACGAGGCCCCTGACTATGCGAGGAGGCCTGTCTGACACACCCTCTCTCACCACATTGCGGACTGTCTTGTCTGCCTAATGTGAATTGACATCTCGTAAATACGTTGTGCGGTGCGGTGAGTCTTTTCTGACGGCTCCACGGCCCGTTAACTACGACCTTAACACATTACGGTCACCAGAACTGACCAATAGTAGAGCAGGTTTCGCTTGAACACCCAAGTGTGGGCAAGTAGTGATGAGGTCAACATCGTTGAGAAATAATGTCGTTCCACTTTTTGCTGATTGTTTTGAGGTCGGCTATATTAAGGGGTTACGACATCGGACAAATTCGAAGTCGCAGTTATAATGTCAGCCTATCCATGGACGGGCTTAGATTCGGTTTGGTAAAGGATCAATGAAGTTATCCAGTAGATTATGCAATGTAGTGTGGTTTTACGGCACTTATGGTATCAGAAGCGAAATTTCCCTGGAGCGTACACAAGATCACTGCGTCGGTACCAGTTGCGTAGCAATAATTTCGCCGTCCGGGGCGGTCGCAAAATTGCCGCCCACTGTCAGTTGTAAATCCGTATATCCACACAATTGCGAACAATCCTTATATAATTCGTTTCGTTTAACAACAATCAAAGAGAGAATATTAGACTGCTGCCGTAAAAACAGACATTGGTACTGTTGCAGTTATCGTGAAGAACAAATTACCAATCGAATTTTCGTGCAATACTTGAGGCAATGGTATTGAAAACTTTTCAACCTTCAGTTCATTGGCAAGATCCCTCCCTAGGTATAGAATTGCAACTCCATGAGCATTGCTTGTTTCATTAATGCATGAGGGTAGTTCGATGTAAGCTTGCTTACTGAGAATGCACTCTCACAACTGGCAATGTTAGTGGTTCGTGGAAGAAGCATTCCTAGCAGATTTCCCAAGATGAGTGGTTGCTTGTGGGGGTGGGGAACGTGGTGCACGGTCTTATCACGGCTATTTTGATAATCCATTTATTTCATATGCTAATTTAGCGCCATATCCGTACGGTGTATTCGATCTATTTTATCCGACATTTCATTTCATGTGATTGTCCGCAGCCAAACCTTTCGATTAAATGTACACCCGAAAGTCAGCGGGTCTAGCACATGGTCAGTTCACTGACTCAGTTCACTGACTCTTGGCTAGAAGAAGGGCATAACCCAACTCCAACCCAGCGGTCGCCACGAGGAGGCGCCCAGGACATGAGCCCATGGGACAACAGTAGCAGCAGCTGGTAGACCATCTGTCAGGATCCAGCCACCACAAACCTCAGCGCACCATAGTCTCCCCCGCCACGTTAATAATGATAGAGGCAATTAATGAACCTTTATATTAAATCCAGTACATCTTTTTAGTACAAGCAGTTGAGGTAAATGTGGTCCTTAGCTTGTCAGTCCGAATATGAAACATCCGTTTCAGAATCTTGAGATATGCTTGCAAACGATCAAGAACTCATAATTTGTGAAGGTTTTGAAAGCGATCGTTTCAGCTGATACGTACGAAGTGCACATTGCTGTTCAACGAACTTGTCCTTCTAGGTTCGTTTTCCATGCTGTTCACCTATGATCGCTGATTCTAACATATGTGCAATACGTCATTGAGTCATCCAACAGTTGTTAACCGGAAGGATCGACCACCGGTTGCGCTCATGATGTTAACTCGCGCCTACTGAACAGACTTCTGTCATTAGTCACTCAAGTTTTCTTCTTCTTTAATCCAGTCGGGTTGTCGCGCTAAGACAACCCATCAGTCATCCGATAGATCCATTTTCTCGTTTAGATGATTCAACACACCGGCTCCTGCATGCACCGATGTGCAGCAATCACGTGTGTGTGTGTGGCCATTTTCATCTTACTGGATTATTCCGCTCCATCACAGACTCGTCTACTTTCGGATACAAAAATGAGCCATAAAATGCAGTTATTTTTGATTCTTTTAACTTAAACCATTTACGTTGATTCAGTCATGTCTTCCGCATGCCCCATAACCATCTATCTGGACACATTGTATATTGTTGCTTCACCTAGTTTGAATAAGCCGGGAGATGATCGGCCGATCACTTTGCATAAAGGCACTCGAACTTGTAACCTATAGAAGTTGCTCACATAGCAATCACCAATTGTTATGAAACACTCCCGATCTGTGGCTCTGTAGTTGCTTACTGAGTGACCACTAGTTCAGTTCATTGGATTGCCAAACTTCTCAAACCATTACATAAACTTGAGACTTAGTTTCGTCAACCCCCTAACCGATACATCTTATGCACCGAGGGTCAGATACCCAACGATCTTTACCGTCACTAGTTCGCGCTAACAATTTTTGTGGCCG
This sequence comes from Dicrocoelium dendriticum, assembly GCA_944474145.2. NCBI lineage: Eukaryota > Metazoa > Platyhelminthes > Trematoda > Plagiorchiida > Dicrocoeliidae > Dicrocoelium > Dicrocoelium dendriticum. The sequence continues at coordinate 273,672,581 of OX104063.1, forward strand.
CACGCACGCGGTACCGATCAGTGGCTGGGGTTGTTGGTCCGCCCCGGGCGGCATGTGACAGGGCGCGGCATTTTGAGTACAGATGATTGTTCAATACCAAGTGCACATTCATCAATACTACTTCCATGACTGAATTGATAAAAGTTAAGGGTGACAATCATACTGAGAACGTGGATCAAATTGGTACTGTAAAAGTTGATATCTGGGTAACACTGACAACATGGATCCAGCGGGAAATGTTTGTAAGGCTGATGCAGGCGTGGGCGAAATTGTGCAAATGGAAATGCAACCACTCTTTGGCACAATAACACCCACATCAACCGATTTTATAGATGTTTGTCAGTGGCCTGTTAAGCTTGGTCATGAAATTCTCAGTGTTTAACCGGCTCGGATCTACTGTTGGGCAGCACGTAGATCGTGAATTCAGTAATTGCTGCTGTCTGGATCGAATACAAAAGCTGAGGCTAAGAAGCTAACAACGAACTGGTTTCTTCCGTATCTGCGAAACGGCGAGTAGCGATTGCGGCCACAGATGGTGTAGTCTACTTCGCAAGGGCCTCTCTTTCATTTCGATTGCAGGATGTTTTCAAGGGGAATAGTCCAGTTTTTGACTGATGTGGACTTATGAAACCTGTAAGGACTAAATCCAAAACCATGTGAACACGAATCTAGGAAAACGCGTGCACAGTCATTCCTTAGCTGCAAGGAGTTCGCGATGCAGCTAGTTGAAGGAAAGACAATTGACAAAATGGTGCTATCACTTATAGAAATGAGCAGGCATAACATTTTAGCCACATTACTAGATATCGTCAGGTTTCTCGCCAGGCGAAACATGACATTGGGTGGTCACCTTCGAAACATGAAGGATGATAAAGAAGGCCAGGAAAATAGAGGAAATGTCTCAGAATTTGCACATTTGTTGGTCAATTATGAACCTGTTCTTCGTGAACAATTGGTGGCAATTCAGCTGGCAAAGAAAATCACCACTTTCTTTGCCGCCACACGATCAAAATGAACAAGTGAGCATTTTTGTCAGGCAGGGGAGAGAGAAAATCATAGAACAGTTCAAGAAAAGCAAGTATGCGTGCTTAATGTTTGATAGCACTCCCGAAGTATCTCACGAAAATCAGATAAGTGACGGCAGCAGAGTCGTCCCTCAGCTTCATTGAGATCAGCAGCAAAAGCGGAAACACTATCCGGACTGGTTTCGAATCGTCGAAGGATGGAATTCAGCTTGATAGCTGCCGTAACACGGCATTTAACAATGCTGTAGCCAACGACCCAACTTATGTTGTGCCGAGTTTGCCATTGACAAGATTGGTCTAAGCCGTATACCACATTTATGGGTCTTCGGCAACACGCATAGCTGAGGGGTGTTGTACCTTCCCGGTTCTAGGCTGTTATATACCTCATTATCAATCACACGGTGTAACAGGAACAACGTTAGTTATTACGTGATGCGTCTTCCCACTTCATTAATATCCTCTGTTCTTGTAAGCAGTTTAAATTTGCTAGCATCACTCAGTAAATCTTGCATTTGCTGTGTGTATTCTTTCTTGCGCATAATGACGGCTCCTGAGCACTTGTCTGACTTAAGTACAATCACCCACTACCCTGTTCTAACTTGTTCCGGTCTCACCTTACCTGTCGTCTTGTTGTTGTTGTCTTGGCACTGAACAGACAATGCGAAATGTTGACATTTGCCAGTGTTCGTCTTCTTACGGCTTTATTCAAAATCCGGTGTGTGTTTCGCGATGAGTTTGTGCTCTCGGTTGGTAGCAGCTAACCGTGGTTGGTCGACTACAACTACAACTTGGGATGGTGAACGTTACAGGGACACATTCGCTCGTATATCTATAACCCTTGGCATGACTACGACGGACTCAAGGGAAGTGACGAATTTAGTAAGTCGCTTCAAATGCGGCGACGATTCAGTTTAGTTCTTTTAAACGCAGAAGGATTAGAGTTAAAGCACGCGGAAACATGAGCTCCTTCCTTCGACGGATTCCTATAATCACTCAGTTTGACTAGGTCGTCTGAGCTAGAGGACTGTTGACACACACACAAACACACACACACACACACAAGGATACCGACCATAGCTCTCCTCTCTCTTGATGTGGGAGTCAGTAAGGAGCAACTGGTTGGACTTCTATCATGGTGTGCGCCACTCATCGCTTTTCTACCAACCCATTTCAACAAATGTAACGGGGCAACCATTATCCTCAAAAGATGCCTTCGAAAACATGGTTTCCCTGGATTTACCATATGCTTATCTTCAAACTGAAGTCGACGACGTTTCAAAGTAGATGCTGGCAAGCAATATTCACCGAGGTCTTTACCAGTTCAACCGTTTGGTGTCAAATCAGCTCCCGCGATTTTTCAACAAATTCGGGTTACGATGTTTGCTTGAGTCGCAGCTGACCTCTGGACATACTTGCCGAGGCGAGGGAAGCGAAGACTCCCAAACATGCCCCAACACAGCAACCACAACATTCGCCCCGAAACCTAGCAGCACAGCGACCGAAGCGGCGACGCAAATTTGTGTCACTCATGCAAGTCAACCCCAAGCTGAAATCGTACAACACAACTCAAAAGGGGGAATTGTTAGAAGCAACGACAGTAGCGGCAGCAACAGTCACCTGAGCAAGCAAGCAAACGAATAGTGCTCCCCTACATAAAGAACGTCTCCGAACTAATAGGAAGATTGCTGCATTCACATGGAATCTCTGTGACTCACAAACCAAGTGCCACCCTAAGGAAATCGATCTCACGACTCAAAGAAATAGTCAAGCAATCCGACCAATGCAATGTCGTCTATCAGATAAAACGCAGTGACTGCGATGAAAACGAAGTCGGACAAACTGGAAGAAAGATTTGTACACGAATCACCGAACCGTAGGTGGCCGTCAGAAGACATGATCCGCACTCATTGATTTTTGCGCATGAAGATCAAGAAGCCCATCATTTCGATCTGGAGAATGTAAAGCTCCTAGCACATGGAAGTACAAAACACGCGAGGGTTTTTGGAAGCCTGGTATTCTACAAGGAATTCAATCACTGGACACATCGAACTGGACGCAGTATACACAACACTACGGGCGAACGACCGCCAACTCGATCGATGGAATCCGGTGGAACGTGTGACTAGCGAACCAGAACTGACGACAGACCCGCTCACAAGCGCAAGCAGACCAAGGCCACGAAACACAAAGAGGCAAGGTCAAATGTCATCTGCCCATCAACCAGACTGATTGTGGATCGAAATCCCAACCAATAAGATTGCTTTTCTCCACGGGCAATCACGGCGGTATAAAAACGCACGCACACGAGGCTCAGTGCACTCTCACCGAGTCTCCTCTACGCTGTTCTTCGCTACTGCACTTACGCAACTACGCACTGATGATGTCACCTCGATTGGTGACGAAACGTTGCAACCAAATTGTCAAGCTCAGTGAACAGTTCAACCGCCATGTGAGCTACCAGCCTGAGCTACCAGTCTTCAATAATATAGAAGGCATATTTGTTTGTAAGGTAATCAATTTGCGGAAATCTTTGCCATTTCATCTGTCAATATGAGTAAAACAGACAGTATTTCCTGTTTAAACTCCGCATCAAATTCCATCGACATAGCAAACAATTCTTCACCGTCCATTTGTTGCTTTTCGCGCATTCGACGCTTCATGCTGATCCACAATTCAGCGTAGTGTTTTTGGATTCATGCATTACAAAGTCATCGTTTTCTCACTATTCTGAATAAAACAAAATCTTAACGCTGTAAGCTTAACAGGAATTCGCTGAAGATGCAACCGTTTCGTTTAGACATATTTGTGCATCCTTGATTTCGATGATAACAGATCTCCAAATGTTCAGGAGCAAAAGAAACGGAAACGACTGTACCGAGATCAGAATTAGTGATGCATACGATCTTGTGGTGGCATTTTCTCCGGATTCTGCGAAGTGTTTCAGAGAACTAATAAGATTCGAATACATTTCATCACAGCCATCGGTTTCGAGCAAGTGTGTGGTAAGCATGAGAAATTGGACCATCGTTTCCGCACAGTTGGTTGTAACTTCAGTTGTGCGAATACAAGTTTCCAAGCAGTGTCACTTTTGTCTTTTTACTACTAGGCAAGAGTTAGAACTGTTCAACGCCACCGAGGGCAAACATCTGAGCTTTAGACCATCAGAGTACTCACAATCACTGGGTAAGGCTACAAATTCTACAACGGGCTTCTCATCAGTCCGATCTTCGCGTGTTCGTGCAAGGTGACCTTAATTGTTTGAGGCAGACCGAACAGGCATCAAAGGAAGCAAATCAGCAACTCGGTCCACTTCGTATGGCGCTCGTGAAGCTCGACGCCTCAATCATTCCGAAAATGCATGGCGCGTACATGAGTCCACACGCGGAATGCGCTATCGAAGCATGGCAATCCTGGTAGAAGCGCTATTTCGCCGCGCTCAAGAACTGAACAATGCAGGGCGACGATGAAAGCCAAATGTTTGGCTCACATTACTTATCCACTCTGGCTGAAAACACTAAAAATGCACAGTGGACTTTCTCGGTGTCTGTGGGGCGATTCCAATTACGTTCTTAGATGCCAGAATTTGTGGCTGCTCCAGTGCAGTAGGGTCGTGTTTCAGCCATGGATGCCAGGCTTGAATTGCATATTCGACATGAGGGCGAACATATGCACTGAGCATTTGTCGAAATATGGAGCTGTTACTTTATCCAAACGCCCGTCGCAACAGCCCGACGTGTTGGTTCCTAGTCTCTGAGGCTTTTCTGATTGCTTGGAGCAACACAAGTCATGTTGAACCACTACACTCAAGTCACGTTCGACAGTTGATTGCTGTGGTAAATTCGTTCCGAGCCGGTATGATTAGCTGCTCTGATGTCGGATGGAAAGCACCTTGCATTTACTGACGTTTGGCTGCAGTAAGTTTTGGCTTGACCATTGATACACCATAGGCAGGTCACTCTGAAGCACAGGTTGATCGTCATTTTACTGGATCCTGCGCCCGATTTTGATATCGTCGGCAAACATTAGGAATTTTGAAGCGATTCCCTGTGCAAGGTGATTCATTAACACCAAAAACAAACGTGGACCTAGAACTGAGCCTTGCGGCACACCACACTCGACTTGTATGGGGTCCGAGAAAGAGCTCCAAACTCTGACAACCAATTGCCGTTGAAACAGAAAGTTTGTAATCCAGCTTAGAAGAGGGTCACCGATTCCGTAATGTTGGAGCTTGGAGAGTAGTATCCGATGGTCTAGAGGATCAGAAGCCTTGGGAAGATCCAGGCAGATCACATCAACGTCTTTTCCAGCATCAGCTGCCGCAGTCTAACTACTGCGTGCAATTAGTAAATTCGATGTACATAGTCTTTGATTGGTCAAAGGCAGATATGCTTCCGTTTAACTGGGACAAGTGTAAAACCTGGATGTCCGCCACAAGCCCAAGTATGCAAATAAGCTTGGAGACGATATGTTGAAAACAACCTCACAAGAGAGAGAAATTGGGGTAGTGATGTAATACGATCTGAGATCATGGCTGTAGATAAATCATCTTGTTTCTGTTATACAATTAAGAAGCCTCATTTGGTTGCTGATGACCTAAGGGTGGTTTACATGTTCCCAGATTCTCAGGATGCCGCTGAACTTCACAATATCTAAAGTGACTTGAAGGCCATTGAGAGATGGGCTGATATGTGGCAGATGACGTCTGCAACATCGAAGTGTATTATTCTGGCGCATGGAGGTCAGATAGCAACAGAATTGTTCAGGCTTCATGAGGAAGTTATTCCCATCAGCCAGTCTGTTCGTGACAGGTTTGAGATACACTGGTTCGTTGAACTTTAGCGGACAAACAAATCATATCATGAAAAAGGCTAAACAGTCGGTCGGGCTCATATGCCACCTGCTAAGCTTGAAAGAAACCAGACTAATTGCTTTCAAAGTCAGTATCAGGCCTTTGCCTGAATATTGCTGTGTTACGTTCATTGACTTGCGAAAGGGTCACTTGAGAGTCATTGAAAATGTTCAACGCGCCTTTACGAAGCACATATTTGGTTATTCAACCGCTCTTTCATACAGAGATAGGTGCAAGCAGTTGAATTTTGATCCTCTGTGGTTACGAAGACTGCAATTACATCTGTACATCCTCCACAACCTCGAGTAGTGGAAAGCATATGTTGGAACCTATTAATTGCACTTTCGGGATGATACCATTTATGAACTGCGAGATATTGAATGCATATTCTCTCTAGCTAAATTCAGGACCAGCCTAAGGAGCAATTTCTACCTTCATAGGTAGGGCTCCGTATGGAACAAGCTGCCAAAAGAGACTGGATGTATTGAACATTGTTGCATGTTCAAGAAAACGGCAAAGATTTATCGGTCAATTGACAAAGTGAATGGATCTTAGAAATTCAACTTAATGATGGAAATCTGTATGAAGAAGGGCCGGATCATGTATGAGACCGGAGAACAGCGACTCGAAACATATCCAACAAATGCACCAGAGCAAACATGATCATCTAGGATGAGCTGTTACAACCGCTTCTTATGCTATTCTTTAATGCTACCTCCAATACGGTTTTACTTATTTCAAGGTTAATTCATACCAAATGTCTTCTGTCCAAAACCGAGAGAAGAATTATTTACTGGTGTGGGGCCGGGAGCTATTTTCGTAGTTCTCCCAACAAATTGACTGATTTGTAAGATTGTTCTGTGATTCCCATCGTTACATTTGTTTTGCAATGCCAACCAATTCCCATTCTTTTCTGAAGTTAACAGTCCAGAAACATATACTAGAATAGAGTGATGGCAATAACGGATTCCCTATTTGACTTCTTGCCTATGGACAACTCGTACAGTTATCTGTCTCCGGCTGTCACGCCACACACTTTGATCGTATGATCGGCTCGATCCATCTTTACGCTAATGTAAAATCAGACCTGCTTTTTTTACGTTAACGATATGGCACCTCTTTCACACATTTTTTCTTTTTCTACATTCTTCCTTATTTCATTGTTGGCCACAACTGGGCTGATCTCCCGTGGTGACGGATTATAACTTCAGGATTATAAAAGAATTTACCTATGCAAGGCACATTGCCACCAACTGACTGGTGTATAAAAAATTGACATAATTGAATGATCCGCATTACGGTCTGCGTTGAGGCTTTATCACCCATGATACATGTATAAAAGCTGCCCTAAAAAGAACACATGATAAACAGGTGATGGCTCATGTGCCTCTATGCCACACCGGCATGCGGCCAGGTATAGCATGGAAGTGCGGGCGAAAGCTTTCGAGGGAACAACTTGCATAGAAGCACGTCCCCTGGGGACGGTTCCACGAGTGGCCGTATTACTTTACCTGGACATTTGTTTAAATCTGCATTTGGCATTATTCCAGGCTTTGTAATTTCTTTAATACCTTAATCCTGCCAATTATTTTAATACCCGTTTTGGATCCATTGTATAAAGGGTGAACTAATTGATTACTTTTGCGATCCTGTTGTACACTTTGATCAGACCATCTAGTTGGACTGCATCTCGCATCGCCGAAGAATATACCATTTATTTAGTTAACAGTTCACCTCCCGAATGGCTTATGTTCCATGCGCATATTCCCGGATATTCTGTGAAGCGGGCGCAGACAGGCGAAGCACTACTTGGACGAAAACCGGAAGGAATCCGTAACCAGCACGGACCATCCTAGTACACCATGTTCCTGAGGCTGGAAGTCATGATGAGCACGAAGCGACCACTCACGACCAAGAACAATGGTGGTACATGCGCGACCACTCTTTACCTGGAAAACGTCATAGTACAATCAATCTCGAGGCTGCACCGATCACCAAACTACAATGGTTGTGGCCCGAGGATTGAGAAACTGGTTCGTCAATCTAGACAAATGTCGGCAATGGTAGTGGAAGGATGGTATGCGGGCCGCAGCAGTCTTCCTTCCGAGATCCGGATCAAAGCAGCATCTAGTAAGCGAACACACGCGAGCAGCCACTTAGACAGACCACTTGCTGACAACAGTTGGGATAACTTAACTCAACTAGCCAACCAAACTGGCAAACACACCTCCATACATTATATACAAAGAGAGAAGCAAAGAGGTAATGGTGGGTTCCATGAATCGGACACAGATGAGCTCGTCATCTCCCCTCCCCACCGAATAAACTAATAGTCACCGACCTTTTACCGGTCGGCACAACATTTTATCCAACACACCCATCCCACGATTCCTTGCTAAAAGCAGAGAAACTTTCCTGCATGTACACCAATGCACAAGGTCTCGTGAACAAGCTTGCCGAACTGCGGCTACGTCAAGCGTCACATGCCTGGGACCTCATACTTCTTACGGAAACCTGGTTGCACTCAGAAATTACCGATGCCGAAGTTGCGATACATGGTATGTCCCTTCTCCGAAACGACCGGCCTCGTAAAGGCGGTGGCGGGGGGGGGGGGGTTTAATGGTATAGTTGGCATCAAGTTGAGCGTGATGGACGCATTTCGGCATTTCTCCTCGGAACGATGACGGAATCAGTATACAGCTTCCGTTGAACGGCAAACCATCAAAAGCAGAGGGTTGGTCCCGAAAATTGAAGTAAGGTATTAATTCTTTCGGCAGCTTCTTCTTTTTCTCTGGCCATCCATTTGGAATAACATATCGCAAAGCTGAAATCGTTGCATCTTCCTCTGTGTGGTGCCCTTTTTTCCTTTAGTCGATCTTCTGTCACTATCAGGTGTTGTACTATTTTTACTGCTTCGACCTATTCGAATTATGCTCTGGTACCGGCAGATGAACTGCTGTGGACCAGGCGTATACACAATATCCGCTTCGTACTTTTGAAGCTGGTTAAGCAAAAGCTGAAGGCGACGAGGAATAACGTGCAGCGTTTTCCTGATTATTGACACAAGCGGTTTGTGGTCGGTATACAACTTTGTCTTTCTTCCGAAAGTATACTCGTTGAAACGCTCCATGGCATAGACTACCGCAAGCACACAATTTGCGCATAGCGCTGCTCGGTCACGGTGAGTGCTCGACGGCGCAAATCCAATGATCTTCCATTCTGTAAGATAACAGCACCTATTCCGTCTTGGCTGCTATCACACTGCACCTCCACAGACTGCGCTCGATCGTAATACCCGAGTACAGGCACAGTGCTGATGTGGTGCCTAATAGTTTCGAACGCGATTTGCTATCCTCTTCCCCAACTCTACTTTACTCCTTTGTGAGTTAACTTCCAGTGGCCGCCATCCTGATTCTGATAATGTCCGAGCCATTCTGAAGGGGCCAACTCTAGTGGATGTGTCGAAATTGAGGTCCTTCCTAGGTCTCATAAGCTACGACAGTGCTTTACTGTCATTGCTATACGAGGTCCGAGCCCCGCTCAATCGGTTGTTGCAGGAGTATGTTCCATGGCACTTGTCACCGCATGCGAGAAGCCCTTCACTCCTCTGAAATCCATGCTGAGTTCCGACCTGATACTGACACATTACGCCCCAAGTTTGCTGATTTTTGTCGCTGTTAACGCTTATACCTACTGGAATGGAGCCGTTCTCTCCCAAATGGTTCCGAAAAAGCGTTTTTACACGTTTACGCACACTGACGCCAACTGAGGAGAATTATGGTCAGATTGAGAAGGAAGCACTGGCCATCGTGTCAACAACAATCAAATCAACAACAGCAGCACGTCAGCCATTTGAACTGATGCTTCGCTGCCATACAATCATGATGATCTATGAACTAAAGAATAAGAAGAGGGAGAGGAGGGGGACTTATCTGAAAACCTTAATGCCCTAAGCAAACATTCAGGGTCCAGGCGCCTACACCTTGTGTAGACAACATACTGTCACGAACAGCTGACGATCGTGCAAAGATAAGGCGGCATCGGCGAGACAGCTTCCTTGCGGCCTTCACTGCCACGCGTCATAATCAGCCATAACCCCGCAGATAACTCAGCACCGAACCCAGTTTAGACAGGCAATCCGATTAGGAGACGGCAGCAGACGCGCCACTGGTGTCTACTGCGAGTCATGTCTTGTAAAGTCTCGAGCCAAACACAAGGCGAGTCATCGTGTCGGCATTCACCAAGTTTCACAAGGTGCTGTGCGCTTCAGCTTGTCGAAACGAACTTACTGTGTGATCATCTATAGCCACTGCTTTCTTATGTAATAACTCTCGTCCCCCTACTTGTACTAATATGCCTTGGTTTTCGGAACTAACGAAGGTCATCGGCGAATGTTGTAACCACAGAGGAGTCTATCGCAAACGCTAGTTTGTCCATTTTCTTTAGTTAACTTGTAGTGAAACAAAATCACCGAGGTTGGCGGCAAATGCTTTATCCTCAGTAGTGCGTATCCCTATTCATTTCTATGAATTGCATGCTGAACTTCTAAAGTTAAGGTCGATGAAGTGTAGGGTCGATGGCCAAATGCTGGAATGCTTGAGCGGCTGTACGTCATAGGCAACCACTATTTTCCAGGCCTTGACCAGCACGTTCGTGAAATCACTTTTGGTGTTTCATTGGGCGACTGTTAGTTACCTGACGTCTAATATCGATTGCTTGTATGCTTGGTGTTTGAACCTACCCTCCTCTCTGGAAAATGCTTCATCAATAATCCATAATCTTGTTGTAGGTATTCGTTGATTAGTCAATAAAACAGAAAAGGCACGTGGCCTTGTTTGCGCCTTAGCTTATTCACAAAACTCGATTTCACCTCACTTGCCGGTCCCCTTCAGTACAATCTATCACCGCATGCTGTTCGTCTTCCCCGACCCCTAGGTGTCGTTCAACTCACAACGTATTCCAGTAGGTAAATTGTAAATCGAGGGTTGTACTTGTGATCGCGCGGATAACCCGTACCGAAATGACGTTTGGACACGATTCTATGGCAATGGAGAGCGTCTGGGCTAAATTTTTTATCGAATCGGGAATGGTCCATTCCATCAGAAATTCGGTTCATGTAGGCTGCATTTCTTAGTTGTGCAATTCCTTCCTACTTACAGTACTGAGCGTCTTTTCTGTATATACCTGATCCACTTGATACAGTATGCTACGCATTACGAGAGGCTCGCGCAATTCAGCTGGAATCATCTTCCATTGTTTGGCAGGTGCGTTCTTGAGTCTGATTAGCATTCCTTTCAGTCTCGATTTTTACACACTACATTACCGTTATTCGACTCTTATCCGCACTGTATCCAGTTTGCAACCTCATTATTTGTACTGACATTACAAAACTATGTCCCTTCGGCGACTACCAGGCAGTGCCGTCTGATTACCAAATTGTATTCCTTCCTTTCACATATCAGGTGAATCCCTGGTTGCTTTTGTCCAATATGAACAATTGCGAATATTACAACTAAGCAGCTTCTTCTCTCGGGCCATCCACTGATTTCCCGTTGCTGCATCCGGAACAATCGCATGAGTACAATTTGCGCGCAACTGTGTGCGTATGATTTTACTTTTTCCCATCCACCTTTCATGCTCCTTTCACAGGTGGAGCTGACCACGATAAGTGGAAAATATCATCACTCCGTCCGAGTGACTGTACGCCGGACGAAATTATTCGTCCCTCCCCCCCCCCCACATACACCCCGCACCCCGTAATACGATACAGTGCATCTGACCTCAATCAAACTGTCGCGGAGCTGTACGCTATCGGGCGCGTCCCCAGGTTGCGGATTGGGGAATGCCTTCCTTGTGGAGGTAACTGCGAATAAGTCTCGTCTGCTTTGCAGGCGAGATGAATAAACAGTCGCGGACAATCAGCGGCAGCGTCTCAGAACGTGGGGAGTTCTGGGCTGCTCATCTGGTTCTCCCTCAAATACCACATGAACTCTTACGGCGCTGTGTCAAAGCCAATGTGACAGGCTGTATGGTCACTGACCACTCACTTCTGTAACTGGAGGTGAGTATTTAACGGAGGGCGGATGAACAACCTTGCTAGCCACCGGCTTCTCTGTGGACTGCAACCGAACACAAAGAAGGCGAATGAGCCACGTGGCTGTCAACGGTCTTCGTTTATCGCCCCGCTGCCTTGCGGGTCAGGTCTTTATGACCAAAGGCTCGGGGTGGGGTCCCTTAAGTCGACACCTTCCTCGGTCGGGGCAATCGGGAAGCTCAATGCCCACACAACACATGGATCTTCGCATCCCTTCTCCTGACTCTTCCTTCTTATTGTTTCTGGTACTCCTGTTGTGGCACGCTGCCATATGTTTATTGGTTAAGTGTTAAGTAAATAATAAACAGCGAATCAGGAATTGTGACCACTGTTTAGCCACTGAACTTCTATTCAAATCCAAGATGATATCTACTGTGACATGTTGCTACAGGTCGAATGTAACGGAACACCCTGAACGGATATCAACTCCTCCCACGGAAGCCGCCGCGGCAACCTGACGTTGTTAGTCAGCTGTTGCGGAGACCTATAGTTGCGTGGCGACGGTAACACTGAGCAACTCTGAATTTGTTACTGGCTTAAAAAATCCTGATCTCCACTGTTGGCTGCGCTGAAGCGGCATATGACCATGGCTCTTTTTATCGGCTGTTATTTATATGTTATTACATAGAGGTCGTTACAGTGTTTCACCGTATGAATGTACCCGGTTGGACTGGAACAGCCATCTAAACAAACAAACAAACATGTTCTGTTTCCTATTCGGTAGAGCTGTGTCCCCATCTGGTTTTCATCGTTTTCGTTGATTCATTTACTCTCCATGCATATATATATATATATATATATATATATATATCGCTGGGTTTCACAGCGATCCGTTCCCAGATATTCAAATACATCAGCTCTTGCGCTACCAGGCCACCTAGCTCTTGTGCACGAAATCTGTTGTGACCTTGAACAGTTTGCATCAGTTATTTCACTCTTGTTCTCACCAGCTCCTGCTGAGATCACCTGCCACTCCAGCTGGCTAGATCTTCAGGCGGTACCCGATGATCCGTCAGGTCTGCACTATACGGATCACGAAGGTGTCGGAGCCTCTTTCTCACTTACCCAGCCGGTCGCATCTGACAGAACAGGTAAGCCACTGCGTGTGTGTGTGTGTGTGTGTGGGACCGATCTTACACCTTGCACTAGTGTCCTACAACTGGTTCCACAACTCGCTCCCCGTGATTTTGTGCTTGCAGTTATCGTACACTTTCAGCACAACGTCTTTATTACCCAGATTACCAATTACGTATGAAGTGTTTTCTCTAGGTCAGTCTTGCACGGTTCCTTCCTCTTTGGATACGTTCTGGTTACAGTGTCAGTGCCATCCTAATCTTCCATTTAGGAGGAAATCATCATGAATCCTGAGCTGCGGTGAGAACAAGTAGACGCAATCTTCAGCTTATCTCATCAGTGCGAAGCATGCTTGATCACGATCGACTCAGCCACTATCACCATCGTGCCCACTTTGTTCTGGCAGGATTCGCATATGCTACCAACGTTTGACTACAACTAGTCTTCATGTCATTATAGAACTTTTTCGGACATGTAAATCTGCCACGGGTTAATTTGCAAACGGTTTCGTCCTTTTAGTACACCATGCTGTCTTATTTCGGCTGTTCTATACATTGTGTTAAACAGAGCAACTGACAGAGCGTGTGTAGGTTATTCCTTCTGCTGTAGTATGTGACAAGCAGATAAGGTTGCGGAGCATATACTTGGACCCAAACACTACGGGAACACATAGATCAAGTTGATATGCAGTATTGTCTTCGTACACTCTATTTATTGATTACGGATGGTATATTCATTCCCTTCGTCGAATGCATCCTTCTGTAAGATTAGGGGGGACGCTTAATCATCTTCTTAACACATGAATACCTACTTTCCACCACTGTTCAGACGGTGTGTGTGTATGTGTGTCAACGTCGTCCATAGTACACCAACTTTTACTGTATCCGTACTTCGTTGTCACGCTGGTACACTAACCCTGGTGGATATTGAAAGAAAGGTGCATTTCGTCAATCACTTCAGCATTACGATAACCGCTTGCCCCAGTAAGCGTCTACTGCGGAACCATGAAGTGGCTTGCTTGACAACATGCGGACCGCTTAAGTTCCACTAAACCGATCAGTGCCCTCTTTGCTTACCTCTCTCACTCAAACAGCTGCGTGGTTCAAGTGCTTCGCATTGATGTTGCTGCAGCATATTTGTTTGTTTTCCACGCTGCTGAACCTCAGTAGGTCACATTTCGATGCCGACCAAAGGAGGAGTACTGGTCCGATCATGATCAGACCCGGAGCGTGGTTCCCATATGGGGGCTGTTTTGGGGTACCGGCATTACCATCACCATCATCCACGACAGCGATTCCTAAGTAATCTGTACTGGCGCTTTTGTGCAGCACAATCATGATGATCGGCGAGGTGAGAATTAATCAGAGAGCGTGAGATTGCGAATCTGGTGTGTAGCCTAAATTCCCTGAATAGATATTGAGAGTGAGACGTCCACAACTTTCCAGTAACGTCAGACTACCTACGGGTAGATGTCATGCAAATCTGAGTCGGTGTTGACAACACTTCTTCCCAACTGCTCCCATTGCTCCACAACATCGGCAGCGAAACTTCAAATAGCTTCTCAATTTGTCGGAATCAAGTTCCACCATGGCTTCACCACATCCTATGCGATACATATGCCCATTGGTGCACACGGTGTGCTGCTCGCCATCTCAATAAACCACTGAGGCGAGTCATGTGGCTCTCAAATAACTGAGCAAGTTGCTGGAGTTAGTGAACGATTCCAGCACTGTCGGCTCATCACTGACAAAACTGTCGCCCCATACGATCGATTGCGGACACTCATCTACGAAGCTGCTCTGATAGTCTGCGGCGTAAGTTGGAACGGACACCTCGCATCTCCTGACATAGCCGAGGAGAACCCTACGCACGGATCATTTTCTAACGAAACTGAACGTTAGCCGCTACATTTGTTCCTTCTTAACTCTTCCGTGGAATATGTTTCGAAGCCACCACTTATACTATATTGTCTGAATCGCGAACAATTGACTCATTGATTCATTTACTCTCCATATATATATATATATATATATATATATCGCTGGGTTTCACAGCGATCCGTTCCCAGATATTCAAATACATCAGCTCTTGCGCTACCAGGCCACCTAGCTCTTGTGCACGAAATCTGTTGTGACCTTGAACAGTTTGCATCAGTTATTTCACTCATGTTCTCCGCAGCTCCTGCTGAGATCACCTGCCACTCCAGCTGGCTAGATCTTCAGGCGGTACCCGATGATCCGTCAGGCCTACACTATTCGGATCACGAAGGCGTCGGAGCCTCTTTCTCACTTACCAAGCCGGACGCATCTGACAGAGCAGGTAAGCCACTGCGTGTGTGTGTGTTTGGGACTGATCTTACACCTTGCACAAGTGTCCTACAACCGGTTCCACAACTCGCTCCCCGTGATTTTGTGTTTCCAGTTATCGTACACTTTCAGCACAAAATCTTAATCGTCCAGGTTACCAATTACGTATGAAGTGTTTTCTCTAGGTCAGTCTTGCACGGTTCCTTCCTCTTTGGATACGTTCTGGTTACAGTGTCAGTGCCATCCTAATCTTCCATTTAGGATGAAATCGTCATGAAGCATGAACTGCGGGGAGAACAAGCAGACGCAACCTTCAGCTTATCTCATCTGTGCGAAGCATGCTTGCTCACGATCGACTCAGCCACTATCACCATCGTGGCCACTTCGTTCTGGCAGGATTCGCATGTGCTACCAACGTTTGACTACAACTAGTCTTCATGTCATTATAGAACTTTTTCGGACATGTAAATCTGCCACGGGTTAATTTGCAAACGGTTTCGTCCTTTTAGTACGCCATACTTTGTTATTTCTGCTGATCTATACATTGTGTTAAACAGGGCATCTGACAGAGCGTGTGTAGGTTATTCCTTCTGCTGTAGTATGTGGCAAGCAGATAAGGTTGCGGAGCATATACTGGGACCCAAACACTACGGGAACACATAGATCAAGTTGATATGCAGTATTGTCTTCGTACGCTCTGCTTATTGATTACGGATGGTCAAAAACCCAAACGTTGGCTTATATTTGATTCTCAGTTTTGTTATACCTGTTAATCCTCAGACGGCTATTTGGTCAGAGTCCACATTTCGGGTTGAAGCCCGTCTAACTGGAGCAACGCTCAGTAACTCACAATTAGATTGCTGCTACTATGAGCGTCTGTTTTCAGTGAGTTTCTTTTGTCTGTCGGTTCGACACTGGGCACTTGGTTATTTCAACGAAGGCTGCTCCTAGGTTTACAGCCGAAATCTATTGAAATCGTCATTCTCTTCATCGAATTCATCCTCCTGTGAGATTAGGGGGCATGCATAATCGCCTACTTAGCGCATGAATACCTACTTTCCACCACTGTTCAGACGGTGTGTGTGTGTGGCACCGTCGTCCATGGTACACCAACATTTATGGTATCCCTACTTCGTTGTCACACTAGTGCATTTTATCAATCACTTCAACGTTACGATAACCGCTTGCCCCGCAGTAAGCGTCTACTGCGGAACCATGAAGTGGCTTGCTTAACAATGTACGAACCGCTTAAGTTTCACTAAACCGGTCAGCGCCCTCTTTGCTTACCTCTCTCACTCAAACAGCTGCGTGGTTCAAGTGCTTCAAATTGATGTTTCAGCAGCATATTTGTTTGTTTTCCTCGCTGTTGAACCTCAGTAGGTCACATTTCGATGCCGAACTAAGGAGAATGCACGATGAAAGGTTTGCTTGCATTATCCGAGCCATCGATATTTTCAAGTCATATTTGTTCTGCATTTTCGCGCCTACTCTGAGATGTACGTAGCTGGCCACGATTGATTTTTCCAAACGTGCTTACTTCATTATCAACCGGTACCAAAGTTGTGATAAATTTAATTCTCGCGCTATTCATCATTTGCTGTTTATGTGCTACGATATGATGTTCCTGGTGAACCTAATTATGTTGCTACTTCGACAAGCGTAATGGCATTCCCACCCTATTATTGACATGCATTTCTAAATCGAGACATTCGTACATCCGCTAGAGAGGAGTACTGATGTATTTTTTATCCATTACAAGTTTCCCTGGTAAAAGGAATTGCTAGGTTAATGTTAGAGTGTGTGTACAGACACACAAACCAATTAGCTGCAACAAATGCATAGATAAATGTATATCCTCGATTTTACACTCGGCGTACCAAGGATGCCATGATCAGTTTCATGAAAGCTGATATGCGAGAATCGGTTTGACCAAGTATACTCATGACAAAGTATGTGTGCAGACTCATGTGATCCAAGGTGTGGGATGTGGCTATGGTACATGTTTCTATGTTAAAATAGCAAATTGATTTTCTAATGCGAAGATGTCGATAGGCACGAATAATGATATCGATATATATATATATATATATATATATGTCGCAGGTAATTGTTGAATCGGTGATCAAAGTTGGTTTCACGGTAAGTTGTGATGGTTTGACCTCGAACCGATTGCTTGCACGGCTATCCGCAGTCACCCGGTTTCCAGTACAGCCAACTTGTCATATTTATAGCATCAGATCTTGCACAATGTTGGATTCCTGTCCTACGTAACATTCGGACTGTAATTTTCACCCTCACAGGTGCGCACATTTTGCGCGCGGTGTTGGCTTTTTTGACTCATTGTTAATCCGAAGTGTTGCCCAACACTTCTGTATTTCATTACATTTTCCATTTCAACAATGCTAACTGTTTCCCCACCATTTTGAACTCCACCCAGCCATATCGAATACCGCGGACCCTTCCAAACTGGAGCCGTTGCTACTCGAGATGCGTGAGCGTATCGTTCGTGGGTTGCGCATCTGCCGAAAGATGCGGCAATTTCACCTATCCATCTCCCTCCTGATGACGTTGCTAGCGCTGATGCTTCCCACGTGCTTATCACACTCCAATTTGGCCACTAACGTCGTGGGGATGTTCACTTTTGTCATAATCGGAGCCACTTTATTTGCATTGGTGTGGGGCTCGATTGTGGGTCGGACGACTGAGCGACGCGCTTTGGAAAATTCCGTCCAGACGATCAATGTTTGGCTGTCTTGTTTGCCCTCCTCTGTGTCAAATGGGCTAAAGACACCGGTTACCGAGGCTGTGCCACGTGGTGATGTGCTGTGATTTGTACCCTCGATGTCGGTTCTTTCTTATTCCGGTGAAAAATCCATGACACATTTCACTCATTTCTTGTTACTTTCCTTCCCATTAACCGTGATGCAAGTAGGCTCATCTTCCGTTGCTACCCAATCGTCTGTGCATTCTACCCTGTGTTAATGACTTCATCCGGTTTCATTGACCCCGACATTTGAACTGCTTTATCTGTTCGTGTACTTTCGCAGTATATGCTTGAGGAAGTGTTGATTGATACAATGAACAGTGGTTTATCACGAGTGAAAAAGCATTTGCTTGACAATTGCCGCAGGATGGTAGAGGTAAAACTACGGTGTCAAAAGATATGTGAGTTGTCTGTTTGCGCGTCTACTGAGCAGACGCGCCGCTGAATCACAGAAGTGTCAATGAGAATTGAATACACACGACAAGATCACATGGCGGCAGTTACAGCTGATGTACTCCGTGAGAAAATTCAAAACAAGCATACTCACTTCTGTACCGCCTCCTTAATCTGTGTGACATAAACCGGTTTGAAGGCATGATTTATATATTCCAAAGTAGCACAGCTTAGTTTACGAAGTAATAGGGTCCAAGGGCAATATGCAATCCTTTTTTGAAAATATCCAAGTTGGGTTGGGACACACCTGTTTGGGAGAGATTTCTAGGGTTGGCAAGCCCGAAGAGAAAAATACTTCCGCTGACATTCCAGACGGCCATACTGTTCATTCAATTTCAGACAGTTACCTCTGAGCTTGGTGTTATGGCTCAGTTTAAGCAAATGACGGTATACGTGGTTTGGGTCACTCAGTATTTGATGCACTAATATGAGATCGCCGCGCAGCCTTCTGTAGCGTCCACTGAAAACTCCCATTGTTTTCAGCCTTTACTGGTAAGACAGATTACCGTGACACCTTGTAGCCATGCGTTGGGGTGTATCTACCACCTCCAGGTCGCAATTCAATCAAGGTTATTAAGCTTGGGTGGCGTATTCAACGAAGTGGTGCACGTAAGAGATGGATGTACCAAAACTTCCGAAAATGTTCCGCAGCAGACCAACGTGCTGGTTGCTTATTATCGCAGTTGCCTCCAACTGTTTTTGAACAATTAAAGTCACTTTGGATGAGCACACCTAGGTCGCGTTTCTGAGAAGTGGTTTGCAATATGTGTGACCCAAGCCAATATACGTAGTCATGCCTATGGCGTAAGTGAACAGTGCGACATTTTCCCACATTGTACGTTAGGGTATTTTGAGCTGACCAGTCCGAAATCATGTTGAGATCAAGCTGGACCCCTTCGTGGTGGTCTACTTTCCTGACCGCTCGCAACAACTTGATATCATCCGTGAAGCATACGAAAGTTTATGAAAACCAAGAATAGACGAGGACCTAGTACCGAGCTTTGGGATACACCGCATTCCAACACAATTGCGTCGGATAAGGATTCTCGTACTCCCACCTCCACGCTTCGTTATCTGAATTGCAAGATTTGGGGTGCCGCTCGTCTCGTTTGTCGTTTGACAGCAAGGGCGCTTTGCAGATTTGATGTTATCAAGGCTATCCTCACAATTTCAGTGTTCTCTTGTGCGCATCCGCTGTACACCCCTAAAGATTTCAGTCGCAGTTGGTACGGCAGGTGGAGCACTCCCTTCACATTCTTGGTTGCCCTTCGCTGTGCGGTCTCCAGTGCAACCAGATCGCGTTTGAACCAGGGTTGCGCAGCCTTCATCGCGTACTCCAAGTGGGGCCTCACATACGCATTGAGCATTTGGGGGAAGATGGAGGAGGGTCGAACCGCCCGAAGGTCCTCCATAGAAGGTTGTGTTGGTTAGCGGTTTTGGGCGCCTTCAAGGATTGCGCCGAACAGCCGTGATCGTCTTACATCACCACCCCAAGATCACGCCCCCGTGAGGCAGTTTTCAGCATGTGGTCTCCAAGCATTTATGCGCAAATGCGCTTGAGGCGTGCAAGTAATGTCTTGCACTTGTCCCTGTTAAACGGAAGTAGATTAACCTTTGACCATTCAGAAGCGCAGTCAGGAGTAGAGTTCCCTATATACACATGCCACGCGGTGTCTCTTAGTGTCATGTGTTTTCGGGTTCTACTCCGAAAGAATGATTGTGCCCTTGCAGAACAAAGGGGCTTGTTGACCGATGCAGATTTACTCAGATCACGGAACTTGCCAGTAAAATCCAACAAACCACTGTTAGTACAACAGTTATCCGGAAACTCCCAACTGACATCTCTCACAAGTTCTGCCAGTATGTCGCAGTGGATGATTGTTCGAAACAAGGTAGTATGTTCTTGTGGAAACTCTGCATAACACCGGAAGTCGGAAATTATGTTTACTTAGTCGCTCCACCCCACAGGGCTCTCCAGCCTTGGTTTCTCAACCATGAGCTCTTCGTTCGTGAGCACTAAATCAAGCGAAGATGGTTTATTTCCGGCTCGGGATCGGGTGGGTGAACTGACATAACTGAAGAGCAGTATACTTGCAATATACTCTTGCAGGTCGGCCTTCGATTGCTTGTTGGGGGATGCCGAATTGTCCAAATCATGAAGATTGAAGTCACCAGAAATGAGAACATGACTGTATTGTCCTCGCAGGACTCTTCCCTAGGATAATGCCAGGCAGGAGTCCATTTCTGGGGTGGAGATTTGGGGATCATATACAACGGTCAAAAGGCAATTGTCGTTGCGTCTCAGTTGCAGACTGCACCAGAGTGAGTCTATGATCAGCATTTCAGGATGGGCCACCGGTTCGCACTGCAGGTCGTTGCGGTAGTATAACATTACCCCCCCCCCCGCCACCGCCTTTACGAGGCCGGTCGTTTCGGAGAAGGGACATACCATGTATCGCAACTTCGGCATCGGTAATTTCTGAGTGCAACCAGGTTTCCGTAAGAAGTATGAGGTCCCAGGCATGTGACGCTTGACGTAGCCGCAGTTCGGCAAGCTTGTTCACGAGACCTTGTGCATTGGTGTACATGCAGGAAAGTTGCTCTGCTTTTAGCAATGAATCGTGGGATGGGTGTGTTGGATAAAATGTTGTGCCGACCGGTAAAAGGTCGGTGACTATTAGTTTATTCGGTGGGGTGGGGAGATGACGAACTCATCTGTGTCCGATTCATGGATCCAACCATTACCTCTTTGCTTCTCTCTTTGTATATAATGTATGGAGGTGTGTTTGCCAGTTTGGTTGGCTAGTTGAGTTAAGTTATCCCAACTGTTGTCAGCAAGTGGTCTGTCTAAGTGGCTGCTCTCGTGTGTTCGTTTACTAGATGCTGCTTTGATCCGGATCTCGGAAGGAAGACTGCTGCGGCCCGTGACGAGAGTGGACAGCCTATCCACAATTTGTCAAAACGTCTGGAGCGTTGGGCTGAGCATTTTGAAAAGCAATTTAATCGGCAAGAATTGTTCGATTCGCCGGTCACTGATCGCCCCGCTCCGTGGGCTGTCCCTTTGGATCCACCCTCTCACTCAGAAGTCGAACGTGAGATCGGAC
Organism: Dicrocoelium dendriticum; assembly: GCA_944474145.2. Classification (NCBI taxonomy): domain Eukaryota; kingdom Metazoa; phylum Platyhelminthes; class Trematoda; order Plagiorchiida; family Dicrocoeliidae; genus Dicrocoelium; species Dicrocoelium dendriticum. Next base: position 273,694,250 of record OX104063.1, read on the forward strand.
TGTTGAAGTTGAACAAAGCCGCGGGACCAGATGATCTTCCTCCAGCCCTCTTCAAGTTTGGAGGATCTGCTCTTGTTGATGCTTTGCATGAATTACTAGTGAAACTGTGGGAGCAGGAGACTGTCCCAACCGACTGGAGCCGCTCCGTTATTGTTCCCATCTTCAAAGGCGGCTCGCGCTCGGAATGCGGCAACCATAGAGGAATCAGTCTGATCTCCATCGCCTCCAAATTACTCGCGTCCATAATTCTCCACAGACTGACTGGCGCTCGTGAAAGCCAGATTCGTGAGGAGCAAGCCGGGTTTCGTCGGGGTCGTGGCTGCATCGACCACATCTTCACCTTGCGTCAGTTGTTGGAGCACCGTCACACATATTGGCGGCCCACCGTAGTCGTGTTCCTCGACATCAAAGGTGCCTTCGATTCGGTTGATCGATGTGCCCTTTGGAATTGTCGACTCAGGATAGGTGTGCCCGAGAAATATGTAAATATTATCCAAGCATTATATGCGCGTAGCACGGGCAGAGTAAGGGCTTACAGCAGGCTGTCGCCACCCTTCAATATCTCAAACGGTGTGAGAGAAGGATGCCCGCTGTCACCTTTCCTATTCAACTTCGCTATTGACGAAGTCATGGAGATTGCATTTACGGGACATGACTTGGAAGGTATGGAGCTACTCCCAGGAGAACGACTTCTTGACTTAGAGTATGCAGACGACATTGCCCTCATCTGTGACAGCTCCCAGACGTGTCAAGCCGCGCTGGACAGATTAGCACTGGCTGTCAGTCGCTTCGGGCTTTGCTTTGCACCACCGAAGTGCAAAGCGTTCCTCCAGGATTGGCAGGGTTCGCCTCCTACGCTGACCCTTGGTGGGGATCAGCTAGAAGTCGTTCAGAAATTCAATTACCTGGGACGTTGTATCAGCGCCCTTGGGATCGAAGACGAGATCACGAACCGCATAGCGAAAGCTCGAAGTGCTTTTGCTAACCTTCTCCACCTATGGCGACGGCGCGACATTACTCTCGCCCTGAAGGGTAGAGTGTACAATGCAGCGGTACGTTCGACCTTACTGTACGGTTGCGAAACCTGGCCCCTAAGATCGGCGGACATGAAGAGGCTACTTACGTTCGACCATCGGTGCCTTCGCAGTTTGGCTCACATCTGGTGGGAACACCGCGTGAGTAACGAGCGTGTTCGACGCCTTGTTTACGGCCTAGGAAAAGGGAATGAACCGCTCAGCACCGTCATTTCACTCACCAGGCTCCGATGGCTGGGCCACGTGTTGCGCATGCCAACCCACCGACTCCCTCGACGTGCGTTGTTTGCTCACCAGGGATGTGGGTGGAAGAAGAGGGGAGGTGGCCAAGCGATGACTTGGTCCAGAGGAATGAAGGCCCTCACTTCGGAGCTGGCCTCAGTTGGAGCTTCACGGCTCCCTGGTTGGGGTCCAAAAGACGATGAACAGTTTGGCCGGATACACTTGCTGACATGATAAGGAGCCGACCTCAGTGGCGTTCCTGCTGTGAGTTTCTTTGTCCCTCCCCATCCCTTTAGCCTCCCCCTCCATCTACGATCTTATTTCGTAGGGTAAAACGTAATTAAATTTTTGTTTTTGCCTAGTAGCCGGCCAGTAGCTTACCGGAACGATGCCTATCCGTTGCTGGTAGCTCAGCTGGCATTCAACTGTCGTATTTATTTTTCCTTTATGTATTGTATGTATGTATGTATGTATGTATTTCCTTTATGTATTACGGTACAATAGCGGAGGTGTTTTACCATCTCTAGCTGACATGTATAATGATGATGATGATGATGATGATGCATACCATCCCTCCACTACCATTGCTGACATTTGTCTAGATTGACGAACCAGTTTCTCAATCCTCGGGCCACAACCATTGTAGTTTGGTGATCGGTGCAGCCTCGAGATTGATTGTACTATGACGTTTACCAGGTAAAGAGTGTCGCGCATGTACCACCATTGTTCTTGGTCGTGAGTGGTCGCTTCGTGCTCATCATGACTTCCAGCCTCAGGAACATGGTGTACTAGGATGGTCCGTGCTGGTTACGGATTCCTTCCGGTTTTCGTCCAAGTAGTGCTTCGCCTATCGGCGCCCGCTCCACGGAATATATCCGGGAATATGCGCATGGAACATAAGCCATTCGGGAGGCGAACTGTTAACTAAATAAATGGTAAATTCTTCGGCGATGCGAGATGCAGTCCAACTAGATGGTCTGATCAATGTGTACAACAGGATCGCAAAAGTAATCAATTAGTTCACCCTTTATACAATGGATCCAAAACGGGTATTAAAATAATTGGCAGGTTTAAGGTATTAAAGAAATTACAAAGCCTGGAACAATGACAAATGCAGATTTAAACAAATGTCCAGGTAAAGTGATACGGCCACTCGTGGAACCGTCCCCAGGGGACGTGCTTCTATGCAAGTTATTCCCTCGAAAGCTTTCGCCCGCACTTCCATGCTATACCTGGCCGCATGCCGGTGTGGCATAGAGGCACATGAGCCATCACCTGTTTATCATATGTTGTGTTCTTTTTAGGGCAGCTTTTATACATGTATTATGGGCGATAAAGCCTCAACGCAGACCGTAATGCGGATCATTCAATTATGTCACTTTTTTATACGCCAGTCAGTTGGTGGCAATGTGCCTTGCATAGGTAAATTCTTATCTAATCCTGAAGTTATAATCCGTCACCATGGGAGATCAGCCCAGTTGTGGCCAACAATGAAATAAGGAAGAATGTAGAAAAAGAAAAAATGTGTGAAAGGGGTGCCATATCGTTAATGTAAAAAATAAGCAGGTCTGATTTTACATTAGCGTAAAGATGGATCGAGCCGATCATACGATCAAAGTGTGTGGCGTGACAGCCGGAGACAGATAGCTGTACGAGTTGTCCATAGGCAAGAAGTCAAATAGGGAATCCGTTATTGCCATCACTGAGTTCCAGTGCATGTTCCTGGACTGTTAAATTCAGAAAAGAAGGGGAATTATTTAGCATTTCAAAACAAATATAACGAAGGGAATCACAGAACAATCTTACGAATGAGTCAATTTGTGGGGAGCATTACGAAATTAACTCCTGACCTCACACCAGTAAATAATTCTGTTCTTAGTTTTGGACAGAAAGCATTTGGTATGAATCACATTTGAAATGAGTAAAACCGCATAGGAGGTAGCATTAAAGAATAACATAAGAAGCGGTTGTAACAGCTCATCCTATATGATCATGTTTGCTCTGGTGCATTTGTTGGATATGTTTCGAGTCGCTGTTCTCCGGTCTCCTACATGATCCGGCCCTTCTTCATACAGATTTCCATCATTAAGTTGAATTTCTAAGAGCCATTTCACTTTGTCAGTTGACCGATAAATCTTTGTCGTTTTCTTGAACATGCAAAAATGTTCAATACATCTCATCTCTTTTGGCAGCTTATTCCATATGGAGCCATATCTATGAAGGTAGAAATTGCTCCTTAGGCTGGTCCTGAATTTAGCTAGAGAGAATATGCATTCAATATCTCGCAGTTCATAAATGGTATTATCCCGAAAGTGCAATTGATAGGTTCCAACATATGCTTTCCACTACGCGAGGTTGTGGAGGATGCACAGATGTAATTGCATTCTTCGTAAGCACAGAGGATCAAAATCCAACTGCTTGCACCTATCTCTGTATGAAAGAGCGGTTGAATAACCAAATATGTGCTTCGTAAAGGCGCGTTGAACGTTTTCAATGGCTCTCAAGTGACCCTTTCGCAAGTTACTGAACGTAACACAGCAATATTCAAGCAAAGGCCTGATACTGATTTTGAAAACAATTAGTCTGGTTTCTTTCAAGCTTAGCAGGTGGCATATGAGCCCGACCGACTGTTTAGCCTTTTCACGATTTGATTTGTTTGTCCGCTAAAGTTCAACGAACCAGAGTATCTCAAACCTGTCACGAACAGACTGGCTGATGGGAATAACTTCCTCATGAAGCCTGAACAATCCTGTTGGTATCTGACCTCCATGCGCCAGAATAACACACTTCAATGTTGCAGACGTCATCTGCCACATATCAGCCCATCTCTCAATGGCCTTCAAGTCTTTATAGATATTGTGAAATTCAGCGGCATTCTGAGAATCTGGGAACATGTAAACCACCCTTAGGTCATCAGCAATCAAATGAGGCTTCTTAAATGTAATACAGAAACAAGGTCATTTATCTACGACCATGATCTCAGATCGTCTTGCATCACTACCCCAAGGTCTCTCTCTTTTGAGTTTGTTTTTAACATATCGTCTCCAAGCTTATTTGCATACATGGGCTTGTGGCGGACATCCAGGTTTTACACTTATCCCTGTTGAACGGAAGTATATTTGCTTTTCACCATTCAAAGTCTATCTCTAAGTCTCCTTGCAGCATATCATGAGTTTCCTGACAGCCGATTGTCCGCCATATTTAGATGTCATCGGCAAAAAGCAGGAAAATTTCCTTGATGACATTCGCAAGATCGTTAAAGGAGAACAAGAGTAACCGCGACCCAAACACCAACCATTGTGGTACACCGCGGTCCACAGTAATGGAATCAGGAAATGAGCCCCGAACTCGAACCTAATGGCAACGTTAAAGAATGAAGTACCGATCCATCCAAGGAAAGGGTTCCGAATTCCGTACGCTTGCAGTTTTTGGAGAAGGATGCGATCATCTATGCACTGGTCCCACCTGCAACCCAAATTGCTGGTACGCGTGTCACTAGTTACTTTGATTACTCCGATTCTGATGCAACTCTTCGGTTTGTGTCCTGTCACATCGTGTAAACACGCAGTGCATCCTGGGCAAACTGTTGACAGTGGTTTCTGAATGCAGTCGGAAACGCATCCGCTTTCCATGAACACGAGGTAACGCGAAACTAGATTTTTGCTCTTCATGATGTTTAATAGTGTCTGGGATAAATGTGCAAGTTGCTACACTAGACGGAAAGTGTTGTGGGACGCGACGGCAATCAAAAATGAAGTGTTGGTGACGGTCAGCAGAGAGATTAATTGCCAGAGGCCTTGAATATTTATAGTAAAATACACTGGTTTCTTTCGCATTATTTCACTTGGTATCCTGTCATCTGGTTAGCCTCATTGGCTGCGTTTCCTTTCTTTCTCTGCATTGGCTCGTGGTTGCCACATTGTCCGCTCTATAGCTGGACTATGTCTCGATGTCGCCTGTATTCTATGACTTGTGCTAGATTGGTTGTTTTTTCTCGGACCGCTGGTCCTCGGCTTGTACACGGACGTCTGCCGTTAATAGCGAATTTTGGTCGTCAGTGCTCGCCCATCGTTTAGCTGACCAAGCTGTACTTCGATACGCGCAACGCGCTATTAGTATGTTTGCCGCGCCGCAGTATTAATTTTCTTTCACATGGTTGCTCACCGTCCAGTCTCTTGAGGTTTCCTCGCTCGGGTGGATCTGCTTCGTTCCATGATCCTCGGCAGCTTGCTCAAACATCATTACAGAACTCACGTAGATGTACCGGTAGTGCTAAGTAGAACGAGTTTTCCAAGTGCACTGCACATGTGCGGCCTCAAGATAAACAGTTGCTCTTTACTGGTGTATGAAAGCAGCCAAAAAGTATAACAGCTTGTTTCTCGTGTACACTTATCCCGAGGTGAATATTTGCGATCCGTGATATTAGCGCCAAATCCATTGGTTGTCTCGCGGTGCCTGTGTTGGAATTAGCGGACGGCCCTACCTTAACTTGTCGATATCTGATTCCAAGGCCATTATCCATGTCTCAACAGTCTTTGGGTAATTTCTTCAAGCAACACATCGAGAGTGGAGTGATCTTTGTCCGGATATGCTTTGTGAATGTGATCTTCGATTCTGGAAGATAGTGCTAACTGATCACGTACATAGCTGGTTTTGACAGGAGACTACATCTCGTAGATACGTTTCATTTGTCCAATCTTTACGGAACACCATTTGCGTTTCCGTATTACTTCAACCAGCTCGCTTTTCGAATCACCCCATCTACCAGTTCCGGCACCAAAACACCTGACGTGAATTAGCGAGGTGCATATGTACATTAAAGCATCTTGTAGATTTGCGCCCAGTTCGGTGTTTCACAACGTAGCTCCCGTGTGCCACCCTGAGGACCAAAACCGACGTCAACAAGCATACAAGGTAGCTTTTACTCCGCAGTAGACGGATTCGAACCCCAACTGTCCGGCCCATTTCTTGTTGGTGGTCTATTCGATTACTTTGAATAGCTAACGAGTTCAGTTCCGTTAAACATTTTGACAAGCACGGTACGAATACAGAAGCGAGTAAATGTAGGCGGTAATTGGGAAGCACCCAACACATGGCTCTGCGACGGTTGTACGCAGCTCTAAGTGCGACCTGGTGGTGTTTTTCGATGCACCGAATGACCAGACATAAGTGCCAACTCGCGCAACTGCAATTATACGCGCAGTCCAACAACCAAATTATGGCACACATACGGATGTACCTGTCAGACCCCAACTATTGGAACTGAAAGGTGATGCTCTAAAAACCCCAAACTCCAGTTCAAATTACCCGGTGCTACACCAGTACGGATACGACCAATCCACCGCAGTTCCCCCGTACGCGTCAACTCCATGTCACACTCTAAGCAGGTGGTGTGTGACGGAACACGTCCGTTTTTCCCTACATGTTTTCTTGCGCAGTGACACCACCAGTTCGGACTGCGATCGTCATAATGCCGTTCGATGTGGAATGACACAGAGCAGGTATCATTTGGATCGGACTGCAAATATGTCACACTTAGCGTCAGGGAGGTGTGATTAAAGCAATCCATATGCCACTTTGCAAACGTTCGTATGCGGGCGCCTTGACATGTTGCAAGTGCGCTGCTCACACACAGGTACCTCTACATCACAGCAGGACGACCAGCCTCCATCGCCGTGGTGCATACCAAACAGGCATAGAGGCACTCACACACACACACACACACACACACACACACATACTTAAACGGTCATCTCTAGGATATCGGCACGCTGCAACATTACGAACGGGCTATGGAATGAGGTCATCAGCCAAATCAAATGAACCACACCAACTACTGCTACATTAGTGGTTGCAGTGTAAAGGGTAGCACTTCACATGCCGTAGACTTCCAGTAGTGCTTGTGTTCGCTGCCGAAAACAGGACAGGGAGTACAGGCGGGTGACATGGTAAGACGAACAGCAACTTTTCGCTTTAGTTTGTAAATGACTGATCGAAAGTGCGAAACGATGCATGATGTCAGATGGCTGGTCATATACAACGTGTACTTGTGCCAGTTCGCCAAACCAGAAATCGATTCAGTTTTACTGACATTGAGTGCTATGACCAAATTACATTTCAAAGTGAATCCATTCACCATCGGACGGTAATTAGGAAGTACTCGTTGTGGTGACCACGATTCACGCTGCCTGCTATCTCTACATGAAGAGATCAACTACATTGAAAAACTGTCGTGTAGTGCGGTTTTCGGGGGGCAGAATAAGAATTGAAGCTCAGTTTGAGCATCTGTACGAACAAATGTCCAGTTTAACACCGGTTAGCGAGGATGCAAACGGCTGATTTAGAGCTAAACTGGTAGATTTGAATAACCACTTCTCTGTCAGTGTAATGGAAAAGTGCAGAATTCGGGTCTTTTCCAGTTAAGCCCCGCCACCCAAAAAGATTATGAAAAGGGAGGATATGGAACTTGAACTTTTACTCTCTATTGAAGAGGGTGAAATGGAGACAAGTCATTAACAATTTGCATGAAAAGGTCCATTTTTCGGTGTCTTTGCCTTCAAACGAACTCACACAGGTAGCTGTCCACTAAAGATCGGTGTGTGCCGCATTGGCGCTTATTCTGCATCTTGTAAATGTGCCAGAGAGATTCCATGTTTTGTGTGTGAACTCCAGTCGTTGGATCCACAAAGTTTTCGATATGATTAACCGTTTGATGAGTATAACTCATGCCAATCATCGATTCAATGCCTTGGTATGATGCCCACATATCGGAAATGATAATTGAGCCGGGAGCGATGCAGGCCTGGATTGTGTCCAACAGAGTGGCCGCAGTTCGATCTGGCACTGCATACAAGAACACTTCTTTAGTCTCCCGGCAAATGCCTCCGAAAATTCACTGCTGGGGAAGGACTCGCCCTGCATGGTTTTTACGACGTGATATTAGGGTTTCATCGATCTCGACATGTAGACCTGGGCCGCCGACAATCGTTGGAGTCTGCAAAAGCTGCCAGGCGCAAATTTCACGCAGAAAGTTCTTCCAGTCGACAGCGGTCGCGTCGCCAATAGATAACTCCTCTGAGCAGAATTTGATTGTTGTCAGATTTTTGGACCAGCAATAAATGAAAAGGATTATTGTCCTGAAATCCATTCTAAACCGCTGCAGCCAAGTTCCCTTTCGAAGACCGATTTCTTGCCGACACTGTCGGGCATAACACCTCCACCTGGTAGAAACAGTTGAAAGTGTCATTTGGTGTCCTTGTCTGCATAAATGTTGATGATGAATCACTCCATGGCTTTGCAAAAAACGTATTGCTGTTTCCTTGTCATGAACGACCGCCGAAAGCATCAGAAAGTTCATGTCAGGTTTTACGTGCGAACGTAGAAGCTTTTTGGACAAAAATGACCTTAGAAGCGGATAAGGAGTGTTTTTATGGGGCACGTTCACATGCATTGCGTACACTGGAGATGGCAAACAGTGGCGGGGCTCAACTTTTCACGCGTGCGCTTTTTACACTATTGGTGGGGCTTGACTTTTCAGGTGTACCCTTTTTGTCTTAGTGGCGGGGCTTAACTGGAAACGATCCGACTTTCTTAATAGGTCCCCCTGTTGTTCGCTGAATGTGAGGATGGATTGGAGTAAGACATCCGGATTTGATTTGCAGCAGGTTATTTTTATCATGCTTAGTCCACACTTGACCAGTATACAATTGGTAATGTCACAACACATAGTTAACAAGAACAAAAGGGGAAAAATAGGCAGTCAGTGGAAGGGCTAAAAGGTTCAGAAGGTTTATGCGTTGTGTACGCAGAGAGGGTTGACTTAAGTGGCCCCGCCCCGAGCTTTTGGTCACTAAAACCTGACTCACAAGGCAACGGAGCGATTAACTGTCCGTGAGAAATTAAGAATTACCCGGAAAATCCATTATTTTAGCGATTAATCGACTGGTAACGATTATCGCATCGATTTCGAAGGTTCTGGAATGTTCTGAGATCAGCACGTGACAACCAACCTTCCTGAAGATCGGCCAAATGTATGGGGAACAACTAAGCTTGGTAGCTCACCCGGATACCTCTCTTACCAAATTATAGAGGATGCGGCCCTAGAATCCTAAAACTTGTGGTTCACTCAGAACAACAATCAACGGATGTTTTGGATCGATGGCGGAGAAATCGGAAACATCTTTCTTTTGTACGTACGTTACAAGTCGCAGAAGCTTTGCACAGCGCAAGTATTAAAGCATCTGAAGAAGTAAGCATACCGACACATGTACAGAGGCGTAACTTGACTGCTGTTTTAATTGACTCTGACGTAGGTCTAAAAGTATGTTGGGACGCACCTTGACCGGATCAAGCTACAAACAAGGTATTATCATCCCATCATAAAAACGAATAACTGCCGACCTCCCATCAGTCGGCATTCTCCCACACTTGACCCCATCACCTCTCTGTGGACTCTTAGAGACCGAGAAACCGGTCTGCTTGTATACAAATGCTCAGGGTCTTTTTAATAAACTGGCCGAACTGAAAGATCGCCATACCTACAGGTCATATGATGCTATTGGTATCACCGAGACGTGGTTGCACACGGGAATGACGGACGTTGAAGTTTCACTACCGGGAACGCCTCTGATCCGGAAAGACAGACTCACAAAAGGAGGAGGGGTAATCCTGGATCACCAAAGCGACTTACAGTGCGAAGCCGTGGAGGATTCAGACTCGCAGTTCCCCGACTATCTTTGGTGCCGCTTGCAGTTAAAAGGCAGGGGCGCTTGCCTTATTGTCTTGGTGTACCGCCCCTCTAACTCTACACCCAAAAACGACTGCCACTTAGCGGCTGCTTTAAGATGCAGTTAACCACGAATGTACACTCACATAATTATCATCGGTGATTTCAACCTACATTGTATAGAAACTCCTGCCATGATCGGAGAACAATTTAAAGCCGATCTGCGAGATCTCGTAACCACTGTTCCTCTTTCCAATCACATCATTGCCCATTTGGTTCAGTACAGGTAACAGACCATCTCTGCTGGATATTGTGCCTACCAACGAGGAGCATATGATATATGTGTTTGTTTTAGACTGCCTGTTGGGTCGCAGTGATCATTAGTTTAACTCGTCTGCTAAGCAAAATATCGGAATGAGAAAGATGATGAACCATCACTAGCTTCAATCGATTAGACACCCCAAGAAGACATAATAATTCCTGGCCAGAGGATCAATTCTCTTGCTCGGTTAATGGTATAGTTGGCATCAAGTTGAGCGTGATGGACGCATTTCGGCATTTCTCCTCGGAACGATGACGGAATCAGTATACAGCTTCCGTTGAACGGCAAACCATCAAAAGCAGAGGGTTGGTCCCGAAAATTGAAGTAAGGTATTAATTCTTTCGGCAGCTTCTTCTTTTTCTCTGGCCATCCATTTGGAATAACATATCGCAAAGCTGAAATCGTTGCATCTTCCTCTGTGTGGTGCCCTTTTTTCCTTTAGTCGATCTTCTGTCACTATCAGGTGTTGTACTATTTTTACTGCTTCGACCTATTCGAATTATGCTCTGGTACCGGCAGATGAACTGCTGTGGACCAGGCGTATACACAATATCCGCTTCGTACTTTTGAAGCTGGTTAAGCAAAAGCTGAAGGCGACGAGGAATAACGTGCAGCGTTTTCCTGATTATTGACACAAGCGGTTTGTGGTCGGTATACAACGCTGTCTTTCTTCCGAAAGTATACTCGTTGAAACGCTCCGTGGCATAGACTACCGCAAGCACACAATTTGCGCATAGCGCTGCTCGGTCACGGTGAGTGCTCGACGGCGCAAATCCAATGATCTTCCATTCTGTAAGATAACAGCACCTATTCCGTCTTGGCTGCTATCACACTGCACCTCCACAGACTGCGCTCGATCGTAATACCCGAGTACAGGCACAGTGCTGATGTGGTGCCTAATAGTTTCGAACGCGATTTGCTATCCTCTTCCCCAACTCTACTTTACTCCTTTGTGAGTTAACTTCCAGTGGCCGCCATCCTGATCCTGATAACGTCCAAGCCATTCTGAAGAGGCCAACTCTAATGGATGTGTCACAATTGCGGTCTTTCCTAGGTCTCATATGCTACGACAGTGCCTTACTGCCATCGTTATACGAGATCCAAGCCCCGCTCAATCGGTTGTTGCAGGAGTATGTTCCTTGGCACTGGTCACCGCATGCGAGAAGCCCTTCACTCCTCTGAAATCCATGCTGAGTTCCGACCTGATACTGACACATTACGTCCCAAGTTTGCTGATTTTTGTCGCTGTTAACGCTTATACCTACTGGAATGGAGCCGTTCTCTCCCAAATGGTTCCGAAAAAGCGTTTTTACACATTTACGCACACTGACGCCAACTGAGGAGAATTATGGTCAGATTGAGAAGGAAGCACTGACCATCGTGTCAACAACAATCAAATCAACAACAGCAGCACGTCAGCCATTTGAACTGATGCTTCGCTGCCATACAATCATGATGATCTATGAACTAAAGAATAAGAAGAGGGAGAGGAGGGGGACTTATCTGAAAACCTTAATGCCCTAAGCAAACATTCAGGGTCCAGGCGCCTACACCTTGTGTAGACAACATACTGTCACGAACAGCTGACGATCGTGCAAAGATAAGGCGGCATCGGCGAGACAGCTTCCTTGCGGCCTTCACTGCCACGCGTCATAATCAGCCATAACCCCGCAGATAACTCAGCACCGAACCCAGTTTAGACAGGCAATCCGATTAGGAGACGGCAGCAGACGCGCCACTGGTGTCTACTGCGAGTCATGTCTTGTAAAGTCTCGAGCCAAACACAAGGCGAGTCATCGTGTCGGCATTCACCAAGTTTCACAAGGTGCTGTGCGCTTCAGCTTGTCGAAACGAACTTACTGTGTGATCATCTATAGCCACTGCTTTCTTATGTAATAACTCTCGTCCCCCTACTTGTACTAATATGCCTTGGTTTTCGGAACTAACGAAGGTCATCGGCGAATGTTGTAACCACAGAGGAGTCTATCGCGAACGCTAGTTTGTCCATTTTCGTTAGTTAACTTGTAGTGAAACAAAATCACCGAGGTTGGCGGCAAATGCTTTATCCTCACTAGTGCGTATCCCTATTCATTTCTATGAATTGCGTGTTGAACTTCTATAACGTCGATGAAGTGTAGGGTCGATGGCCAAATGCTGGAATGCTTGAGCGGCTGTCCGTCATGGGCAACCACTATTTTCCAGGCCTTGACCAGCACGTTTGTGAAATCACTTTTGGTGTCTCATTGGGCGACTGTTAGTTACCTGACGTCTAATATCGTTTGCTTGTATGCTTGGCGTTTGAACCTACTCTCCTCTCTGGAATAGGCTTCATCAATAATCCATAATCTTGTTGTAGGTATTCGTTGATTAGTCAATAAAACAGAAAAGGCACGTGGCCTTGTTTGCGCCTTAGCTTATTCACAAAACTCGATTTCACCTCACTTGCCGGTCCTCTTCAGTACACTCTATCACCGCATGCTGTTCGTCTTCCCCGACCCCTAGGTGTCGTTCAACTCACAACGTATTCCAGTAGGTAAATTGGAAATCGAGGGTTGTACTTGTGATCGCGCAGATAACCCGTACCGAAATGACGTATAGACACGATTGTATGGCAATGGAGAGCGTCTGGGCTAAATTTTTTATCGAATCGGGAATGGTCCATTCGATCAGCAATTCGGTTCATGTAGGCTGCATTTCTTAGTTGTGCAATTCCTTCCTACTTACAGTACTGAGCGTCTTTTCTGTATATACCTGATCCACTTGATACAGTATGCTACGCATTACGAGAGGCTCGCGCAATTCAGCTGGAATCATCTTCCATTGTTTGGCAGGTGCGTTCTTGAGTCTGATTAGCATTCCTTTCAGTCTCGATTTTTACACACTACATTACCGTTATTCGACTCTTATCCGCACTGTATCCAGTTTGCAACCTCATTATTTGTACTGACATTACAAAACTATGTCCCTTCGGCGACTACCAGGCAGTGCCGTCTGATTACCAAATTGTATTCCTTCCTTTCACATATCAGGTGAATCCCTGGTTGCTTTTGTCCAATATGAACAATTGCGAATATTACAACTAAGCAGCTTCTTCTCTCGGGCCATCCACTGATTTCCCGTTGCTGCATCCGGAACAATCGCATGAGTACAATTTGCGCGCAACTGTGTGCGTATGATTTTACTTTTTCCCATCCACCTTTCATGCTCCTTTCACAGGTGGAGCTGACCACGATAAGTGGAAAATATCATCACTCCGTCCGAGTGACTGTACGCCGGACGAAATTATTCGTCCCTCCCCCCCCCCCCACATACACCCCGCACCCCGTAATACGATACAGTGCATCTGACCTCAATCAAACTGTCGCGGAGCTGTACGCTATCGGGCGCGTTCCCAGGTTGCCGATTGGGGAATGCCTTCCTTGTGGAGGTAACCGCGAATAAGTCTCGTCTGCTTTGCAGGCGAGATGAATAAACACTCGCGGACAATCATCGGCAGCGTCTCAGAACGTGGGGAGTTCTGGGCTGCTCATCTGGTTCTCCCTCAAATACCACATGAACTCTTACGGCGCTGTGTCAAAGCTAAAGTGACAGGCTGTATGGTCAGTGATCACTCACTTCTGTAACTGGAGGTGAGTATTTAACGGAGGGCGGATGAACAACCTTGCTGGCCACCGGCTTCTCTGTGGACTGCAACCGAACACAAAGAAGACAAATGAGCCACGTGGCTGTCAACGGTCTTCGTTTATCGCCCCGCTGCCTTGCGGATCAGGTCTTTATGACCAAATGCTCGGGGTGGGGTCCCTTAAGTTAACCCCTTCTTCGGTCGGGGCAATCGGGAAGCTCAATGCCCACACAACACATGGATCTTCGCATCCCTTCTCCTGACTCTTCCTTCTTATTGTTTCTGGTACTCCTGTTGTGGCACGCTGCCATATGTTTATTGGTTAAGTGTTAGGTAAATAAGAAAATAATAAACAGCGAATCAGGAATTGTGACCACTGTTTAGCCACTGAACTTCTATTCAAATCCAAGACGATATCTACTGTGACATGTTGTACAGGTCGAATGTAACGGAACACCCTGAACAGATATCAAGTCCTCCCACGGAAGCCGCCGCGGCAATCTGACGTTGTTAGTCAGCTGTTGCGGAGACCTGTAGTTGCGTGGCGACGGTAACACTGAGCAACTCTGAATTTGTTACTGGCTTAAAAAATCCTGATCTCCAGTGTTTGCTGCGCTGAAGTGGCATATGACCATGGCTGTTTTTATCGGCTGTTATTTATATGTTATTACATAGAGATCGTTACAGTGTTTCACCGTATGAATGTACCCGGTTGGACTGGAACAGCCATCTAAACAAACAAACAAACATGTTCTGTTTCCTATTCGGTAGAACTGTGTCCCCATCTGGTTTTCATCGTTTTCGTTGATTCATTTACTCTCCATGCATATATATATATATATATATATATATATATCGCTGGGTTTCACAGCGATCCGTTCCCAGATATTCAAATACATCAGCTCTTGCGCTACCAGGCCACCTAGCTCTTGTGCACGAAATCTGTTGTGACCTTGAACAGTTTGCATCAGTTATTTCACTCTTGTTCTCACCAGCTCCTGCTGAGATCACCTGCCACTCCAGCTGGCTAGATCTTCAGGCGGTACCCGATGATCCGTCAGGTCTGCACTATACGGATCACGAAGGTGTCGGAGCCTCTTTCTCACTTACCCAGCCGGTCGCATCTGACAGAACAGGTAAGCCACTGCGTGTGTGTGTGTGTGTGTGTGTGGGACCGATCTTACACCTTGCACTAGTGTCCTACAACTGGTTCCACAACTCGCTCCCCGTGATTTTGTGCTTGCAGTTATCGTACACTTTCAGCACAACGTCTTTATTACCCAGATTACCAATTACGTATGAAGTGTTTTCTCTAGGTCAGTCTTGCACGGTTCCTTCCTCTTTGGATACGTTCTGGTTACAGTGTCAGTGCCATCCTAATCTTCCATTTAGGAGGAAATCATCATGAATCCTGAGCTGCGGTGAGAACAAGTAGACGCAACCTTCAGCTTATCTCATCAGTGCGAAGCATGCTTGATCACGATCGACTCAGCCACTATCACCATCGTGCCCACTTTGTTCTGGCAGGATTCGCATATGCTACCAACGTTTGACTACAACTAGTCTTCATGTCATTATAGAACTTTTTCGGACATGTAAATCTGCCACGGGTTAATTTGCAAACGGTTTCGTCCTTTTAGTACGCCATGCTGTCTTATTTCGGCTGTTCTATACATTGTGTTAAACAGAGCAACTGACAGAGCGTGTGTAGGTTATTCCTTCTGCTGTAGTATGTGACAAGCAGATAAGGTTGCGGAGCATATACTTGGACCCAAACACTACGGGAACACATAGATCAAGTTGATATGCAGTATTGTCTTCGTACACTCTATTTATTGATTACGGATGGTATATTCATTCCCTTCGTCGAATTCATCCTTCTGTAAGATTACGGGGGACGCTTAATCATCTTCTTAACACATGAATACCTACTTTCCACCACTGTTCAGACGGTGTGTGTGTATGTGTGTCAACGTCGTCCATAGTACACCAATTTTTATGGTATCCGTACTTCGTTGTCACGCTGGTACACTAACCCTGGTGGATATTGAAAGAAAGGTGCATTTCGTCAATCACTTCAGCATTACGATAACCGCTTGCCCCAGTAAGCGTCTACTGCGGAACCATGAAGTGGCTTGCTTGACAACATGCGGACCGCTTAAGTTCCACTAAACCGATCAGTGCCCTCTTTGCTTACCTCTCTCACTCAAACAGCTGCGTGGTTCAAGTGCTTCGCATTGATGTTGCTGCAGCATATTTGTTTGTTTTCCTCGTTGCTGAACTGCAGTAGTTGACATTTGGACGCTGACCAAAGGAGGATTACTGGTCCGATCATGATCAGACCCGGAGCGTGGTTCCCATATGGGGGCTGTTTTGGGGTACCGGCATTACCATCACCATCATCCACGACAGCGATTCCTAAGTAATCTGCACTGGCGCTTTTGTGCCGCACAATCATGATGATCGGCGAGGTGAGAATTAATCAGAGAGCGTGAGATTGCGAATCTGGTGTGTAGCCTAAATTCTCTGAACTGATATTGAGAGTGAGACGTCCACAACTTTCCAGTAACGTCAGGCTACCTACGGGTAGATGTCATGCAAATCTGAGTCGGTGTTGACAACACTTCTTCCCAACTGCTCCCATTGCTCCACAACATCGGCAGCGAAACTTCAAATAGCTTCTCAATTTGTCGGAATCAAGTTCCACCATGGCTTCACCACATCCTATGAGATACATATGCCCATTGGTGCACACGGTGTGCTGCTCGCCATCTCAACAAACCACTGAAGCGAGTCATGTGGCTCTCAAATAACTGAGCAAGTTGCTGGAGTTAGTGAGCGATTCCAGCACTGTCGGCTCATCACTGACAAAACTGTCGCCCCATACGATCGATTGCGGACACTCATCTACGAAGCTGCTCTGATAATCTGCGGCGTAAGTTGGAACGGACACCTCGCATCTCCTGACATAGCCGAGGCGAACCCCACACACAGACCATTTTCTAACGAAACTGAACGTTAGCCGCTACATTTGTTCCTTCTTAACTCTTCCGTGGAATATGTTTCGAAGCCACCACTTATACTATATTGTCTGAATCGCGAACAATTGACTCGATCTTCTGTAAGCAGATTGACTGGCTGATTATTTCTGTTACGCTCGCATGCTCAGGGTACGCCTGCTGTTCTGCCTATTTTCATTAGGTGTGGGGTTTATCAAGTGCCAGCGGTTTGTCCAACCGTTTTACCGCGACTCACGTTCGCTCCGATTTCCGGACATTTATATCGACTGATTCCGACTGGTTCTGACGCAGTGCGACCTTTGTGAGTTAGTGTGCAGCCACCTGTATTCACGCTTCCATCGACTCCTAGTGGGGCGCCTAGACCATTTATAACATTCAACGACCATCTACTGGGCCGTCTGGCTCAAGATGTTTGGCGGTGAACAGTCTCAGAAGGACCACTCTTGACTGGACACGGGATTTGACTACAATCTAACGATTTAAATTGAATAAATCGTTGTAACGGATTCGAATCCCGAATTAGAATGAACACCGCCCGTAGCGGAAAGGATAACGTGTGTTTCGTGCGAGCCGGAGGTGGCGGGTTCGAGCCTGGGTGAGGAAGCGGACGACCCTCAAAGAGTATCCTTAGGTGACGCACCAGTGGCGTTGGTTGCGAGGCGGTATGAAATTGGTGCTGCGTACTGCTTATTCGTTTTAGACTGAGCACAGCTCTGGAGCATAACTGTCAGTCGCAGTGGGCTCTCTTTGTCATCACTGAATGAGCCTTAAAAGCATTCAAATCAGTGAGGATACTGCATTTCGATGCACGATGATTTACTTGCATTTTCCGAGCAGTCGACATTCCGGCAGTCATATTTGATCTGTATTTCAGCGCCTACTCTGAGATGTACGTAGCTGACCCCGATTGATTTTTCCAAACGTGCTTACTTCACTATCAACCGGTACCAATTTTGTGATAAATTTAATTCTTGGACTATACATCATTTGCTGTTTATGTGCTACAATATGATGTTTCTCGTGAACCTAATGTTGGTGCTACTTCGACAAGCATAATGGCGTTCCCACCCTATTATTGACTGGCAATTCCATATCGAGACATTCGTACATCCGCTAGAGAGGACCACTGATGTATTTTCTATACATCATATACATTACAATTTTCCCTGGCGAGAGGAATTGGTAGGTTACAGTTAGAGTGTGTGTGTGTGTGTGTGTGTGTGTGTGTGTGTGTGTGTGTGTGTGTGTGTGCATAGACACATCAAGCATTAAAGCACCTGAAGAAGCAAGCATACCGAAGAATGTACACAAGCGTAACTTGACTGCTGCTTTAATTGACTCTGATGTAGGTCTAAATGAAGATTGGGACACCACTTGACCGAATCAAGTTGCAAACGAGGTATTTTCATCCCATAAAAAACGAGTAACTGCCGATCTCCCATCGGTCGGCATTCTCCCACACTTGACCCCTTCACCTCTCTGTTGGCTCCTAGAGACCGAGAAACTGGCCTGCTTGTATACAAATGCTCCGGGTCTTTTTAACAAACTGGCCAAACTGAAAGATCGCTAAACGTACAAGTCATATGATGTCGTTGGTGTCACCGCGATGTGGTTGCACACGGGAATGACGGACGTTGAACTTTCACTACCGGGCACGCCGCTGATCCGGAAAGACAGACTCACAAAAGGAGGAGGGGTAGTCCTGGATCATCAAAGCGACTTACAGTACGAATCCGTGGAGGATTCAGACTCGCAGTTCTCTGACTCTCTTTGGTGCCGCTTGCGTTATTGTTTTGGTGCACCGCCCTTCTACACCCGAAAACGACTACCACCTAGCGACTGCTTTAAGATGTAGTTTACAACAAAAGTACACTCACATAATTATCATGGGTGATTTCAATGTACCTTGAGTAGGAACTCTTGCTACGATCGGAGAACAATTCGAAGCCGATCTACGAGATCTCGTAACCACTGCTCCTCTTTACAATCACATCAATTTGCCCACTCCGTGCAGAACAGGTAACAGACCATCTCTGCTGGATATTGTGCTTACTTACCAGGAGCATATGATTGATGTGTTGGTTTTAGACTGCCCGTTGGGTCGCAGTGATCATTCTTTTTAACTTCGCCTGCTATGCAGAATATCAGAATGAGAAAAATGAGACTGTTTGAACCATCAGAAGCTACGATCGATTAGCCCAGCTCGTCAGCGCCACAACTTGGTCGTTCCTTGACGAAGAGCTCCCGGATGTCGCCTGATTCGAGTACGTCAAAAACTTCAGTCGGCTGATTGCAGAGGCTTTAGTGATAAAAATTTGCAATAAGTGTACATCAGTCTCTCGATAGGAGCAGAACTCGAAAATGGATGACAGTACGCAATGCAGCATGGTGAGTGTACAGGGAAGCTCCAGCACCAGAAACTTGGAACAACTAAGTAGCCCAACTTAACCACTGCACTAAACTGCTAAGAGAAGACAAAGCCGCCTATCAGCACAACATCGCAAAAACCTTCACTGCTAACGACAAACTGCTGTACAAGCAAGTTAATAGCCTACGTAAGTTGAGGCAAGGATTTCCTCCACTCAGGACGGCTGATGGCCCAACAAAAACGGCTGTGGAAACAGCAAACGCGCTGCAGATGCAATATGTCCCCACGTTACAAAGGTTCTTGCCACCAAGTGATCTTCCAATCTTATCGTCTCCAAACCAGGACTGACCCACATCACTTTTACCGCGGTGACTGTATTGCAAAAGCTGATGTCTCAACGCAAACATAGCTCCCTGGGAATCAACGTCATTCGTCCAGAGGCACTGGAAGCAGCAGCAAGCCAACTGACAGAACATTTAGCTCAGTTTTTCCAGCGCTGCTTAGATCGGAATCAAGTTCCTGCTATGTGGAACCTTGGAATAATAACCCCGATTCATAAAGTTGGAAGCAAAACTGATCACTCCATCTACCGCCCAATGTTCCTCCTTCCTATACTCTCCAAGTTCATGAAATCCATAGTTTGATAAGGCTTTCATCCCAAAAGTTCACAAGCTACATAGCAGAGCCTAGTCCATAGTTGCCGATGCACTGGTGCGCTATCTGGAAAATGTAACATCGTCACGCCTGAGCAGAACGGTTTCCGTCGACAGCGATCATGCACAACGAATTTACTAATCGCAAGTAGTAGTTGAACCGAGGGAGCTGATGCTGGAGAAGGCGCTGATGTGATCTACCTGGACTTTTCCAAGGCTTTCGATCATCTAGACCATCGGATACTACTCTACTAGCTCCAACATTACGGGATCAGGGACCCTCTTTTAAGCTGCATCGCCAACTTTCTATTTCAACGGCGATTATTGGTCAGAGTTCGGAGCTCATTATCGGACCCCATACAAGTTGAGTGTGGTGTGCCGCAAGGCTCAGTTCTAGGTCCACGTTTCTTTTTGGTGTTAATGAATCACCTTGCACAGGGAATCGCTTCAAACTTCCTAATGTTTGCCGACGATATCAAAATCTGGCGCAGGATCCAGTAGAACGACGACCAACATGTGCTTCAGAGTGACCTAGATACGCTGTGTCAATGGTCGACCCAAAACTTACTGCAGCTCAACGTCAGTAAATGCAAGGTGCTTTCCATCTGACCTCAGACCAGCTAATCATACCGGTTCGAAACGCATATACCACAACAATCAACTTTCGAACGAGACTTGAGTGTAGTGGTTCAACATGACTTGTGTTGCACCAAGCAATCAGAAAAGCCTCAGAGACTGGGAACCAACACGTCGGGCTGTTGCGACGGGCGTTGGGACAAAGTAACAGCTCCATATTTCGACAACTGCTCAGTGCACATGTTCGCTGCTATGTCGAATACGCAATTCAAGCCCGGCATCCATGGCTGCAACACGACACTACTGCACTGGAACAGCCACAAAGTCTGGCATCTAAGAACGTAATTGGAATCGGCCCACAGACACCGAGAAAGTCCATTGTGCATTTTTATTGTTTTCACCCATAGTGGATAAGGAAGGTGGACCAAACATTTGGCTTTCATCGTCGCCCTGCATTGTTCAGTTCTTGAGCGCGGTGAGATAGCGCTTCTACCAGGATTGCCATGCTTCGATAGCGCATTCCACGTGTGGACTCATGTACGCGCCAGGCATTTTCGGAATGATTGATGTGTCGAGCTTCACGAGCGCCATACGAAGTGGACCGAGTTGCTGATTTGCTTTCTTTGATGCCTGTTCGGTCTGCCTGGCAAACAATTAAGGTCACCTTGTACGAACACGCGAATATCGGACCGATGAAAAGCCCGTTTTAGAAGTCGTGGCCCTACCCAGTGGATGTGAGTATTCTGATCGTGTAAAGCTCAGATGTTTGCCATCAGTGGCGTTGAACAGTTCTAACTCTCGCTGAGTAGTAACAAGACAAAAGTGACACTGCTTGGAAACGTGTGTTCGCACAACTGAAGTTACAACCAACTGTCCGGAAATGCTGGTCCAATTTCTCATGCTTACCACACACTTGCTCGAAACCGATCACTTTTCACTTGCCGTGTGGTTGACTAAAAGTTCCAAGCTAACATCCAAGCACACCCGCTGGAAATAGACCGATTTTCACATGCTCTCTGTCAAGCTGACATACATGATATCTCTGCTATGAACTGCACTATGTTCTCGATAGACCTTGTGTATGCTTTATCCAGGTCATCTTGTAGGGTTGTGTAATGCTCCACTGTAGTGATAGCCCGCCGTATGTTTAGATCTTCGACACATAGTAGGCAGTTTGAGGATAGCACCCTTGCGAGATCATTTATGAAGACTAGGAACAGGCAGGACCGGCGTACGGAACCTTGTGGGACACCTCCCTGAACTGCGATTAGTTCAGACAAGGTGCTGCGAACCCTCACATTGACGTTGAACGAGAACGTCCCCGATCGAGACCAGAACGGGGTCGCCAATTCCATAATTCTGAAGTTTGTGCAGTAGAATGCGATGGTCGAATGACTGAGAAGTCCCGGTAGGCGGCATCTTCTGCTGCGGCAGCATCAGCAAATTCCGTCAAACTTACATGAGCCATCAATAGGTTAGTAGAATATGGCGGATTTCGGCGAAATGCGTGCTGTTCCGGAAACGGATTTTCGATGCTTTCCAGGTGCTCCATGAGCGCCTCAGCTACAGTGTACTCGATAATCTTGGAGATCACCGGAAGGAGTATTATCAGGCGATAATTTCTTGGTTCTACACGGCTACCACATTTGTAGATTGGAGTAATGATCATGTGGTTCGGCATCGTGGGGACATGCATCTCATGATGACATCGCTGAAAGAGTATTGGTAATGGTTAAGCTAAGCTCATGGCAATGACCTAAAACGCCTTCTGGCGAATATCGACTGCACCGGGGAGCTGTACTCGCGCAAGGACATCAGCCGTTTCAATACAGCTGTGGTTGTAAAAGCTAGCTGGTTAAGTTCCGATGGCAGCATGCTTTGCGTTGACAGGATGTAAGATGATTGCATACTTTGGTAGGTATTGCCAAATTGTTGTCAAATTTTGGCCGCCTCTTGTGCTGTTTGTGCTAACTAGCATACTGCGCGCAGAGCAGGAATTCCGCACCTAACCCGATGAAGTTTGTGTACCTCTCTGTATAGGAGATTGGTGTGAGGGAAAAATTTCATCACAAGGTCTTGTTGGTTCTTTACGTTATCATCCTGGACGAGTTTGACGCAGTGGTTCCTTTGTGTTATATAGACATCCCAGGTATCCTCGATCGGAGACGTTATGTGGGCGAGCCATCTCATGTCCCTAAATGCCATGCATTTCCGAGTCCTGCTCCTTACCGGCGAACTCAATTTTTTACGAGCCGTGAATTTTGGTGTCCGATTGCTTACCACAGGCCTGTTGAGTTTTTTGAGAAATTCGCAACAGGTCACCTTAGGGGACCATTCAGCTAGGAAATACCAGCTTGTTGCCTTTCCGATCCATTCAACTACTGTCCCGTAATCCTACCACCGGTTCATTCAAAAGTTATGGAAGCTATTAGTTCTGATGCGCTGACGACCTACTTGGAAGAATTTAAGTACTTTCCACCGGAACAGCATGGCTTCAGACAAAATCAACCGTGCGCTGCAAATTCACTGCTAGCACGATCAAGCTGGACCGAAGCAGTAGACACTGGCGTAGGAGTTGATGTAGCTTTTCTCGACCTCTCAAAGAAGTTCGACCAGTTAGGCCGTGGCATTTTGCTTTCCAACCTCCTGACATTTGATATTGGTGATCCTCTCCTAGGGTGGGTAAGAAGCTTCCTCCTACACCAGCAGTTGCAGATAAGGTTGCTTGAAGCCCTAGCAGATCCCACCCAAGTGGAATGCGGAGTACCACAGGGATCGGTACTTGAACCACGGCTATTTTTGATGTCTATCAAACGATATGACGCGCCTGCTAAGCTCGAACTGCCTGGTCTGTGCCGATGATATCAAGGTGTGGTGAGCAAACAATACTAATTCAAGCTGAGCTGGTTAGGGTTTACGTGTAGTCAGTGCAGAATCTACTTCGATTCAATGTGGA
This sequence comes from Dicrocoelium dendriticum, assembly GCA_944474145.2. Lineage (NCBI taxonomy): Eukaryota > Metazoa > Platyhelminthes > Trematoda > Plagiorchiida > Dicrocoeliidae > Dicrocoelium > Dicrocoelium dendriticum. The sequence continues at coordinate 273,717,748 of OX104063.1, forward strand.
CAAAATAGAGTGCTGCACATACGGATCCAGTTGGTGTGCTCCTACAAACCAGGCAACCGGGATCCGCAAACGTCTTCTGTGTGGTTTTGGTCCAGGTCGACGTTGGTTGTTCGAATCAGGCTGAAACGACGTCAAGAAGGAGAATCCAGCATATGAGCCTCCTGAAGCGTGCAATTGAACGATTCAACCCATCGATTTTTCCACAGCTTCTCGTCTCAGACATGCATCCACATATGGAGTACGCAATAAAGTGCTGGCAGCCATGGATGAGGAGAGGTCTAATCATTTTGGAGATATCTCAACGCCGGACGACCATAAAGGTCAAGTGTCTGTATAAGTTGATGTATGAACGAAGGCTTCCAGTGCTCTGAGTCTTTAGTGGACAATACTGCCTACTGCGTGCAGACCATATTTTGACTTACCAGATTTTGTGAGATACCAACCACGCTGCCATTTGCTAGAGCTCCGTAACTGTCTCAAGCTGGAAGAGCTGTACCATCGTTTGGAATTCCGTCGGAACTTCTTTTCTGTACGCGTTTGCCAAGCGTGGAACATCTGACGCTGGTAGAGTTCAAAGCTCGAGTTGCCCGTAAGCTCACTTCTCTGCGACTTCTCACAAGACTCATTGCCCATGTCCAAACACGAGTGCCTGTTCGGGATTTAACTGACAGTCAGCTCCATTAATACGTTCCACCATTTTTCATCTCCTGTGTTTGCCTCATGCTGAGGCTGATGTTGCAATCATGATGCATCTTCACTGCAGTTGAGCTAAACCAACGTACATCCAAACTATGTCTTCTTAATCTGGATAAACTTCATTCCACTTTATTTGGTTCGTTCAATTTTGTTATTCTGCTGCCTATTCGGTGCCAGTTTTGTGTTTGCTCTCCATTAAATTCTGTTGGTTGTTTGCTATCCCCGGTGTGGCTGCGCTTAATGTGAATGTTTGCAAGGTGCCTACCTGTCAAACACCCTCCACCTAGACTACTGGTTCCAGCAGACTGTGAATGGTTACTTGAGGGGGGGAGGGAACGGGGTGCACAGTCTTATCACGGCTTTTATGATAATCCATTTATTTCATACGCTTAGTTAGCGCCATATTTGCACATTTGTTGGCCAATTGTGAACCTGTTCTTCGTGAACAATTAGTGGCAGTGCAGCTGGGAATGGAAATCATCACCTTCTTTGCCGTTTTTGTCAGGCAGGGGAGAAAGAAAATCATATATTGGTTCACGGAAAGCAAGTATGTTTGCTTCATTTTTGTTAGCACTCTCAAGGTATCTCAGGAGAATCAACTAAGTGATAATGTAGTGACTGCAGCAAAGTCGTCTCTCAGCTTCATTGAGAGCAGAAGCAAAACCGGAAACACTATCCGGACTGGTTTCGAATCGTCGAAGGATGGAATTCAGCTTGATAGCTGCCGTTGCAAGGCATTTAACAATGCTACCGTTTTGGTGGGCTACCGATCGGGAGTCCAGAGGCGCACGCACCTGCGAAATCAACCCAAAATCTACATTTGTGCCATACACTGTCCTTCCCTGTGTCTGGCTTGTGTGCATGTAGCTTCTGCGAGGATTCACTCTGTTACACTTTTGGTCTTTTTGCATTCAAATTTTGCTGGAATGTTTTGCTTCAATTCAGCGGTTGTATAATCTAGATGGAGCAGTCGAGCAGGCGCTGTAAATGCTTTGATAAAAAAGTACTCGAAACTTATTAGTTCTCTGAAACACTTCGCAGAATCAAGAGAAAATGCCACCACAAGATCATATGCATCTCTAATTCTGATCTCGGTATAGTCGTTTCCGTTTATTTAGTACCTGCGCACTTGGAGATCTGTTATCATCGAAATCAAGAATGCAGATTTGCTTAAACAGAAGGGTTGCCTCTTCAGCGAATTCTTGTCAAGTTTACAGCATCAAGAGTTTGTCTTATTCAGAATAGTGAGAAAACGTTGACTTTGTAATGCATGAATCCAAAAACATTACGCTGAATTGTGGATGAGCATGAAGCGTCGAATGCGCCAAAAGCAACGAATGGACGGTGAAGAATTGTTTGCTATATCGATGGAATTTGATGCGGAGTTTAAACAGGAAATACTGTCTGTTTTACACATATTGGCAGATGAAATGCCATAGCTTTCAACAAATTGATGACCTTGAAAAAATATGCTTTCTGGAGAATTGTAGACTGTTAGCTCAGGTTGTTCACATGGCGGTTGAACTGTTCGCTGAGCTTGGCAATTTGCTTTCAAACGTTTCGTCACCAAGCGGGGTGACATCACTATAGTTCTTAGTTGAGTGGCGTGCAGTAGCGTAGAATAGCGTATAGGAGCCTCGGTGAGAGTGCACTGAGCGTGGTGTGCGTGCGTTTTTATACCGCCGTGGTTGCCCGTGGAGAAAAGCAATCCTATTGGTTGGGATTTCGATCCGCGTTCAGCCTGGTTGATGGGCAGATGACCTTTGACCTTGACTCTTTGTGTTTCGTGGCCTTTGTCTGATTGCGCTTGTGAGCGGGTCTGTCGTCACTTCTGGTTCGCTAGTCACACGTTCCACCGGATTCAATCGATCGAGTTGGCGGTCGTTCGCCCGTAGTGTTGTGTATACCGCGTTCAGTTCGATATGTCCAGTGCTTCCAAAAACTCCCTCGCGTGTTTTATACTTCCATGTGCTAGGATCTTTACATACTCCACATCGAAATGATGGCCTTCTTGATCCTCATGCGCAAAATTTAAGGACGAAGATTTCAGTAAATTCATGAGCTTGCAAACAAATATGCTTTTATTACACCGTCAAATCTGTTTGTTGATAACTGTGGTTATCCGCTTAGCGAAGTTGAGAAAGTGCAGAAGACAGGAATTCTCTGCCGAAATGAGGAGACGGCAGTAATAAGTAAAAGACTCAGGAAAGGACAAAAGTAATGGAACTTCTAAACTTTTGTGCACCATACGCAAATATCAAATTGGGAAATCTGCGGAACATCCTTCTTACACGAACGACTAGCATTGCCAGTTGTGATAGTGAATTCTCAATAAACAAGCTTGCATCGAACTACCTTCAACCATTAATGAAACAAGGACCCTTCGTAGAGTTGCAGTTCTATACATAGAGGGTAAACTTGCCAAAGAATTGAAGGTTGACAACGTTTTCAATACTATTGCCTCGAATAATGCACGAAGTCTATGTGTAATTTGTTGTTCACGATAATCGCAACAGTACCAATGCTGCTTTTACGACAGCAGTCTAAAATTATATCTCTCTAGTTAAACGAAACGAAATACATAAGGGCTGTTCCCAGTTGTGAGGATATACGGATTTACAACCGACAGGGGTGACCGCCCCGGGCAACAAAACTAGTTGCTACGCCACTGGTACCGATGCAGATGTCTTGTCTACGCTCCAGGGAAATTTCGTTTCTGATACCATCAGTGCCGTAAAACCACACTACATTTCATAATCTATTGGATAACTCCATTGATCCTTTACTGACAGTAAAACTGCAACAGCAAATTTGTCGAAATTCGTAACTCCTTAGAATAGCCGACCTCAAAAGATCAGCAAAATGCGCAACAACATTGTCTCTCAACGATTTCGTCACTATGTGCACTCACTTGAGGGTCAAACGAAACCTGCTCTACTATTGGTCAGTTCTGGTGACCGTAATGTGTTAAGGTCGTATTTTATGGGGTATAGAGCCGTAAGCACAAACTCACCGCACCGAACAGCGTATTTACCAGATGTCAGTTCACATGAGACAGACAAGACAGCCGGCAAAATAGGGTAAGGTGAGAGGGTGTGTCACACAGGCCTCCTCGCATAGTCGGGGGCCTCATGTATTTGAATCACGGTGGAGAAGTGGGTGGGAGTGAATGTCATGGTTATTGGTGTGGGACGAGAGTGTACTTTAAATGCACCGGATCACCTAGCGTAAATTTAGGTATGGGCGCTTTGATTCCCTACCCAAAATATCGATAACGCGAGTTCACGTGGTTCAGGTGAGAGGGTATATGCCCGCATTTCGTGCCATCATCAAAAGCCGTGGTAACGTGAAAAACGGTTTCAACAAAAGCAATATCCATATGCTGCTGGCTTCAGATTGAAAGTTATCGAGTTTGACAATCAATCTAATATAATAATAATAGTAAGAGTAATAATAACAGTAATACAACAAATTAGATTGCTGCTACTATGAGCGTCTGTTATGTCAGTGAATTTCTACTGTCCATTGGTTCGATACTGGGCACTTGGTTATGTCAAGAAACTCTACTCCTACTAGGTTTACGGCTGAAATCTATTGAAATCGTCATTCTCTTCCCCGAATTCATCTTTCTGTGAGATTAGGGGGCATGCATAATCGCCTACTTAGCGCATGAATACCTACTTTCCACCACTGTTCAGACGGTGTGTGTGTGTGTGGCACCGTCGTCCATGGTACACCAACTTTTATGGTATCCGTACTTCGTTGTCACACTGGTGCACCAACCCTGGTGGATATTGAAAGAAGGGTGCATTTTATCCATCAATTCAGCGTTATGATAACCGCTTGCCCCAGTAAGCGTCTACTGCGGAATCATGAAGTGGCTTGCTTAACAATGTACGAACCGCTTAAGTTTCACTAAACCGGTCAGCGCCCTCTTTGCTTACCTCTCTCACTCAAACAGCTGCGTGGTTCAAGTGCTTCGCATTGATGTCGCTGCAGCATATTCGTTTGTTTTCCTCGCTGTTGAACCGCAGTAGGGGGCATTTCGACGCCGACCAAAGGAGGATTACTGGTCCGATCATGATCAGACCCGGAGCGTGATTCCCATATGGGGGCTGTTTTGAGGTACCGGCATCACCATCACCATCATCCACGACAGCGATTCCTAAGTAATCTGCACAAGCGCATTTGTGCCGCACAATTATGATTATCGGTGAGGTGAGAATTAATCAGAGAGCATGAGATTGCGAATCTGGTGTGTAGCCTAAATTCTCTGAACAGATAGTGAGAGTGAGACGTCCACAACTTTCCAGTAACGTCACACTACATACGAGTAACTGTCATGCAAATCTGAGGCCGTCTTGACGACACCCCTTCCCTACTGCTCCCACTGCTCCGCAACATCGGCAGCGAAACTTCAAATAGCTTCTCAATTTGTCGGAATCAATTCCACCATGGCATCACCACATCCTAAGCAATACATATGTCCATTGGTGCACATGGTGTGCTGCTCGCCATCTCAATAAACCACTGAGCCGAGTCACATGGCTCTCAGATAACTGAGCAAGTTGCTTGTGAGCGATTCCAGCACTGCCGGCTCATCTCTGACAAAACTGTCGCCCCATGCGATGGATTCCGGACACTTATCTACGAAGCTGTTCCGATATTCTGCGGCGTAAGTTGGAACGGACGCCTCGCGTCTCCTGAGATAGCCGAGGAGAACCCTACACACAGACCATTTTCTAACGAAACTGAACGTTGGCCGCTATATTTGTTCCCTCTTAACTCTTCCGTGGAACAGGTTTCGAAGCCACCACTTATACTATGTTATCTGAATCGCGAACAATTGACCCGATCTTCTGTAACCAGATTGAGTGGCTGATTATTTCTGTCACGCTCGCAATCTCAGCGTACGCCTGCTGTTCTGCCTATTTTCATTAGGTGTGGGGTTTATCAAGTGCCAGCGGTTTGTCCAACCGTTTTACCGCGACTCACGTTCGCTCCGATTTCGGGACATTTATATCGACTGATTCCGACTGGTTCTGGCGCAGTGCGACCTTTGTGAGTTAGTGTGCAGCCACCTGTCTTCACGCTTCCATCGACACCTAGTGGGGCGCCTCGACCATTTATAACATTCAACGACCATCTACTGGGCCGTTCGGCTCAAGATATTTGGCAGTGATCAATCTCAGGAGGACCACTCTTGACTGGACACGGGATTTGACTACAATCTAACGATTTAGACTGAACCAATCGTTGTAACGGATTGGAATCCCGATTTAGACTGAACACCGCCCATAGCGGAAAGGACAACGTGTGTGTCGTGCGAGCCGGAGGTGGCGGGTTCGAGCCTGGGTGAGGAAGCGGACGACCCTCAAAGAGTATCCTTAGGCGACGCACTAGTGGCGTTGGTTGCAAGGCGGTATGAAGTTGGTGCTGCGTACTGCTGATTCGTTTTAGACTGAGCACAGCTCTGGAGCATAACTGTCAGTCGCAGTGGGCTCGCTTTGTCATCACTGAATGAGCCTTAAAAGCATTCAAATCAGTGAGGATACTGCATTTCGATGCACGATGATAGATGTACTTGCATTTTCCGAGCAGTCGATATTCCGGCAGTCATATTTGATCTGTATTTCAGCGCCTACTCTGAGATGTACGTAGCTGGCCCCGATTGATTTTTCCAAACGTGCTTACTTCACTATCAACCGGTACCAAAGTTGCGATAAATTTAATTCTCGGACTATTCATCATTTGCTGTTTATGTGTTACGATATGATGTTCCTCGTGCACCTAATGCTGGTGCTACTTCGTCCAGCGTAATGGTGTTCCCACCCTATTATTGACATACATTTCTAAATCAAGACATTTCTACATTCGCTAGAGAGGAGCACTGATGTATTTTCTATGCATTACAAGTTTCTCTGGTGAGAGGAATTGGTAGGCCAAAATTAGAGTGTGTGTGTATAGACACACCAACTAATTAGCTGAAACAAAGGCATAGACAAATGTATATTCTCGATTTTACACGAGACACCCCAAAGAAGACATAATAATTCCTGGCCAGAGGATCAATTCTCTTGCTCGGTTAATGGTATAGTTGGCATCAAGTTGAGCGTGATGGACGCATTTCGGCATTTCTCCTCGGAACGATGACGGAATCAGAATACAGCTTCCGTTGAACGGCAAACCATCAAAAGCAGAGGGTTGGTCCCGAAAATTGAAGTAAGGTATTAATTCCTACTACAGCTTCTTCTTTTTCTCTAGCCATCCAATTGGAATAACATATCGCAAAGCTGAAACCGTTGCATCTTCCTCTGTGTGGCGCCTTATTTCCTTAATTCTATGTTCTGTCACTGTCAGGTGTTGTACTATGTTTACTGCTTCGACCTCTTCGGATTATGCTCTGGTACCGGCAGATGAACTGCTGTGGACCAGGCGTATACATAATATCTACCTCGTATTTTGACGCTGGTTAAGCAAACGCTGAAGGCGACGAGGAATGACATTCAGCGTTTTCCTGATTATTGACACAAGCGGTTTGTGGTCGGTATACAACACGTGTCTTTCTTCCGAAAGTATACTCGTTGAAACGCTCCATGGCATAAACTACCGCAAGCACACAATTTGCGCATAGCGCTGCTCGGTCACGGTGAGTGCTCGACTGCGGAAATCCAAAGGTCTTCCATTCTGTAAAAGAACAGCACCTATTCCGTCTTGGCTACTGTCACACTGTACCTCCAGAGGCTGCGCTGGATCGTAAAACCCGAGTACAGGCGCATTGCTGATGTGGTGCTTAATAGTTTCGAATGCGATTTCCTGTCCTCTTCCCCAACTCTACTTTACTCCTTTGTGAGTTAACTTCCTGATCGGCGTCATGATATCAGCGAGTCTTGGCATAAAACGGCTAGAATAATTCACAATACAGTTTAAGCGATGGATTCCCTTCACGTCATTAAGAGGCGGCATCTCTCGAATTGCCTTAATTTTTCCTGCATCGACCCTGACCCCTTGTGTTGTTAGCAAATGCCCATGGAAAATCACCTCGTCTTTCCGAAGTTCAATTTTTTCACGTTTAAGCTTGATGTTCTTTTGCACACAACACTGTAAGAAACAGTGGAGATTAGCGTCATGCACTTCTGTCGAGTCATAGATCAAAAGATGGTCTGCCACACATGTCACACGATCTAAATCGTCTACCGCTTGCACCAATCGATTTTGAAAAATTTCACTCGACACCTTCAAACCAAACGGTAAACGCAGCCAACGATAACGCCCGAACGGTGTTGCAAAGGTAGTAAGGAAACTGGATTCATCATCTAGAACCACGTGCCAGAATGCCGAAGAGAGGTCTACCTTCGTGAAACACTTAGCTTTGGCCAAACGCGGCAAAATGTCTTCTAGGGTAGGTAGCGCGTAATGCTCTCTACGCAAGGCCTCATTCAACGGTTTTGGGTCAATACACACACGCAGTTCGCCCGTCTTCTTCGTAATGATTGCGACCTGACTAACCCAGTCGGTTGGCTCGTCGACTTTGGCAATCACACCCTTCTCACTAATTTGCTCAATTCAGCGGAGAACCTGTCACGCAGTGCAAATGGAACTCTCCTAGCCGGTAGCGCTGTCGGTCGTATCAAAGGATCTAAGGACAAGTGAGCGGTTCCCTCAAACTTTCCCAAACCTGGGCTAAACACAGACGGATACTGGTCACTAATATCGGTTTCTCCCTGGCAAACATGCACAAAACGATCATGATTAAAAACAACAAAACCGAGAGACTGGATCGAATCAATGCCGAGAATCGGCGTGAGCTCCTCCTCCACGATCACAAACTCCAGTCGATGTGAGGCTCCGTCTCTTGGGTTAACCACTTCGATTGTAGCTGAGCCCTTCGGATGAAGTCTGGAACCATTCCACATACGCAGGCAATCTTGATCGGATCGAATGCACACTCCGGGACAGTGCTTCCTTGGTAGAATGTTGACAGTAGCACCTGTGTCTAACTGGAATCGTACGGCTTTGCCTTCGATCAAAAGACTTGCGTAGACACATTTTGCGGTACCCTCCGAGACACGTTGCCAATTGAATGTTCTGCATCTGCGGGGGACTTGTCACGAACGACCGCACTCACATTGGTTGATTGGCAGCAACGAGCAAAGTGGTTCCTTCTTCCACATCTGGCGCATTTCCGTCCCCACGCCGGACACTGTTCGCGGGTGCTCGGATGTCGCGTGGCGCAAAATTTGCAGATCTCCTGTCTCACGTTAGTAGCCTTCGCTGCTTCGCCTCCGGAAACGGCACACAATTCTGCATCTGTTGCGAGCTTCATTTGTTGGTATTGATAGGTGGTCGAGGACTCAATGTTGCAGATATCAATGCACTGCTGGAGCGATAAGTTGCGTTGTCGCAAAAGCCGCTTTGTCGTACTTTCATCATTGATTCCTAGAACGATCCGATCGCGTATGAGACTGTCGCCCAAGCATTTACAGAAATTACAGGATCGGGCCAAAATCTTCAATTCAGTGATGTACGCGTCGACTGATTCGTTTGGGCCTCTGTTGCGCGAAAAGAAAAGATAGCGCTGGTAGGTCTCGTTGGTTTGACCTTCACAAAATTCACTGAACTTTCCAATGACCGTCTCCAAATTATTGGGATCTTCGCCTTTGTCGTAGTGCAATGTCTCTAGAACACGGCGCGCGTCATCCCCGGCTGCGTGTCGAAACATGGCCAAGCGATACGCCATCGGTTGTTCGTCCAAACGTACTAAGGTGCAGAAATCCTCCCACTTGCTCTTCCATAGACGCCAATTACTCGCCAAGTTCCGTTCATCCATGTTCAGTGGGGCAGGCATCTGAATAGACGCTGGTGATCCAAACAGCATCCGCGCGCCGCCGGTGGGGTTCGTCTTTGTCTTCTCTGACACCATGTTGCAGAACTCAGTCCTTCAGGGACAAGCGTTTATTCGGCAAAGACAGCTCAGCGAAAATTACAGCATGTTTAGCAAGCCAAACTCCTCGATATAAATTGCAGGTTCAAGTCCATAACTAACGACCCTTCTGAGTCGATGAGGTTCCTCCTTTGCTTCAGTTAAACAAACGGTGAATCACTCACACGAATATCGGCCAATCCGAGTCCAGTAATCGAATCCGTCACGTCCGCCTCCCATTGGCTGTCTGGCTCGCTCGGTTGGTCCATCTGCTCACTCTGATCTGGTACTAGATTCACAACCCCCAGTACTTCGACTTATGAGTTGTCTTCTTTCCTTCTGCATGCACGGCAGAGAACCGTATAGGTCAACACTGAGCTGGTAGCCACCCGAGATCAAAAAAGAGGTCCCGACTCAGATGCAAACCTAAATCTGGTCCGGTTAGCAGCTACCTGAACCTGCTGGTCAGCTTTCAAGTCAACGCTGCGGATCGCAGAAAATTCGTCGACGTCTTGGTAAACGGTCAGTGCGTCCGATTGCGGTTGGACATTGCGTCTGACATCACGATAATCTCCATGGTTCTCTGGCGATCCTTTGGCAAACCATTCGAACCGGCCTCCTAATCAGCCACTTGCGCCTGTGTTGGTCGGGTGCAACTAACTGGACAGCTGCATTGCTCCGTCTCCTTTCGAGGTGCCACATTCAACCAGACCTGCTATATCACAAAGGCAAAGCTCAATCTACTTGTTCTCGACTAATTCGAAACCCTTATCTTGGTTGATCTCCATCTTCGGGCCATCTGTAACGCGGTACATCCTTCGGCGGTACCAAGCGACCAAACCGACAACATTATCCGACAGTTCGCCCCAGTGTTCCAGGATGGTCTTGGCTGTTGTACACGCACGCGCACCGTGTTACAACTGGTAACTGGGACAAAACCAGTATTCCGTCCCAAAAGGCTTGTCTCATACGCAGCCCTATCCTTGGTTGATACCAAAGTCAAACGGTTGGAAAACATGGGCGTCCTGGTGCCTGTGTCCTTAATAGAGAGGTAAGCGGAGCCAATGTCCAGATACAAGGTCACGCACAGGCTTACCGGGGAGCAGGTGGGCTGTCTGCAGCATGCGAAGGTCATCAGCACGAGCGTGAAACGATCTTCGATAGCTTTGCCAAATTTGAGAATCGGGTGCAAACTGATTAGCCAGCAAATACAAGCCTGAGTCAAACAACGCGAACCATTCCGGCAAATATGGAAAATCCGTGGGACGGAATTAACTCACTTTGGTTGAAAGCCAAACGCTTCGAACATTGGCATGTTTCGTTCACCGATAAATAGAACTGACCTATCGTGTAGAATAGACTCCCTGTTTACCGAGTCTTGGCCTTCTGGATCCTGTCGGTTGGTTGGGCACGTGGCTGAGCAGTTATGCGGTCGCAGTCTCGCAGGCGCAGAATTGCAGCAGTACGAAGGCAGCTTTATAACAGTCTTATTCCGCCTAGGCCGCGCCAAACGTCCTGGTCAAGAAACTGAATGGATCGCTTCAAATCTGGGCCCATTTCTCCACCGGTCTCAACGCTGCGCTTGAGCCAAATTGCTACGCACTACCGATCACAACAAACCTCTTCATGATATTCAACGATGGCATGTGTTTCGCCAGAATCGATCTTGCAGACGCCTACCTGCAGCTCCAAGTCGCCCCTGACTCGCAAGCTCTTTTGACGATCAACGCACATCGTGCTCCTCTTCAGTACACCAGTCTCATGTTTGGTGTCAAAACCGCTCCGGCACTTTTCCAGCAGATGATGGATGCCATGATCTCAGACATTCCGGACACTGCCGCGTACCCGGTCGATCTACGCATTGTTAGTCGCATCCCAGAAAAGCTTCGTGAGCGACTGGTCGGGGTCCTTCAGCGTGTCCACGAGTTTGGATTCCGCTTGAAAGCAGAGAAAGGCCAATTCTTTCTTTACTCAATCAAATAAATTGGGTTCGTTTTCGATGTCCGTGGCCGTCATCCTGATCCTGAGAACGTCCGAACCATCCTGAATATGCCAGCTCCAGTGGATGTGTCAAAATTACGGTCCTTCCTAAGTCTCATAAGCTACGACAGTGCCTTACTACCATCGTTATACGATGTCCGATCCCCGCTCAATTGGTTGTTGCAGAAGTATGTTCCTTGGCACTGGTCCCCACATGCGAAAAGTCCTTCGCTCGTCTGAAATCCATGCTGAATTCTGACGTAATACTGACGGATTAGGCCCCAAAATTTGCTGATTTTGGTCGTTGCTGACGCTTATACCTATTGGATTAGAGCCATTCTCTCCCAAATCGTTCCGAAAAAGCGGTTTTGCACGTTCACGTACACTAACATCAGCTGAGGAGAACTATGGTCAGATTGAGAAGGAAGCACTGACCATCGTGTCAACAACGATCAAATCAACAACAGCAGTACGTCAGCCATTTGAACTGATGCTTCCCTGCCATACAATCATGATGACCTATGAAATAAAAAATAATAAGAGAGAGAGAAGGAGGACTTACCTGAAAACCTTAATGCCCTAAGCAAACATTCAGAGTCAAGGCGCCTACACCTTGTGTAGACAACATACTGTCACAAACAGCTGGCTATTGTGCAACGATAAGTCAAAATCGGCGAGACAGCTTCCTTGCGGCTTTCACTGTCCCGCGTCATAATCAGCCATAACCCCGCAGATAACTTAGCACCAAACACACTTTAAACAGGCAATCCGATTAGAAGACGGCAGCAAACGCGCCACTGGTGTCGCTTGCAAGCCATGTCCTGTAAATTCTCGAGCCAAGCACAAGGCGAGTCATCGTGTTGACTTTCGCCAAGTTTCACAAAGTGCTGTGCGCTTCAGCTTGTCGAAACGAACCTACTGTGTGATCATCCATAGCCACTGTTTTCTTATGTAACAACTCTCGTCCCCCTACTTATACTAATACGCCTTGGTTCCGGAACTAACGCAGGTCATTGGCAAACGTTGAAACCACAGAGGAATCTATCGCAAACGCTTGTCTCTCCGTGTTCTTTAGTTAACTTGTACTGAAACAAAATCACCGAGGGTGGCGGCAAATGCTTTATCCGCAGTAGTGCGTACCCCTATTCATTTCTATGCATTGCATGCTGAACTTCTATAAGTTAACGTCGATGAAGTGTAGGATCGATGGCCAAATGCTGGAATGCTTGAGTGGCTGTACGTCATAGGCAACCACTATTTTCCAGGCCTTGACCAGCACGTTCGTGAAATCACTTTTGGTGTTTCATTGGGCGACTGTTATTTACCTGACGTCTAATATCGATTGCTTCAAAGCTTTGTGTTCGAACCTACCCTCCTCTGGAAAATGATTCATCTATAATCCATAATCTTGTTGTAGATATTTGTTGATTAGGCAATAAAACAAAAAAGGCACGTGGCCTTGTTTGCGCCTTAGTCTATTCACAAAACTCGATTTCACCTCACTTGCTGGTCCCAGCCGTGCGCCGTCTATCACCGTATGCTGTTCGTCTTCCCTGATCCCTAGGTGTCGGTCAACTCACAATGTATTCCAGTAGATAAATTGGAAATCGAGGGTTGTACTTGTGATCGCGCGGATAACCCCTACCGAAATGACGTTTGGACACGATTCTATGGCAATGGAGAGCGTCTGGACTATATTTTCTATCGAACCGGGAATGGTCCATTCGATCAGAAATTCGGTTCATGTAGGTTCCATTTCTTATTTGTGCAATGCCTTCCTACTTACAGCACTTAGTGTCTTTTCTGTATATAACTAATCCACTTGCTACAGTTGCTACGCATGATGAGAGGCTCGCGCAATCGAGCTGCAATCATCTCCGGTCAGCCGCGTTCCCACACGGTAATGGGAGCAGGTACGTCCCGGAAGCGTGATTGAAGAATCTCACCAGGAACTACCCGAGTCTGCACACATATGTCCTCCGAAACTCGGAGCAGCTCATACAACCATTTTGACAGTACCGAACCAACAACAACCACCGCCAAGCACAAATGAGTTTTGGTGAATTTGAGCAATAACAGGAATTATTTGGCTTCAGGCTAGTTAACACATTTGCGGCACAACTCGTAGCACCTATCCCCTAGCCGATTGAAGTGAGCTTGGTTGATAACTTAATCCCCGATGACCGGTATTTTAGTGGGCATGGTTACTGACCTCAGCCCAATGTCCAACGAAGAGATGTTGAAACTGAGTTCGTCTATAATGTGACGCCTGATCTGTGTAGGGTTAGTGGCCCGAAGGCACACATCGCAGTCCAACAACCAAATTATCGTCCACATACGGATGCACCTGTCAGTCCCCAACTATTGGAACTGTAAGGTGATACTCTAAAACCCCAAACCCCAGTTTATATTACCCGATGCTATAATAATACGGATAAGAACAATCCACCATACTTTCTACCGTATACGTCAATTCCCTGTCAAACTACGCACATACGCTTTTCCCTACGTGTTTTCTTGCGCAGTGACACTGCCGTTTCGGACTGCGATCGTCGTAAAGCCGTTCGATGTGGAATGAGACACAGAGCAGGTGTCATTTGGGCCGGACTAAAAATGTCACACTTAGCGTCAGGGAGGTGTGATTAAAGCAATCCATATGCCACTTTGCAAACGTTCGTATGCGGGCGCGTTGACATCTTGCAAGTGCGCTGCTAACACGCAGCTACCTCAACGTCACAGCAGGTCGACCAGCCTCCATCACGGTCTGCATACCAAACAGGCACAGAGGCACAGAGGCACACACACACGCACACACGCACACACACACACTTAAGCGGTCATCTCTAATATATCGGCACGCTGCAACATTACCGGCGGTCTATGGAATTAGGTCATTAGCCAAATCAACGGAAACACTAACTAATGTTACATTAGTGGTTGCCGAGTAAAGAATAGCACTTCACATGCTATAGAATTCCAGTAGTGCTTGTGCGATCGGCTCAAGTTCGCTGCCGAAAACAGTACAGTGGATTCACGCGGTTGACATGGTAAGACGAACGGCAATTATTCGCTTTAGTTGACAAACGACTGATCAAAAGTGCGGAAAAATGCATGATGGCAGATGGCTGATCAGTTATAATGTGTACTTGTGCCAGGTCGCCAAAGGAGAAAGTAATGCACCGTAAATGGCACCAGTTTTTGTGACATTGAGTGCTGTGACCAAATTACAAGAAAAAGTGAGTCCATTCACGATCGTAAGTTTGTCCCCTATGGCTGGTATTTTAGTGGGCATTGCAATTGACCTCAGCCCAATGTCCAATGAAGAGATGTTGAAACTGAGTTCGTCTATAATGTGACGCCTGATGTGTGTGGGGTTCGTGGCTCTGAAGACGCGCAGCGTAGGCCAATACATCACCATAGCACGGAAACCATCGCACGATGTGAAGGTTTGATCTCCTTGCGATAGACGAAGGGAAGAGTACAAGCGTTTTGTACGTAAGAACCACCTGTAAACGTCACTCACTGGAAGCAATTCAAGTAACAGCCAGAAATGTAAAACGTTGGTAAACCACAACATGCACCACAAAAAAATGCTTAATCTGAAAGCACAACCAATCACAAACCGTTCCTTTCGTCCAACATCAGGCGGTACGGCAACCACGAGTGACGACCTCTAAAGGACAACGACGCTAGTAGCCGATCGGTTAACCACACAACCAACTCACGCGGTGTAGCAACACGTGTGCGGTGCGGAGCAGTGTGGATAGAGTACCTGTGCGGATCATGCCTCGATGTGACTGTACAACTAACGGGTCAAATATGTCAGGGAAACAATAATGAGGTCAACATGTGACAGATGGTGTTAAACGAATTGGCACACACTAACCAGAAAGGAATAGTGTGTGAAGGTCATCCGAGCGGCCTTTGAGCAATATCTGGGTGCCACGTGATGCGGAGAAATGAACTGTCCACACCAGCTGACACGAAACATCTTGGTAGCTGGAGCTAGAAGCTGACACGGGGATCGATCACACTGCATGCTTGTCCTCAGGTGCTACTTACAGTGCATTGAATGGTACATTGAATGGTTTAGTCATTTGAACCTTTCGTGCGTGATTTCAGAATTGTTTTCCCACATCCAGTCTTTTCGCTAACCCCCCCCCCTGAAATGCACCATGTGTTCGTTCGGGAGCGATTTTGGTAGCGAAAAAATGGATATCATCTCAGTGAATAATAAATAACGTAACATGCACTCCGGTTTATCATGTCCCAAAAGGGTTAGACACTTATATACTAAACAACAAGGACTATGCTGTCCACTGCAACCGTAATGGTCCATCGTGGAACGCAGTGCCGCTAAAACTAAAATCATCTGCACTGAGCAGTGTGAAAAAGCCGATAACAAGATTTTTCTGTCATATACAACCCATCGAATTCAACGAACCAACTTCAAGCACAGCACTGTCTGATTAACGTGGTTGTCAAATCGCACAACAGAACGATTTAAAAACGTGTTGCGATCAAGGATTACTCAAATAATCAACTTACTTGTATGGACTGTACCCATCAACACCTATGTAAAGCAATACAAAAGGCATACTTCTGTTCCTTAGCTCACACTGCATTTTAGGGGATGAACACAGCCATCATCGGAGTACTTGTGTTGCCCCAATGAGATATCGTCCTTGTTACTGAGGCTACCGCTATCAAAGAAGCGTAACGCATCCTTGAAATCAGTTCATTCTACTCGGTAAACTGTGTCTTTCCTCGTGAAACTGTTCACTGTCCATTTTCAAATCCCCACTAAGTTTAATTTCGTCGACCTGCAAACACTTCGACAGTCAGTCGATGTGAATGCGAGAAACGCGGTTCAAATGTGTCGAATATTTCAACTTTGAGGCCGGAAGATGTGTCATCAGGTACTAACTAACGTATCGAGCAGATCTCGGTGGTGTTTTTCATAGCTGTGTTCATCGACACTCATTGCCCGAATCCTCGTCTTTGAATAGTGATGATCTACGTGGTCCATGTGATTGTACTGACTTCTCCGTTGCTCTTGAATGTTCAAGTGATATGTAGTCTATTTCACAGACGCTCTTTCAAATCAGTTTAATGTCAAAGAGGCTGTGTTGCGTATCCTCGCTTGCTTGCAACCATGTTTGTTTCCGTCCAAATAACTATGGAGTGTCAACCTTTAGGGTGTACGCTGATCGCCCTTCAACCACCACTTAAACTGTCGGCCGCTGGCCGAGTGGTCTGCGCGTCTGCTTTGTAACCATAAGGTCACTGGTTCGAATCCGCCGCGTTGGGGTGGGCGTCCGCGCGGTATACTCAGCTCGCGCGCGACTGATTGTGGTCGCGTGGCAGCGAAGCGCCGTTACGGCGTACTGCTGGCGATTTAATTTTTTCATGCAGGAATTTTCTTTCGCGAATTTCATAATAGCATGAGGAAAGAACATTTTAACAGGATACGATGAATGCAGGTATTTTGAGTGTTATTGTCAGCTGTTTACATACATTCGTGAGATGACCGCGTTGCGCACAAAAGGGAAGCAATCTACAAGGTCATTCACAAGATCGTATGCACCACTAATTCTGATCTCGGTATAGTCGTTTCCGTTTCTTTTGTTCCTGAACATTTAGAGATCTGTTATCATGGAAACCAAGGATGCACGAATAAATCTAAACGAAAGGGTTACATCTTCAGCGGATTGCTGTCAAACTTAAAGCGTTAAGATTTTGTTTTATTCAGAATATTGAGAAAACGTTGACTTTCAGAAGACGCTCAGAAGACATGTGTTAAAATTTGCGCACCTAATCGTCAGCCCTCGGTAGCTCAGGTGGTAGAGCAGCGGACCGGAAATTCGTGGACCGGGGTTCGACTCCCCGTCGAGGCATATTATTGTGCGTGAATTTTAATCGTGGCTTCTACTTTCTTCAAACGATATAGTCAAACTGAGTGATTATAGGAGTCCGTCGAAGCAAGGAACTCAGGTTTTCGCGTGCTTTAACTCTCATCCTTCTGCGTTTAACAGAACTAAACTTAATTGTCGCTGCATTTGAAGCGACTTACTAAATTCATCACTTCTCTTGAGTCTGTCCTAGTCATACCAAGGGTTATTATGGATTTACGGGCGAATGTGTCCCTGTAACATTCACAAGCCCAAGTTGTAGCTGTAGTCGACCAACCACGGTTAGCCGTTACCAACGGAGGGCACAAACTCATCGCGAAACGCACACTACCTTTTGAATAAAGTCGTAAGAAGACGAACAGTGGCGGATGTCAACATTTCGCATTGTCTGTTCAGTGCCAAGACAATGACATGAAAATATATAAGACGACAGGTAAGGTGAGACCGGAGCAAGTTAGCACAGGGTAGTGGGTGATTGTACTTAAGCCAGACAAATGCTCAGGAGCCATTATTATGCGCAAGAAGGAATACACACAGAAAATGCAAGATTTACTGAGTGATGCTAGCAAATTTGAACTGCTTACAAGAACAGGGGATATTAATGAAGTGGAAAGACGCATCACGTAATAACTAACGTTGTTCCTTTTACACCGTGTGATTGATAATGAGGTATATAACAGCCTAAAACCGGGAAGGTTCAACACCCCTCAGCTATGCGTGTTGCCGAAGATCCATACATGTGGTATACCGCTCAGAACAATCTTGTCAATGGCAAACTCGGTACAACATAAGTTGGCTCTTTGGCTGCAGCATTGTTACATGCCTTGCCACGGCAGCTATCAAGCTGAATTCCATCCTTCGACGATTCGAAACCAGTCCGGATAGTGTTTCTGCTTTTGCTGCTGAACTCAATGAAGCTGAGAGACGACACTTCAGCTGTTACTTCATCTTCATTTATCTGATTTTCGATTTTCGATTTTGCGTAAGAAAAGTAGAACATGGTCGGTCAATTGGTTCCATTTGATGCATAAATCCTGTTGAAAAGCATGCTTGGCGTAATCCACAATGGAGGAGTTTAGGTAAGAAAATGCTGAGATCTAAGAGCAACATCTAATCGTTTTTTGAAGACGTCCAAGGTAGAAGAGGATACAACCGCGTTTGGGAGTGCGTTCCAGCGTTGGCAAACCCGAAGGGAAAAGGAATTCCGTCGACACTCTAGACGGCTATGTTGTTCCTTCAATTTTAAGCAGTTACCCCTGAGCTACGTGTTGTGGTTTAGTTTCAGCAAATGGCGGCATACGTGATAGGGGTCACTCAATATTTGATACGCTAATATGAGATCGCCGCACAGCCTTCGATAGCGTCCGCTGAAAATTCCCAACAACTTCAGCCTTCGGTGGTAAGATTGATAGCGCAGGCCCTTTACTTTCTTTGTTGCTCATCGTTGAGGTGCCTCTAACGCCTCTAGGTCGCGCTTCAACCAAGGTTGCCAAGCTTGGATTGCGTATTCAACATGCGGGCGCACGTAAGAATTGTGCATCATTGGGAAGATTGATGGGTCAAATCTTCGGAATACCCTTTGCAGCATGCCGACGTGCTGGTTGCCTCTTTTTGCAGCTACCTCAGCCTGTTATGAACAGTTGAGGTCGCTCTGTACGATCACACCAAGGTCACGTTCATGGGAGCTGGTCTGCAATCCATTTATCCCAAGCAAATAGGTGCAGTTATGTCTATGGCGTTATTGTACAACGCGACATTTGTCTACGTTGAACGGTAGGGCGTTTTAAATTGACCAGTTCGACACTGTGTTAAGATCGCACTGGAGCCGTTCATGGTCGTCCGGTCCTCTGATCCTTCGCCATATCTTGATATGATCAACGAAAAATAGGAAATCGAAAGTAATTGATCTCGCCAAATCGTTAATGAACACCAAGAATAGACGAGGTCCAAGAACCGAGCCTTGTGGTACAACACACCTCACATCGATTGCATCGGACAATGATTCTCGGACTCACTCCATTAGTCGTCGTTCTTGCAGAAAATCACCAATCCAACTCAGGATTGGGTCGCCAATGCCGTAATTCCGAAGCTTCTGAAGGAGAATTCGATGGTCTGAGCGATCAAACGCTTTTGAAAAGTTCAGGTAGATGACATCGGCTCCTACTCCATCATCAACAGCTTCAGTCCAGCTATTACGTGCAATTAATAGGTTAGTGTTACACGAATGCTTTTGACGAAAGCCATGTTGCTCTGGGGCTATTAAATTGTGGCGTTCCAGGTATTGCATCAGCGCATCTGCGATGATTGATTCCATCACTTTGGACAACCCAGGAAGTAGTGATATGGGACGGCAGTTGGCAGCATCAGTGCGGGTACCTCCTTTATGGATAGGAGTGATGACCCCTTGCTTCCATACTGGTCGAATATAGTTCCCTTCTAGACATCACTGATAGAAAACAGCCAGTGGTTCTGCTAGATCACTAGCTACCACCTGCAGAGCCTTTGGTCGGATGTTGTCGACTCCAGGAAAACTGTGGATAGGTAAGGATAATAACTTCTTCAACACAGCTATCGCATTGAAGATGATGTTGTCTAAACCCGGCGGGGGAGTATTAGAAATGAGGAAAATGTGTTTGGGCTCGTTACCTACTGGAAAGTTTGGGAGTAATGAAGCCGTAGGAGATCAGCTGCTTCCATTGCTGATGGCGTGCACCTATCAGCCGTGACTAGTGCTGGAACCCCCCGCTTCACCTATCGAAGGCCGTTAACGTGCCTGCACAGAAGTTTTGCGGTTCGTGCAGAATCGCTTCATTAACCCCTGCTGATGTGTGACCTTGTCTTCGCGGATCAGTTTCACATAGAAGTTACGATGTGTCAAGTACGCAGTCTAGGTTTCCACATTCGGGCAGTCCTGGTGATCTCGCCATGCCGAATCCCTCCGGGACATACATTTACGTGTTCTGCTCCTCAGAAATGACGTATGCTTGTTTTTGGGTTGGACGGACTTCTGTTCCGATGCGTGCGCAATCAGTGTGCTAAACGCCCTTTTAAAGGTTTCCCAGGCAGCATCTGGGGGGCATTCGGTTAAGAAAGTCCAAGATGTATCCTTAACAAGCTTAGATAACACATTGTAGTGCGTGACAGTATGTACTCTATCAACCTCCTTTAAGGGTACTCCGCATAGCATATATAATCAAAGAGTAGAGTAACATGATCACAACGACCCAGTGGTGTGCTTGTAACTATCCCGTCAACCAGTAGTTCTTTGTTAGTTAGCACAAGATCCAGTATCGACGGCTTGTTTGCAGTTCGAAATCTGGTGGGAGAGGTTACGTGGTTGTACAGACGGTGGCTAGCAATTAGCTCTTGCAAACAGGCTTTAAACTGTGTACCGTCGGTTGCCGGCGTTTCTATGTCGTGCACGTTAACGTCTGCAGCGATAAGAATGTGGGTGTAGGGCTTGTTCAAAGCAAACTAAAAGACATGTTTGCTTTCGGAGCCCGTTTCCGATGTTGAGTTTGGTGGGCGATAAATCACGGATATTAGACATGTGTCCTTGTTTCGCAACCATAGGCGGCACCAAAGCGAGTCGAGAGCTCGGATTTCCGGGTGATCGATAACTTCACATCGGAAGTTTGTATTAAAGTAAAGAATCACACAGCCACCCCTTCCGGTTCTATCGGTCCGAAGCAGCAACATACCGGGTAAATTGACCTCAGAATCGGTTCTCTCAGGCTTTAAAAATGTCTCTGTAACCATGACGATGTCCCGCGGCTGTGAGGCATAGAGTTCTCTAATTTCGGCCAACTTGCTTAGAAGGCCTTGGGCGTTTGAGTACATGCAAGATAGGGCTTTTGTTGTTAGGAGTGCGTTGACGGATGCCAAATTTGTGTTAGTTTTTAAGCCGGCAGTTAGGTGGTTGGCAATTAATCGTTTTTTGGTTTATGTATTTCAGTCAAGTTGCATGGCATTATTGAGCGTTCCTGAACAGCCGTTTCACTAGTGCTGTGTTCTTTTCTGTTGTGTGCCGTGGGCATTGTTGTGTCGGTCTCTCCGCACGACTGTGCAAATAATGGATTTGCAGCGTTTGCAAGTTCCTTCGAATTGCTTCCGACTTTTGGCCGTTCGCCTGCGTCCTTTTGCCGGATCTCTGTTGGCAACTTAGCTCGAAACTTTACCCATTTATCCAACAGAACTTGCGTCATTCCCTCGGAGCGTAGTATCAGTAGCCTTGCACCGCTGCCTCTGTAATTAGGTGATGACGAAACTTTTGTCAGAGATTTGGCAATAACATTGTCAACAGATAGTGCTTCGTGGATGTACCACCACTGCTCTCGGTCATGTGTTTGTGTATCGTGATCAGAAGAATGCAGAAGCTCAGGAACACCATGAACAAATATCGTTTTCTTGCTATCCCTATTAGCAATGCCGCGTTGGTCAACTGCTTCTTTTCGGCGATCTTTCTAAGGTAGATCAGGTAATAAGCGTACTCCGCTCGGTGAGTTGCGAAGACGAACTGCTGAGAGCAGGACAGCCTCTGTCTCACCTGCTGCGTCTAGTGTTACGTGAAGAATTCGAGATTCGCCAGAGTGCACTGAGGTCGGGTGACGCGCTACGCGTTGCAGCATTGCAGGCTCAACCCGAATGTTAATTGCACCGCAGATGGAACTCCACTGGTTGCGAGCGTCTTGCAACTTGCCTTTTATTGTTCCAGATTTGGATTCGGGAATATTGGTGCACGCGAGAGTTAACGCAGCGTGCTTTTGTCTAGTGGGTGTTGGCTTTATACTTTTTGCTGGCAATTCGGGTTGTTTAGAAGGCATCACTGGAGTTGACGGTGAAAGCTGCTTTGCGCCACGCGTCCTCGGTACTGAAGATGGACCTATGTGTATTGTTCCCGGTGTGTTTGTCGAGGCAATCGATGCGTGTGTTACCTGCTTGTTATCTGCACCGGATTGCATTCGGCTCTGAACTGTCGGTGTCACGGCTGAATCTTCAAGTGAAGCGTCTATGGTTGAAGAAGTGGAAGCAGGCGTGTTTGAGGTTTGTCCACTTATGGGAGTGAGGTGACCCAGTGGATTTAGAGTCACAGACGCTACAATGCGGTTGCAGCGTCTAGCTCTCTTCTTCGGATTAGATTCGCAGCTTACTTTGGCTGGTTGAGGTATTATCGTGGCCATATTTACCTCCGTGGGATCGATCTTAGTATTTACAAAATGTGCCATTATCTCAGTCATCCTATCGCACTTTTCCATGAGCAAAGATAAACAGTTGACAACCCAAGTAGAATGCCCATTTGTTACGTTAACATAATGTATATTACTGTATGAGCCTGATGAAGAAGTAATCGAAAACAATTATTTGCTCAAAGCTTCGTGTTTTGTTTATCTTTCGAAACTTGACGAAACAGTTGACAATTGTAATGACTTGCCATGTTGGGCAAAATCAAATAGTGCCAGCAACTTGGTTTGTCTGTTTCACTTCTTGGACGGATTTGCTTACACATTGCGGACAGTACGATCTAATGCAGCTAGAACAGGTAACACTGATCTTAAGGACTTTACTGCAATTGTCTGCGCAACATAGGCGACGATGAACCATTGGAATGCTAGTCATCCTCTTATGATTTACAGCAAAGCCTCTCAAAGCGCTCACCTTGATGAGTGTTCTTTGCGCCAGGGGTGACGCAGGAACAGGTCAGAACACGCACACGAATTGAGTTGTTCAAACGCACCTAGGTCAGGCGGTAGAGGCAGGCAGAGGTCGTAACGCGCAGACTGTCGGTTTCAGCGATCAATCGACTCGCAGTTGAACACACAAACCCACACAAAGCGGCAATGTGTGTAAATCGGCCTGCCTTAAGCGAGGATGCAGATGGAGCGGTGATAAGTGTCCCTAGAGCTGCTCAGTTGATGAGCGGAGCAAAAAGGTTGTGACTTTGTTATGCTGCAACTTGCAAAGATGGTTGCCGCGTAGTTTGGAAGTCATCAGCTTCTTCTTCCGAATGAGACCAAAATCTCTTCCGAAAAACCGGTTTGATGTAATTACACAAGTGGAATTCGGCAAAGAATATGCCGAAAACTGGGCACTGAAGCAAGAGCATAATGCACATAGGTTAGATCCAAGAGTTGGGAAGCACTGAGTATCGCTCGTCGAACTGGTTCGAACGAGCGCAAGCACACTATTATGTTGGGAGAATTACAATGGCCACAGAGGGCAAATCGAGAGTCGAGTTAAAGTGCGGCCGCACGGGAACTTGTATTTTACGCTTCAGGAGGCCCACATGCTGGATTCCCCTTCTTGAGGCCATTTCAGCATGATCCGAGCACCCAAGGTCGACCTGGACCAAAACTCCCAGAAGAAGTTTGAGCCTCCTGGTTGTCTAGTTTGTAGGAGCACGCCAACTGGCTCCGTATGTGCAGCACTCTATTTTGTCCACCTCGAATCGAAGTAGATTCTGGATTGATCACGCGTAATCCGTACCCAGCTCAGCTTGAAGTAGTATTGATTGATCGCCACACCTTAATGTCCTCGCTGCAGATCAGGCAGTTCGAGCTGATCAGGTGCGTGATATCGTTGACAGACTTCAACAACAACCGTGGTTCAATGGAACAATGGAACAATGGTTTATTACGGGTAAAAAAGCATCGCTTAACAAGTCCCGTGGAATGGAAATTATTGCGAAAATCAATTGCATAATAAAGTGAAAAGCGTTGTGGTGGACTCACCATAGACTTATGTGGAATAGCGGAGATGTTCGCGTAACAACCGTATAAATCCATAAATCCATTGGTTAGGCGTTTGGCAAGATACCGTTTGATTGCGTTTTGTAGCTCCTGGCTAACAAGTCATAAAATGAAATGTATGTGAAACAATGCATCGTCAACTCGTTTTTAAATATCGCCAGATTGGAAGCAGAGACGACATAATTAGGGAGGGCGTTCCAAAGCTGGCACACGCGAAGAGAAAAAAAATTTCTACGGCATTCAAGCCGGCTATAATGAATTGTCAGTTTCAGAGGGTGACCTCTTAGTTTAATGTTGTGGTTCAATTCCAGCAGCGGAGGGCAAATGTGGTTTGTGTTCTTCAGAATCTGGTAAACCATTATGAGATCCCCCCGCAAAAGCCGATATCGACTGCTGTACATTCTTAGAGATTTTAGTCTAAGCTGATAGGGCAGATGAAAGAGGCCCCTGACGTTCTTGGTTGCCCTTCGTTGAGGAGTCTCGGGAGCAACGAGATCCTGTTTCTGCCACGCCTGCCACGCCTGAATAGCATATTCCACGTGAGGTCGCACGTAGGCGGTAAGCAGTTGGGGAAATATTGAGGGTTCAAACCGATCGAAGACTCTGCGAAGAAGGCCGAAGTGTTGATTTCCGGTTCTCCTCGCCTTCTCTGTTGGTTTTGAACACCCGAGATCTTCCTGTAACAATACACCTAGGTCACGCTCCTGAGAAACCTTCGCCAAGGTGTGGTCTCCAAGCTTGTAAGCGCTCACCGGCTGGTGACGCAGATGCATCACTTTGCACTTAGCCATGTTCAATTGAAGCTTGTTCCTATTTGACCATTCGCAAATGCAAGCTAGGTTACGTTGGAGCAGATCCTGATCTGCCTTGTTATTAATCACCCTCCATAGCTTGACGTCATCGGCAAAAAGCAGGAAATTTGAGGAGATAATCGATGCCAGGTCGTTGATAAACACCAGGAATAAACGCGGTCCCAGCACTGAGCCTTGTGGGACACCACATTCCACCTCAATTGGGTTAGAAAGTGATCCCCTAACACGTACTTGGAGCTTTCGTTGGTAAAGAAAGTTGCCAATCCAACCAAGTATAGGATCTTCTATTCCGTGACTTTGTAGTCTTTGAATTAGGATGCGGTGATCAAGGCGGTCGAAAGCTTTGAAGAAGTCCAGATTGATGACGTCGATTCCGACCCCATCATCGGCTACTTCCGTCCAACTACCTCGTGCAATAAGTAGGTTGGTGGTGCATGACCGGTGTTGACGGAAGCCATGCTGTTCCGGTACCAAAATGTTGCATTTTTCCAAGTAGTCCATTAAAGCCTCAGCGACGACTGCTTCCATCACCTTCGCGAGCACAGGGAGAAGAATCACTGGACGATAGTTTGCAGGATCTGAACGGCTACCGCCTTTAAAAATAGGGGTTATAATGCCATACTTCCACATAGTGGGGACCTGTTGTTTATCAAAACACCTTTGAAAGAACTGTGACAGTGGTTCAGCTAGCTTGGTGGCCGTAGCCTTCAGTGCCTTCGGGCGGATGTTGTCTGCTCCTGGAGAACTATGCTCACGCAGTGAGAGTAACTTCCTTAGCACAATTGATGGGTTGAAAATAACACTTGTAAACAAAGGTGTCGGTAATGTGCTTGATATTATGGGACAGGTAGAGGTTGCGAGTTCAAAAATTGGGGCGTATGGCAGCTGTAGGGCATTAGCTGCTTCTTCGGCGCTTTGTACTCTACCGCCTGTCGTGAATAGTGGGGGTATTCCATGCTTCACTTTACGAAGCTTATTGACATGCTTGTGTAGCAGTTTGTTGTTTGCCATGAACTTTTTGGCTAGGCACTGTTGATAATTTACTTTGTCCTCACGGACAAGTGCAGTGCAATATTTGCGATGGGTCAGGAAATTTCCCCAAGTCTCTGATTCGGGGTTAAACTTGTAGGCACGCCATGCTGCATCCCTTATCGCCAGGCATTTTCGAGTCCTACTCCTTATAATTGAAGGCAGTTTCGCGAGACGAAGGGGTTTGGTCTCTGATGCTTTGTTGACGATGTCGCTGAGTTTATTAACGAACTCTGCCCAAACGTTGTCAAGGGGACTTTTGTTTGAGAATTCCCAAGCAGCTGCGTCAGCGAGTTCTTTCAATACATGGTAGCGTGTGATTGTACGAGTTAGTTCCTAGTGTTCAGATGGATACTCTGCATAACACACATAGTCAAAAGTTATTACTACATGGTCACTGAGACCTAATGGACTATCCATCAATAACTTGTTAATCATGAGCTCTTCATTTGTGAGCACAATGTCCAATATAGACGGTTTGTTTGCTGTCGTGAATCTAGTGGGCGTGGTGACATGATTGTACAAAGGAATATTAGCGATCAGTTCCTGCAAGTCTGCTTTGAACTGCTCACTGGGCGATGCCGAAACCTCCAGATTGTGTAGATTGAAGTCCCCGGAGATGAGAGTGTGGCTGTACCTAGTGCGTGTTACTCTGGTTAGGCCACGGATCAAGCACGAATCCATTTGCAGAGTGGATGTTGGGGGGCGGTAAACGATAGCTATGAGACATGTGTCGTTGTGTCTCAGTCGGAGACGGTACCATAGTGAGTAGATAACGTGTGTTTCCAGGTCCTCAACTTATGTATATTGTAGATCGCTTCGGTAGTAGAGTAGAACCCCACCTCCTCTGCTGGGGTGGTCGTTCCGGATGAGTGACATTCCGGTTATCTCAACCTCAGCATCAGTCACCTCTTGATGTAACCAAGTTTAGGTAATAGAAATGAGGTCCCAAGCATTCGCAACCTGACGTAGTCGAAGTTCGTTAATTTTACTGAGGAGCCCTTGGGCGTTGGTGTACATACATGAAAGTTTCTCAGATTTAATCAATGTTTCAGAAGTTGTACAACTCATATGTGAAGTTCCGCGGACCAGTGAGTGGCCGGCGACTGGATGGATGGATGAAGCAAATGAGGTTACGCCGACCATTAAAGGGTCGGCGACTAATCGTTTTTTGGATGGGTTGCATACTCTCGAGAAGTATTTGATGTGTAAGCAGGGATCAGATGCTCTGAATCCCGGTGTTTGCTCGTGCTCTACTGTGCCCCTCCGGATAGTATGGCTACTCTTGAAACCGTCCCCGAGTCGGGTCCTGCAGTTGGCGTTTTCCCTAAGAGTTGTGCCTCTACTGAATTGTCATTAAAAGATGTTGGTATTCCTGCTGCTTTCAGCCGAATTTCTGTTGGCAATCTGCAACGGGATTTAATCCGGTTCGCTAGTAGGGTTTGTGCCATTAGTTCTGACTATAATACAAGTTTTAACAGTCTGGGACCGTACCCCTTATGGTTTGGTGATATGGGATCCTTGTCAACGAGGTGGCCACGACATTTTCAAAAGAAAGAGCCTCCCGGATGTAGTACCATTGCTCGCGGTCATGCATCTGGGCATCGTCGGAAGAGGAGTCAGTAAGCTCAGGAACACCGTGAGCAATCACTGTTTTCTTATCTCGATTTATTCGGTACCTATCTTTTTTAGCGGGATCCCCTGAACGCTCTTTCCACGGGATTTCGGGTAGTATGCGCACTCCACTTGAGTCGTTGCGGAGACGATTCGCAGACAGCAGAACGGCCCCAGTCTCGTCCGTCAAATTTAGTGTTACCCGAAGTAACCGGGGTTCGCCGTAGTGCAACGCGTTTGGGGGGCGCGAGATTCTTTTTAATGTCGTGGGATTAACATGGACACCGATCGACGTACAGATGGAACCACACTGATTTCGATCGTCCGTCAACCTACCCTTAATTGTATTGGATTTGGATTCGGGGACATTTGTGCATACAATGTTTAGGGCACCATGGTTGCGCCTGGTGGCTACTGGCTTTGGATTTTGAGGCTCAGTCTCCGGTGATTTTGTTGAATTTGTGAACGGCATTGGTGTGTGCCATCCGTGCTGCGGCAGTTTTGTTTTCTCTAGTTCGGACACAAAGGTTACCGGTGCTCTCTCCGGTGTTTGCTTGGCGGCAACCGATACTTACGTTGCCGGGTTGTTCACCATTGCTGGTTGACTGTAGCTTACAGTCTCGAGTGTAGCGAACAGACTATTAGGTGCAGTACACAGTACAGAAGTTGAGGCAGGCGCGTTGCAGGCACTGTTTTTACTTATAAGAGGGAGGGAGAATGGAGTTGCTACTGCTGGAGGCTGAGTCATTGGGGTTAGGTTGGGACGCCTGGCTCGCTTCTTCGGCCTGACTAGGGAATTCGGGGTGTTATTTTCACTCACAAGTGCAGGTCCGTTTCCTTCCATGGGTGCAACTCTGGCGCTCACCAGTTGCTCGACCGCTTCGGTTAATCTTTCACACAGATAGACAGCTAACAAATGGAATAGACTTGCATACTTGGTAGAACCAAAACGCCTCTGCGGTGTTTGATTTCGTCGACCCCTTCCCAAGGCAGGTAGTGTGACAGGATTTCAAACACATGGTACACACCAGACCACTTTTTACCACTTTAGCACATGATTCGCATTTGCTCTTCATCCGAGACAAGTACTCAGTATGGGGTGCTGTTTTAAGGGGTAGAATGAGGATAGAGATACTGAGGCAACGTTGCGTGGCAATCGGCGCTGGTTTGAGGGCAGCGGGTCCAGGCGTGTCGCGACCAGATGAGTCACACGTTCCTTAGGGTAGATAGACGAGGTGCGTGCTATCGATCCAGACGGTAGAGGGTAGGCAGCGATGCGACATAGAACTGAGGCAAAGCAAGATGTCTTGTAAAATACTGTCTAATGACGACAGTGGCAGTTTCAAGGACGGATCAAATTGACGACTATGGCTTTATAGAGCGACTTGAAGGAATGGTAGTAAGGTGATCGGGTGAATCTCAAAAAGATCTTTAAAATAATACCACAAGAGTTTTTATGCAACGAGAGGAAAAATAAAACTCCAGATAAGGTTCAAATACGGTTGACTTCGAAGTTGCAAGAGCACAGTTTGCTGGTGATCCGTGAATGATGGATTCAATAGATGAACAGTGGTAGGAGAAGCTCGCGGAGCCAAAGCGAATGATGACACGTAGGTCTCTGTGAGAATAAATCCAAAGATTTGGAGGCGAATAACGCAGGAGGACAGTTTTTTTGCGACCGCTCGGCACAAGTGCAAGGAACGTTATCCAGATTAAAAAGATACAGTTTAGTTGAAAGTTGGTTTAGCCCAAATTCGGTGAAGAAGTATCATGATTGCAACATCAACCACAGCACGAAGCACACACAGGAGGCGTAAAAGGTGAACGCATTCTTGGAGCTGACTGTCAGTTAAATCCCGAACAGACACTCGTGTTTGGCCATGGGAAATGAGTCTTGTGATAAGGTGCAGGGAAGTGAGCTTACGGGCAACTCGAGTTTTGAACTCTACCAGCGTCAGGTGTTTCATGATTGGCAAACGAGCACAGAAAAGAAATTTTGATGGAATTCCAAACGATTGTGCTGCGCTTCCAGCCAGAGATATTGACCGAGCTCTAGCAAATGGCAGTGTGGTTGGTATCTCTCAAAATCTGGTACGTCCAAATATGGTCTGCAACCAATAGCCGGTATAATCCACTGCAGACTCAGAGCACTCGAAGCCTTCGTTCATACGGCAAACTATACAGACCGTTGACATTTTTGGTCGTCCGACGTCGAGATATCTCCATGGTAATGAGATCTCTCCTCAAACATTGCTGCCACACATGTATTGCGTACTCCACATGTGGATGCAGGTGTGAGCCGAGAAGCTGTGGAAAAATCGATGGGTCGAATCGTTCCATTGCACGCTTCAGTAGGCCCACGTGTTGGATTCCCATTCTTGACGTCGTTTCAGCCTGAATGGAACAACCAACGTCGACCTGGACCAAAACCCACAGAAGACGTTTGAGGTTCCTCTTTGCCGAGATTGTAGGAACACACTAAATGACTCCGAATGTGCAGCCCTCTATATTGTCCACATCGAATCAAAGTAGGTTCTGGATTGATCACGCGTAAACCCTAACCAGCTCAGCTTGAAGTAATATTGATTGCGCGCCACATCTTGATGTCATCGGCACAGAGCAGACAGTTCGAGCTTATCAGGTGCGTGATATCGTTGACAGACATCAACAATAACCGTGGTTCAAGTACCGATCCCTGCGGAACCCGCATTCCACTTGGGTGGAATCTGAACGTGCTTCAAGCAACCTTATCTGCAAGTGCTGGTGTAGGAGGAAGCTTCTTACTCACCCTAGGAGAGGATCATCAATACCAAATGTCGAAAGTTTGGAAAGCAAATTGCCATAGCCTACCTGGTCGAACGTCTGTGAGAGGTCAAGAAAAGCTACATCAACTCCTACGCCAGTGTCTACTGCTTCGGTCCAGCTTGATCGTGCTAGCAGTAAATTTGCAGTGCACGGTTGATTTGTCTGAAGCCATGCTGCTCCGATGCAAAGTAGTTAAATTCTTCCAAGTAGGTCGTCAGAGCATCAGAAATAATAGCTTTCATATCTTTTGAATGAACCGTTGGTAGGGTTACGGGACAGTAGTTGTATGGATGGGAAGGCAACAAGCTGGTATTTCCTAGCTGAATGGTCCCCTATGGTGACCTTTTGCGAATTTCTCAAAAAAATCAACAGGCCTATGGTAAGCAAACTGAAACCAAAATTCACCGCTCGAAAAAAATGAGTTCGTCGGTAAGGAGCAGGACTCGGAAATGCATGGCATTTAGGGACATGAGATGGCTCGCCCACATAACGTCTCCGATCGAGGATACCTGGGATGTCTATATAACACAAAGGAACCACTGCGTCAAACTCGTCCAGGATGATAACGTAAAGAACCAACAAGACCTTGTGATGAAATTTTTCCCTCACACCAATCTCCTATACAGAGAGGTACACAAACTTCACCGGGTTAGGTGCGGAATTCCTGCTCTGCGCACAGTATGCGAGTTAACACAAATAGCACAAGAGGCGGCCAAAATTTGACAACAATTTGGCAGTACCTACCAAAGTATGCAATCATCTTACATCCTGTCAACGCAAAGCATGCTGCCATCGGAACTTAACCAGCTAGCTTTTACAACCACAGCTGTATTGAAACGGCTGATGTCCTTGCGCAAGTACAGCTCCCAGGTGTAGTCGATATTCGCCAGAAACCGATGTAGATCGTTGCCATGAGCTTAGCTTAACCGTTACCGATACTCTTTCAGCGATGTCATCATGAGATGCATGTCCCCACGATGCCGAACCACATGATCATTACTCCAATCTACAAATGTAGCAGCCGTGTAGAACCAAGAAATTGGCGCCTGAGAATACTCCTTCCGGTGATCTCCAAGATCATCGAGTACACTGTAGCTGAGGTGCTCATGGAGCATCTGGAAAGCATCGAAAATCTGCTTCCGGAGCAGCACGAATTTCGCCAAAATCCGCCATGTCCTACTAACCTATTGATAGCTCATATAAGCTGGACGGAATCTGCGAATGCTGCCGCAGGAGCAGATGCCGTCTACGTGGACTTTTCAGTCATTCGACCATCGCATTCTACTGCACAAACTTCAGAAGTATGGAATTAGCGACCCCGTTCTGGCCTCGATCGGGGACGTTCTCATTCAACGTCACCTGAATGTGAGGGTTCGCAGCACCTTGTCTGAACTAATCGCAGTTCAGTGAGGTGTCCCACAAGGTTCCGTACGCCGGTCCCGCCTGTTCCTAGTCTTCATAAATGATCTCGCAAGGGTGCTATCCTCAAACTGCCTACTATGTGCCGAAGATCTAAACATACGTCGGGCTATCACTACAGTGGAGTATTACACAACCCTACAATATGACCTGGATAAAGCATACACATGATACATCAAGAACATACTGCAGCTTAGAGCAAAGAGATCATGTATGTCAGCCAGAGAGACAGCACGCGAAAATCGATCTTTTTCCAGCGGGTGTGTTTGGATGTTAGCTTGGAACTTTCAGTCAACCACACGGCAAGTGAAAAGCGATCGGTTTCGAGCAAGTGTGTGGTAAGCATGAGAAATTGGACCATCATTTGCGGACAATTAGTTGTAATTCCAGTTGTACGAATTCATGTTTCCAAGCAATGACACTTTTGTCTTGTTACTACCCAGCGAGAGTTAAAACTGTTCACCGACACGGAGGGCAAACATCTGAGTTTTAGACCATCAGAGTACTCACATCCACTGGGTAGGGCCACAACTTCTACAACTGGCTTCTCATCAGTCCGATCTTCGCGTGTTCGTGCAAGGTGACCTTAATTGTTTGAGGCAGACCGAATAGACATCAAAGAAAGCAAATCAGCAACTCGGTCCACTTCGTATGGCGTTCGTGAAGCTCGACACATTAGTCATTCCGAAAATGCCTGGCGCGTACACGAGTCCACACGCGGAATGCGCTATCGAAGCATGGCAATCCTGGTAGAAGCGCCATCTCGCCGCGCTCAAGAACTGAACAATGCAGGGCGACGATGAAAGTCAAATGTTTGGTCCACCTTCATTATCCACTCCGGGTGAAAACACTAAAAATGCACAGTGAACTTTCTCGGTGTCTGTGGGCCGATTCCAATTACGTTCTTAGATGCCAGACTTTGTGGCTGCTCTAGTGCAGTAACGTCGTGTTTCAGCCATGGATGCCAGGCTTGAATTGCATATTCGACATGAGGGCGAACATATACACTGAGCATTTGTCGAAATATGGAGCTGTTACTTTATCCAAACGCCCGTCGCAACAGCCCGACGTGTTGGTTCCTAGTCTCTGAGGCTTTTCTGATTGCTTGGAGCAACACAAGTCATGTTGAACCACTACACTCAAGTCACGTTCGACAGTTGATTGTTGTAGTATATTCGTTCCGAGCCGGTATGATTAGCTGCTCTGATGTCGGATGGAAAGCACCTTGCATTTACTGACGTTGAAATGCAGTAAGTTTTGGGTTGACCATTGATACACTATATTTAGATCACTCTGAAGCACATGTTGGTCGGCATTTGACTGGATCCTGCGCCAGATTTTGATATCGTCGGCAAACATTAGGAAGTTTGAAGCGATTCCCTGTGCAAGGTGATTCATTAACACTATAAACAAACGTGGACCAAGAATTCAGCCTTGCGGCACATCACACTTGACTTGTATGGTGTCCGATAATGAGCTCCGAACTCTCACCACTAATTTCCGTTGACATAGAAAGTTGGCAATCCGGCTTAAAAGTGGGTCGCCGATCCCGTAATGTTGGGGCTTGGATAGTGGTATCCGATGATCCAGACCATCAAAAGCCTTGGAAAGATCCAGGTAGATCACATCAGCGCCTTTTCCAGCATCAGCTGCCTCGGTCCAACTACTGCTTGCGATTAGTAAATTCGTTGTGCCTGACCGCTGTCGACGGAAACCGTGCTGCTCAGGCGTGCTGATGTTACATTTTTCCAGATAGCACACCAGTGCATCGGCAACTATGGATTCCATGAACTTGGAGAGTATAGGAAGAAGGAACACTGGGCGGTAGATGGAGGGATAAGTTTTGCTTCCAACTTTATGAATCGGGGTTATTATTCCAAGCTTCCACATAGCGGGAACTTGATTCTGGTCTAAGCAGCGCTAGAAAAACTGAGCTAGATGTTCTGTCAGTTGGCTTGCTGCTGCTCCCAATGCCTCTGGACGTATGATGTCGATACCCGTGGAGTTATGTTTGAGTAGAGACATCAGCTTTTGCAATAGAGTCACCGCTGTAAAAGTGATGTGGGTTAGGAGATGTGGTTAGGAGACGATAAGGTTGGAAGATCGCTTGGTGGCGAGACCCTTTGTAACGTGGAGGCGTATTGCATGCGCAGCGCGTTTTTGCGTCCACAGCCGTTCTTGTTGGGCCATTAGCCGTCCTGAGTGGAGGAAATCTTTGCCTCACCTTTCTTACGCTATTGACGTGCCTGTATAGCAGATTGTAGTTAGCACTGAAAGTTTTTGCGATGTTCTGCTGATAGGCGGCTTTGTCTTCTCTTAGCAGTTGAGTGCAGTGGTTACGTTGGGCTACGTAGTTGTCCAAGTTTCTGGTGCTGGAGCTTCTCTGTACACTCGCCATGCTGCGTTGCGTACTGTCATCCATTTTCGAGTTCTGCTCCTAACGAAAGAAACTGATGTACACTTATTGCAAACTTTTATCTCTGAAGCCTCTGCAATCAGCTGACTGAATTTGTTGACGAACTCGAGCCAGGCGACTTCCGGGGGTTCTTCGTCAAGGAACGACCAAGTTGTGGCGCTGACGAGCTGGGCTAATCGATCGTAGCTTGTGATGGTTCGCACAGTCTCATCGTTCTCATTCCGATATTCTGCATAGCAGACGAAGTTGAAACTGATGACTGCGTGATCACTGCGACCCAACGGGCAGTCTAAAACCAACACATCAATCATATGCTCCTCGTTGGTAAGCACAAGATCCAGCACAGATGGCCTGTTACCTGTTCTGAACCAAGTGGGCAGTGATGTGATTGTAAAGAGGAACAGTGGTTACGAGACCTTGTAGATCGGCTTTAAATTGTTCTCCGATCTTGGCAGGAGTTTCTATACAATGTACGTTGAAATCCCCCATGATAATTATGTGAGTGTACATTCGTGGTAAACTGCATCTTAAAGCAGCCGCTAGGTGGTAGTCGTTTTTGGGTGTAGAGTTAGAGGGGCGGTACACCAAGACAATAAGGCAAGCGTCCCTGCCTTTTAACTGCAAGCGGCACCAAAGAGAGTCGGGGAACTGCGAGTCTGAATCCTCCACGGCTTCGCACTCTAAGTAGCTTTGGTTATCCAGGATTACCCCTCCTCCTTTTGTGAGTCTGTCTTTCCGGATCAGAGGCGTTCCCGGTAGTGAAACTTCAACGTCCGTCATTCCCGTGTGCAACCACGTCTCGGTGATACCAATAGCATCATATGACCTGTAGGTATGGCGATCTTTCAGTTCGGCCAGTTTATTAAAAAGACCCTGAGCATTTGTATACAATCAGGCCAGTTTCTTGATCTCTAGGAGTCCACAGCGAGGTGATGGGGTCAAGTGTGGGAGAATGCCGACCGATGGGAGGTCGGCAGTTATTCGTTTTGATGATGGGATGATAATACCTTGTTTGTAACTTGATCCGGTCAAGGTGCGTCGCAACATACTTTTAGACCTACGTCAGAGTGATTAAAACAGCAGTCAAGTTACGCCTCTGTACATGTGTCGGTATGCTT
Organism: Dicrocoelium dendriticum; assembly: GCA_944474145.2. Taxonomy (NCBI): domain Eukaryota; kingdom Metazoa; phylum Platyhelminthes; class Trematoda; order Plagiorchiida; family Dicrocoeliidae; genus Dicrocoelium; species Dicrocoelium dendriticum. The sequence goes on from OX104063.1 coordinate 273,753,218, forward strand.
ACTTCTTCAGATGCTTTAATGCTTGATGTGTCTATGCACACACCACCACACCACACACACACACACACACACACACACACACACACACACACACACACACACTCTAACATTAACCTACCAATTCCTCTCACCAGGGAAACTTGTAATGGATAAAAAATACATCAGTGCTCCTCTCTAGCGGGTGTACGAATGTCTCGATTTAGAAATGCATGTCAATAATAGGGTGGGAACGCCATTACGTTTGTCGAAGTAGCAACATAATTAGGTTCACGAGGAACATCATATCGTAGCACATAAACAGCAAATGATGAATAGTGCGAGAATTAAATTTATCACAACTTTGGTACCGGTTGATAGTGAAGAAAGCACGTTTGGAAAAATCAATCGAGGCCAGCTACGTACATCTCAGAGTAGGCGCGAAAATGCAGATCAAATATGACTGCGAAAATGTCGATTGCTCGGAGAATGCAAGCAAACCTTTCATCGTGCATCGATATCCAGTATCCTCACTGATTCGAATGCTTTTAAAGCTCATTCGGTGATGACGAAGCGAACCCACTGCGACTGACAGTTATGCTCCAGAGCGGTGCTCAGCCTAAAAGGAAGCAGCAGTACGCAGCATCAAAGCTTCACCGCATCGTAACCACCATCAGTAGTACGTGACCTATGGATACTGCGAGGGGCGTCCGCTTCCTTACTCAGGCTTGAATCCGCAACCTCCGGGTTGCATGATACACGCTTGGTCCTTTCCGCTACGGATTCCAATCCGTTACAACGATTGGTTCAGTCTAAATCGTTAGATTGTAGTCAAATCCCGTGTCCATTCAAGAGTGATCCTCCTGTGACTGATCACCGCCAAATATTTTGAGCCGGACGGCCTAGTAGATGGTTGTTGAAAGTGATAAATGGTCGAGGCGCCCCATTAGGTGTCGATGGAAGCGCGAACACAGATTGCTGCACACTGACTCACAAAGGTTGCATCGCGCCGGAACCAGTCGATACAAATGTCCCGAGAATGGACCGAACGCGAGTCGCGGTGAAACGGTTGGACAAGCCGCTGGCACTTGATAAACCCCACATCTAATGAAAATAGGGAGAACAACAAGTGTACGCTGAGAATGCGAACGTAACAGCAATAATCAGTCAGTTAATCTGGTTACAGAAGTTCGGATCAGTTGTTCGCGACCCAGAAAACATAGTATAAGTGGTGGCTTCGAAACCTGTTCCACGGAAGAGTTAAGAACGAACAAATGTAGCGGATAACGTTCGATTTCGTTAGAAAATGGTCCGTGCGTAGGGTTCTCCTCGGCTATGTCAGAAGATGCGAGGTGTCCGTTCCAACGTACGCCGCAGACTATCAGAACAGATTCGTAGGTAATTCTCTGGATTCGATCGCATGGGGCGACAGTATTGTCAGTGATGAGCCGACAGTGCTGGAATCGCTCACTAACTCCAGCAACTTGCTCAGTTATTTGAGAGCCACATGACTCGCCTCAGTGGTTTATTGAGATGGCGAGCAGCACACCGTGTGCACCAATGGGCATATGTATCGCATAGGATGTGGTGAAGCCATGGTGGAACTTGATTCCGACAAATTGAGAAGCTATTTGAAGTTTCGCTGCCAATGTTGCGGAGCAATGGGACCAGTTGGGAAGAAGTGTTGTCAACACCGACTCAGATTTACATGACAACTACCCGTAGGTAGCCTGACGTTACTGGAAAGTTGTGGACGTCTCACTCTCAATATCTGTTCAGAGAAGTTAGGCTACACACCAGCTCCGCAATCTCATGCTCTCTGACTAATTCTCACCTCGCCGATCATCATGATTGTGCGGCACAAAAGCGCCAGTACAGATTACTTAGGAATCGCTGTCGTGGATGATGGTGATGGTAATGCCGGTACCCCAAAACAGCCCCCATATGGGAACCACGCTCCGGGTCTGATCATGATCGGACCAGTAATCCTCCTTTGGTCGGCATCGAAATGTGACCTACTGAGGTTCAGCAGCGTGGAAAACAAACAAATATGCTGCAGCAACATCAATGCGAAGCACTTTAACCACGCAGCTGTTTGAGTGAGAGAGGTAAGCAAAGTGGGCGCTGACCGGTTTAGTGAAACTTAAGCGGTCCGCATGTTGTCAAGCAAGCCACTTCATGGTTCCGCAGTAGACGCTTACTGGGGCAAGCGGTTATCGTAATGCTGAAGTGATTAACGAAATGCACCTTTCTTTCAATATCCACCAGGGTTAGTGTACCAGCGTGACAACGAAGTACAGATACCATAAAAATTGGTGTACTATGGACGACGTTGACACACATACACACACACCGTCTGAACAGTGGTGGAAAGTAGGTATTCATGTGTTAAGAAGATGATTAAGCGTCCCCCCTAATCTTACAGAAGGATGAATTCGACGAAGGGAATGAATATACCATCAGTAATCAATAAATAGAGTGTACGAAGACAATACTGCATAGCAACTTGAGCTATGTGTTCCACTAGTGTTTGGGTCCCAGTATATGATCCCCAACCTTATCTGCTTGTCACATACTGCAGCAGAAGGAATAATCTACACACGCTCTGTCATATGCCCTGTTTAACACAATGTACAGAACCGCAGAAATAACACAGTATGGCGTACTAAAAGGACGAAACCGTTTGCAAATTAACCAGTGGCAGATTTACGTCTGAAAAAGTTCTATAATGACATGAAGACTAGTTGTAGTCAAACGTTGGTAGCACATGTGAATCCTGCCAGAACGAAGTGGCCATGATGGTGATAGTGGCTGAGTCGATCGGGAGCAAGCATGCTTTGCACAGATGAGATAAGCTGAAGGTTGCGTCTACTTGTTCTCCCCGCAGTTCAGGATTCATGATGATTTCATCCTAAATGAAAGATTAGGATGGCACTGACATTGTAACCAGAACGTATCCAAAGGAACCGTGCAAGACTGACCTAGAGAAAACACTTCATACGTAATTGGTAACCTGGACGATTAAGATGTTGTGCTGAAAGTGTACGATAACTGCAAGCACAAAATCACGGGGAGCGAGTTGTGGAACCGGTTGTAGGACACTTGTGCAAGGTGTAAGATCAGTCCCACACACACACACACACACCACACACAGGCTTACCTGCTTTGTCAAATGCGGCCGGCTGGGTAAGTGAGAAAGAGGCTCCGACACCTTCGTGATCCGAATAGTGCAGACCTGACGGATCATCGGGTACCGCCTGAAGATCTAGCCAACTGGAGTGGCAGGTGACCTCAGCAGGAGCTGGCGAGAACAAGAGTGAAATAACTGATACAAACTGTTCAAGGTCACAATAAATTTCGTGCACAAGAGCTAGGTGACCTGGTAGCGCAAGAGCTGATGTATTGGAATATCTGGGAACGGGTCGCTATGAAACCCAGCGATATATATATATATATATATATATATATATATATATATATATATATATATATATATATATATATATGGAGAGTAAATGAATCAACGAAAACGATGAAAACCAAATGGGAGTACAGCTCTACTAAAAAGGAAACAGAACATGTTTGTTTGTTTAGATGGCTGTTCCAGTCCAACCGGGTACATTCCTACGGTGAAACACTGTAACGATCTCTATGTAATAACATATAAATAACAGCCGATAAAAAGAGCCATGGTCATATGCCAGTTCAGCGCAGCAAACACTGGAGATCAGGATCTTTTAAGTCAGTAACAAATTCAGAGTTGCTCAGTGTTACCGTTGCCACGCAACAATAGGTCTCCGCAACAGCTGACTGACAACGTCAGATTGCCGCGGCGGCTTCCGTGGGAGGACTTGATATCCGTTCAGGGTGTTCCGTTACATTCGACCTGTAGCAACATGTCACAGTAGATATCATCTTGGATTTGAATAGAAGTTCAGTGGCTAAACAGTGGTCACAATTCCTGATTCGCTGTTTATTATTTACTTAACACTTAACCAATAAACATATGGCAGCGTGCCACAACAGGAGTACCAGAAACAATAAGAAGGAAGAGTCAGGAGAAGGGATGCGAAGATCCATGTGTTGTGTGGGCATTGAGTTTCCCGGTTGCCCCGACCGAAGAAGGGGTTAACTTAAGGGACCTCACCCCGAGCATTTGGTCATAAAGACCTGATCCGCAAGGCAGCGGGGCGATAAACGAAGACCGTTGGCAGCCACGTGGCTCATTCGCCTTCTTTGTGTTCGGTTGCAGTCCACAGAGAAGCCGGTGGCTAGCAAGGTTGTTCATCCGCCCTTCGTTAAATACTCACCTCCAGTTACAGAAGTGAGTGATCACTGACCATACAGCCTGTCACTTTAGCTTTGACACAGCGCCGTAAGAGTTCATGTGGTATTTGAGGGAGAACCAGATGAGCAGCCCAGAACTCCCCACGTTCTGAGACGCTGCCGATGATTGTCCGCGAGTGTTTATTCATCTCGCCTGCAAAGCAGACGAGACTTATTCGCGGTTACCTCCACAAGGAAGGCATTCCCCAATCGGCAACCTGGGGACGCGCCTGATAGCGTACGGCTCCGTCACAGTTTGCTTGAGGTCAGATGCACTGCATCGTATTACTGGGTGCGGTGTGTATGTGTGGGAGGGTGGCGAATAATTTCGTTCGGCGTACAGTCACTCGGACGGAGTGATGATACTTGCCACTTATCGTGGTCCGGTCCAGCAGTGGAGGGAGCATGAAAGGTGGATGGGACCAAGTAAAATCATACGCACACAGTTGCGCGCAAATTGTACTCATGCGATTGTTCCGGATGCAGCAACGGGCAATCAGTGGATGGCCCGTGAGAAGAAGCTGGTTAATTGTAATATTCACAATTACTCAGATAAGACAAAATCGACCAGGGATTTTCCTGATATGTGAAAGGAACAAATACAATTTAGTATTCAGACGACACTGCCTGGTAGTTGCCGAAGGGACATAGTTTTGTAATGTAAGTACAAATAATGAAGTTGCAAACTGGATACAGTGCGAATAAGAGTCGAATAAGTATAATGTGGTGTGTAAAAATTGAGACTAAAGGAATGCTAATCAGACTCAAGAACGCACTGCCAAGCAATGGAAGATGATTCCAGCTGAATTGCGCGAGCCTCTCGTCATGGGTAGCATACTGTATCAAGTGGATCAGGTACACACAGAAAAGACGCTCAGTACTGTAAGTAGGAAGGCACTGCACAACTGAAAAATTCACCTACATGAACCGAATTGCTGATCGAATGGACCATTCCCGGTTCGATAGAAAATACAGTGAAGACGCTCTCCATTGCCATAGAATCGTGTCCAAACGTCATTTCGGTACGGGTTATCTGCGCGATCACAAGTACAACCCTCGATTTCCAATTTATCTACTGGAATACGTTGTGAGTTGACCGACACCTAGGGATCAGGGAAAACGAACAGCATACGGTGATAGATTGCATTGAAGGGGACCAGCAAGTGAAGTGAAATCGAGTTTTGTGAATAGGCTAAGGCGCAAACAAGGCCAAGTGTCTCTTTTGTTTTACTGACAAACCAACGGAGAGCTACCATTATAGGTAAAGCATTTTCCAAAGAGGGGTGTAGGTCTAAACACAGAGCATGCAAGCAATCGATATTAGGCGTCAGATAACTAACAGTCGCCCAATGAAACACCAAAAGTGATTTCACGAACGTGCTGGTCAGAGTCCGAAACATGGTGGTTGCCTATGACGTACAGCCGCTCAAGCATTCCAGCATATAGCCAAGGACCCTACATTTCATCGACGTTAACTTATAGAAGTGCAGCATGCAATTCATAGAAATGAATAGGGGTACGCACTACTTGCGGATAAGGCATTTGCCGCCACCCTCGGTGATTTTGTTTCAGTACAAGTTAACTAACGAACACGGACATACTAGCGTTTGCGATAGACTCCTCTGTGAATACAACATTCGCCGATGACCTTCGTTAGTTCCGGAAACCAAGGCGTATTAGTATAACTAGGGGGACGAGAGTTATTACATAATAAAAGCAGTGGCTATATTTGACTACACAGTAGGTTCGTTTCGACAAGCTGAAGCGCACAGCACCTTGTGGAACTTGGTGAAAGCTAACACGATGACTCGCCTTGTGCTTGGCTCGAGACTTTACAGGACATGGCTCGCAATCGACACTAGTGGCGCGTCTGCTGCCGTCTTCTACTCGGATTGCCTGTTTAAAGTGTGTTTGGTGCTGACTTATCTGCGGGGTTATGGCTGATTATGACGCGGGACAGTGAAAGCCGCAAGGAAACTGTCTCGCCGATGCCTCCTTATCTTTGCACGATCGCCAGCTGTTTGTGACAGTATGTGATCTACACAAAGTGCAGGCGCCTTAACCCCGAATGTTTGCTGAGGGCATCAAGTTTTTCAGGTAAGACCTCTTCTCCCCCTCTTATTATTTTTTATTTCATATGTCATCATGATTGTATGGCAGCGAAACATCAGTGCAAATGGCTGATGTACTGCTGTTGTTGATTTGATTGCTGTTGACACGATGGCCAGTGCTTCCTTCTCAATATGACCATGGTTCTCCCCAGCTGGTTTCAGTGAACGTGAACGTGCAAAACCGATTTTTCGGAACGATCTGGGAGAGAATGGCTCCAATCCAGTAGGTATAAGCGTTAGCAGAGACCAAAATCAGCAAACTTCGTGCGTAATGTGTCAGTATTACGTCAAAACACAGCATGGATTTCGGACGAACGAAAGACTTCTCGCATGCGGGGACCAGGGCCAAGGAAAATACTTCTGAAACAACCGACTAAGCGGGGATCGGGCATCGTATAGTGATGAGAGTAAGGCACTGTCGTAGCTTATGTGACTTAGGAAGGACCGCAATTGTAACACATCCATTAGAGTTGGCCTCTTCAGAATGGCTTGGACGTTATCAGGATCAGGATGGCGGCCACTGGAAGTTAACTCACAAAGGAGTAAAGTAGAGTTGGGGAAGAGGATAGCAAATCGCGTTCGAAACTATTAGGCACCACATCAGCACTGTGCCTGTACTCGGGTATTACGATCGAGCGCAGTCTGTGGAGGTGCAGTGTGATAGCAGCCAAGACGGAATAGGTGCTGTTATCTTACAGAATGGAAGATCATTGGATTTGCGCCGTCGAGCACTCACCGTGACCGAGCAGCGCTATGCGCAAATTGTGTGCTTGCGGTAGTCTATGCCACGGAGCGTTTCAACGAGTATACTTTCGGAAGAAAGACAGCGTTGTATACCGACCACAAACCGCTTGTGTCAATAATCAGGAAAACGCTGCACGTTATTCCTCGTCGCCTTCAGCTTTTGCTTAACCAGCTTCAAAAGTACGAAGCGGATATTGTGTATACGCCTGGTCCACAGCAGTTCATCTGCCGGTACCAGAGCATAATTCGAATAGGTCGAAGCAGTAAAAATAGTACAACACCTGATAGTGACAGAAGATCGAATAAAGGAAAAAAGGGCACCACACAGAGGAAGATGCAACGATTTCAGCTTTGCGATATGTTATTCCAAATGGATGGCCAGAGAAAAAGAAGAAGCTGCCGAAAGAATTAATACCTTACTTCAATTTTCGGGACCAACCCTCTGCTTTTGATGGTTTGCCGTTCAACGGAAGCTGTATACTGATTCCGTCATCGTTCCGAGGAGAAATGCCGAAATGCGTCCATCACGCTCAACTTGATGCCAACTATTTTCCGTGTTCGTTTTCCCTGATCCCTAGGTGTCGGTCAACCCACAACATATTCCAGTAGATAAATTGGAAATCGAGGGTTGTACTTGTGATCGCGCGGATAACCCGTACCGAAATGACGTTTGGACACGATTCTATGGCAATGCAGAGCGTATGGACTACATTTTCTACCGAACCGGGAATGGTTAATTTGATCAGAAATTCGATTCATATAGGCGAATTTTTCAGTTATGCAGTGCCTTCCTACTTACAGTACTCAACGTCTTTTCTGTGTACACATAATCCTCTTGATACAGTGTGCTACGCATGACGAGAGACTCGCGCAATTCAGCTGGAATCATCTTCCATTGTTTGGCGGGTGCCTTATTGAGTCTCATTAGCCATTTGGTCACTGACCACTCACTTCTGTAACTGGTCGTGTTAAATAAATCATAAACTAATGAGCAGTGAATCAGGAATTGTGACCACTGTTTAACAACTGAACTTTCTATTCAAATGCAAGACGATATTTACTGTGATATGTTGCTACAAGTCGAATGGAACGGGAACATCCTAAACAGATCCAACTCCTCCCACGGAAGCCGCAGCCGCAGCAGCAGCCCTAGCTAACAACGCTAAGCTAAATTTAAGGCGGTTTTCAAGTCAACGGAGCCCATCACGCTGAGTCGACTGTGCGTATATGTTGCCTTCCAGGATTGTGCGAGTCCTCATCATGTGGACGGGAGCCAATCTGACTTCAGTCAGTCAGCTGTTGCGAAAACCTATAGTTTCGTGGCAACGGTAACACTGGGCAACACTGAATTTGTTACCGGCTTAAGAAGTCCTGATCTCTAGCGTTTTGATGCGCTGAAAAGGCATATTACCATGACTCATTTTTACGGCTCTTGTTTAGATGATATTTTATAGAATTCCTTACAGTGTTTCACCGTATGAATGTACCCAGTTGGACTGGAACAGCCATCTAAACAAGCCTAGAATGATGGCTGGGTGCATCACCTTGCACCATACCATCATCCATAATGTATTGCGCAATTTTCTGATGCCTTGCCATACTACTGCCAGGCTGTTGCTGAAGTACGCTGATATCAGTATGTTGTATAAAGCTCAGTGGGAAACCGGAGCATCTGAAATATTTTAAGCTTCATGGGATACAGTTTGAGGGGTTTTTACATACACCACAGTGCATCACCGTGCCAACATAAACATCACAGAAAAATCTAAATGGCCCTGTTTGTGCTTTGGATTTATCCAAAAACAAGGTAGAATTTCTAAATTAAATTTCTAATATTGGAATCTGCTACATGTTAGAAATACTTCAAATCGAAAGCACAACTAGCGTTTTGAACCTTTTCTCAAAAAGAAAAGCATTCTGGTCTGCTATTGCGGATCTCGTGAATGTCTTGGAAATTACCAATTACCCACAAGAATAGACTATGTATAGACTCTTCCAAACTTCCCATAGAGCAGGTGCTGTTGCACGATGAAAACTGGTTGTTCACATGAGACGTACGAAAACTGAAGGCAACTGTGAAATCCAATCGAGCGTACTATGTGCAGCTAGCATCTCTTTGACGATTTGAAGACAGTTGCCCTGAACTGGGTTTTACCAACGTCCCGATACCTTCATAAAAGTTCTCTTGACACAGCGAAAGAATTGGTTTTAGTAGTTCCTAATATTTTGGAGTCATTCAAGATTGACCACTTCAGCAACTGCCTGCAGGATGATGTGAAATAAACTTGAAATTCGAAATCTTGTAATATACTTTGGAGCTGATCGATGGATTTGTGCATGATTGTGAACAAGTCTATTTCCTCTAATTCCCTCTAGGAAACCAAACAGAAATATCCTTTCTTTGTGTTTCTAGAGGGACTCACAGGAAATAGATTTTTTCAAATCATGCACAAATCCATCCACCAGTTCCAAATCTTGTACTATACTTTGGAACTGGTGGATGGATTTGTGCATGATTTTGAACAAATCTATTTCCTGTAAGTCCCTCTAGAAACCAAACAGAAATTTCCTTCTCTTTGTGTTTGCTAACCTTCTCGGGAATGTTAGGGTATCTTGAGGAATCAGCGGAAGAGGTAGTGACGCAGTTCCATCAACGTGACAGCCTTATGTCTCTAGGTATCCACACATTCCTCATAACCATTTGGATTTCTGTCGTGACAACTGCGGTATGGTGACTAACATTGTGGATGTTTTGATCAAGATTTCGTACCAGTAGAACAGTGATACCAGGGAACATGGTCCATCGTCATGGTGGCTGCTCACTGCTGCAAATTCGCCAGATAATAATAATAATAATAATAATAATAATAATAATAATAACAATAATAATAATAACAGGCGTAATTTTCGTCAAAGGAAAATCTGCGTCCATATTTGCAACAGATCATATATGTAAAGGTAATACCATACGCTTACATGGGTACTATGGTTGTGGTCAATAAAAAATAACGGTATATTCTTTGATGGAGCGACACACAGTCCAACTGTGCATTATCTAATCATTGTACAGCGAAATCCCATGGAACCGAGTTTTCCAATCAGTTCAAATTATTTTTGCTATACCGGGCTAATTAATCGGGCGAGTCTATCAGAAAGATGGACAGATTGTCAAAAATAGTTACGACTACACCAAGGACGGGCAAAGTAGGCTAAATTAACCATAATCAATTTTTACGCATATCCAACTTATTATAGGAAATCAAATCAAGTCATAAGAAAGTTTATGCAAGTGCACAGGTACATTTTCAGTAGTTTACACTAACACTGCGAATGAAGAACTACTTGAGATTAATGGATAAAAGCATATATACATTGTGTAGCACAAATTATGTTGGTGTACCACTCAAGCAAGGAGTTGTGCATCATGCTGATGAGTTCCGTTGGGTCCACAAATAATGGTGACAAGTACGGTAGGATAGAATTGTCGTGAGAAGCCGTATGAGAAAATAAGATCCTAAATTAGGGGTTTGTAGAAGAATCAGATAGCGCTTTCGATAGAGCATCATATAGTGGATGGAAAGGGTCGTTTAGAACTTTGAAGGAAAAGCTAGTGCAGTTGTCTACACGTTTGTTGAGGATAAAAGTAACAAGTGCCTATCTAGACAGTCCACTGCAGCTGGAAACACCTTTCAACAACCGTATAAACAGTATGTAATCATTTTTTGAGCAGATTAGGAAATATTGCTGGGGTATAGTAAAGCCAATGAAACATAAAATGATAGCCATCTAACCTTTTGCAACGTTCCGGTGACATGAGTGGACCAGTATAGGTTTCAGGATAAAAGGTAGCCGTAATAGTTAACATTTGATGTCCGGGTACGTGTCGATCACTCGCCGTCAGTGAAGAATTGACATTCGAAACAACTTGCAGGTTATCAGCTTGAAGAAGAGAGAATGGAAAACCACGGAATTTAAAAATGTTCAAAATTAGAGACCGGGCGGATGACCACCAAGATGAATGAAGGTCTTCGATTCTGTGCACTGTGTTGTTTCGACAGGATAAGTCCATATGAAATCCCTTACGATGAAGGAAATGCAGCATAAACGTATCGCTCAAGTTCAGACGGGTCAGCAAACCATGGCCTAGAAACAAATTCATTGAGTCTCAAATTTGGGTTGCTACGCCCAACTGTATTGTTGACACAAATATGAATGGATTAACTATCCACATTTTTGATCTACTGTCTCCTCAACCGAGGGTTTCCTTGGACCATCGCTCTGGATGAGTAAGAGCAATAAGATAACGTCTTTCACGGGACCAGCCTTCCCCATATCATGGCTTCCACCATCCTCCAACCCTACTGTTCAATTATAAGGGCCCTAAACGGGTAATCAGTGGAATTAACAAATTTATGTCAGTCAAACCGATCAGCTCTTCGAAAACTCATCCACAACTGTCGAATTCGAAATGGCCTATAAAGCAATTTTATGATTCCAATCGGTAACTCACTAGAACAATAATGTCGCCAAAAACGGTCACTACATTCGTGCTCCTGGTCAAATGGACAATCAAGGAGACGCGGTGATATAACTCATCTTGGATGGCCTGCAAGCAGCGGTCAATTGGTATTTAACTTATTTTCCTCTCCACGTGGTCTATTTACCATGTAGTTTCGACGTCTTGCGATCATTCGCTGGAATTCATTCGATCAAGCTGCATCCGTCGTTTCCTTATGAGCGACACATTGTAAATACCGAGATTCATCAACTCGGTGTAGTCAGACACTGTGTGTAGCCATTCTTGACAGATCAGAAACCAGGCAATCGAGGGTTTGCTACGACCGTTTTCCTGTATGCGAATTTCGGATACAATGCACACATTGAATTCAAGATAGGGAGCAGTGGGCGGATGAAACCGTCTATTGACATACCTAACCGAAAACACAAACTACGAAAGAAACTGAAATATGGTCCTCGGTCAGAACGGTTAAGACGCATCAATGACTACCTGCAAATTTAGTGGCGGTTGTCTATCGTTTAACTGGAAGAAAGACGGAGAACGAGCAGTGACTGGACTGGACTTCATAGACGATTGACACTCCTCCGCTACGGTACGAAACAGGGATTTTTCCTAGGTGTCACACATCTAATCTCTGACGCGGTGGTCCGACTCACAACGCAGCGGGATAAATGGAGGCTGATATGATGGTCGCCCGGAGACTTCGACTCAGGGATCCAACCCACACGGTAATGAGCAGGTACGTCCCGGAAGCGTGATTGAAGAATCTCACCAGGAACTACCCGAGTCCGCACACATATGTCCTCCGAAAGTCGGAGCAGCTCATGCAACCTTTATGACAGTACCGAACCAACAACAACGCCAACCACAAATGGGTTTTGGTGGATTTGAATCCTAACAGGATTTACTTGGCTTCAGGCTAGAGTTAACACATTTGCGACACAACTCGTAGCACCTATCCCCTAGCCGATTGAAGTGAGCTTATGGTTCGTAAGTTTGTCCCAGATGGCTGATATTTTAGTGGGCATTGCTACTGCCCATTTATCTGTGGGGTTAGTGACTCTGAAGGCACACAGCGTAGGCCAATACATCACCATAGCACGGAAACCATCGCACCATGTCAAGGTTGATCTTGCGACAGACGAAGGGAAGAGTGCAACCGTTTTGTACATAAGAATTTCACCTGTAAGCGTCGCTCAGTGGAAGCAATTCAAGTAACAGACGCAGAAATGTAAAACGTTGGTAAACCACAATATACACCTCAACAAAATGCCTAATCTGAAAGATAACAACCAATCACAAACCGTTGCTTACGTCCAACATCGGGCGGCACGGCAACCACGAGTGACGACCTGTAAAGGACCTTAGAATGATGCTAGTAGCCGATTGGTTAACTACACAACCAACTCACGCGGTGTAGCAACACGTGTGCGGTGCGGAGCAGTGTGGATAGAGTACCTGTGCGGATCATGCCTCGGTGGACTAGGTACAACTAAGGGGTCAAATATGTCAGGGAAACAATAATGAGGTCCAACAGGTGACAGATGGTGTTAAACGAATTGGCAAACACACTAACCAGAACGGAATAGTGTGTGAAGGTTATCCGAGTGGCCTTGGAGCAATAGCTGGGTGTCACGTGATGCGGAGAAATGAACTGTCCACACCAGCTGACACGAAACATCTTGGTAGCTGGAGCTAGAAGCTGACACGGGGATCGATCACACTGCATGCTTGTCCTCAGGTGCTACTTACAGTGCATTGAATGGTACATTGAATGGTTTAGTCATTTGAACCTTCGTGCGTGGTTTTAGAATTGTTTTCCCACATCCCGTATTTTCGCTAACCCCCTTCCCCCCTGAAATGCACCATGTGTCCGTTGGGAAGCGATTTTGGTAGGGACAATATGGATGCCACCTCAGTGTGAATAATAAATAACGTAACATGCACTCCGGTGTATCATGTCTCAAAAGGTTGTTAGACACTTATATACTAAACAACAAGGACTATGCTGTCCACTGCAACCGTAATGGTCCCATGTGGAACGCAGTGCCGCTAAAACTAAAATCATCTGCACTGAGCAGTGTGAAAAAACCGATAACAATATTTTTCTGTCATATACAACCCATCGAATTCAATGAACCAACTTCAAGCACAGCACTGTCTGATTAGCGTGGTTGTCAAATCGCACATCAGAACGATGTAAAAACGTGTTGCGATCAAGGATTACTCAAATAATCAACTTACTTGTATGGACGGTACCAATCAACACGTATGTAAAGCAATACAAAAGGCATACTTCTGTTCCTTAGCTCACACTGCATTTTAGGGGATGAACACAGCCATCATCGGAGTACTTGTATTGCCCCAATGAGATATCGTCCTTGTTACTGAGGCTACCGCTATCAAAGAAGCGTAACGTATGCTTGAACTCAGTTCATTCTACTCGGTAAACTGTGCCTTTTCCTCGTGAAACTGTTCACTGTCCATTTTCAAATCCCCACTAAGTTTAATTTCGTCGACCTGCAAACACTTCGACAGTCAGTCGATGTGAATGAGAGAAACGCGGTTCAAATGTGTCGAATATTTCAATTTTGCGACCGAAAGATGTGTCATCAGGTACTAACTAACGTATCGATCAGATCTCAGTGGTGGTTTTCATAGCTGTGTTCCTCGACACTCATTGCCCGAATCCTCGTCTTTGAATAGTGATGATCTACGTGGTCCATGTGATTGTACTGACTACTCCGTTGCTCTTGAATGTTCAAGTGATATGTAGTCTATTTCACAGACGCTCTTTCAAATCAGTTTAATGTCTACGTGGCTGGGTTGTGTATCCTCGCTTGCTTGCGACCATATATTTGTTTCCGTCCACATAACTGGAACGTCAACCTTCACGGCGTACGCTGATCACCGTTCAACCACCACTTAAACTGTCGGCCCGTGGCCAAGTGGTCTGCGCGCCTGGTTTGTAACCATAAGGTTCCCGATTCGAATCCGCCGCGTTGCAGTTAGTGCCAGCAACTCCATCTCGATCCACTTTGGTTGCGAAGACTAAGGCATAACTTGATACTGTTGTGCAAGCTAATTCATGGCCATACCTATTGCAATCTACCCACACTAACGTCGCAGCAGACTTCCATACAGGACCTTCGTAACAAAGACTTTACTGTGGCTAGAGCATGATGCACGACGAATCCATCGTCTAATTTCTTTCTAATCAGATATGCTGCCCTGTGGAATCTGCTTCCAACCACAATCAGGTAACCTCAGAATGTGAGAATTCGTGATAAGCTCGGAAGCTACATCAACCCGGACACGATTATGATCTTTTGTTCCTGAGGACCTAGATGACGTCTAATGTCTGAGACAGAAAAACACATGCAATGTAAACAGCCCTCAATATCCACAGTATTCTTAAAGCTAAATTATACCATCCAGCTCAACGTTAAACACAAGCATCTGAGACATTTACATTGTCAGGATCACAGACAGACAAGCAAACAACTGCATATCGCCCACGCAAGAGCATAGTACCACAAGTATAGATTTGATATGTCTCAAATATGGACGCCGCTTCCCATTTGCTGGGAAAGATACCTGTTGCTATTATTACTAGTAGTACTAAAACTTCGTCACAATGCATCAGACTGACCGCCATGTAGCCAACACTGTGTTGATGCTACCATTGCTGTTCCTATCTATCGTAACCTTACAGTTTCTCCATGCTCGTTCCAGCGGATGAGCCAATTTTCGCCGAAGATCTCACCACCGTGCTCAAATATTGCAGTTGCGGCAAAATCCGTAGTAGTGAGACATATTTGGTCGAGGAATTTGACCGCGATTCCAGTGTCCTGCTCAGATAAAATGTCCAATCTGCTCCATCTGGCCCCGAATAGGCTCAGGCGCAAAGGGCTACTTGAACATTGCCTGGAAATTCTCCGCCATTTGTGGCAGGGCATGCCTTAATTGGAATCACCGTGCAGTCTTTGATATTTTCACTGACCGGATGATTTCCTGTGGTACATGACACGGGTCGTTTTCACGGGTCTGCAGTGGTTGTTTGCGGCGTCCACTCGATCCATCGCTCGAGCATTCTGAGTACTTCAGTTTTTTGGTTTGGAGGTCACACAAGTCACAAATTATTATACATGTATTCCGGACGCATATGTGCTCAATTTAAACGCAACCGAATGTTCGCTTACTTATGTGCTTTTTGTTATGCTTTCTTCTCTAGAGCATCTCAGTTTCCTTGCACTTGACATCTGTTTCATGCTGCATCCTGGCCTACGAAGAAATTGATTGTTACTGTATGTGGAGGGACCACGTGCCCAATTGCATTCTATCGTACTGTAAGCAAAGAGCGACGCTGTATTAATGTACTGTCTCGACGATTGCTCGCTGGTGTCTGCTGGCAACACCTCCACTTCACAAGGATGATCTTAGACATCGCGTCCTGAGGTATGCGAGTATTCTCTTCAACAAACTTGTATTGCTGCGCCAGTTGAGGTGGTTCGATCACGTCTTACGCATGGCACCCGAGAGTTCACTGTGCCGCGCCTCAATCAAACGTGCCGGATTGGACTGGAGGGAACCGTGTGGTGAGGAGCCTTCCACTTGGTATAGCTGATGAAATTGCTGACGTCACGTTTAGCCCCTGTCAGACTCGTGCGTCTTTCTTACTGTGGAAGCGAGGATGAGGAATTCCATTGACTTTTATTACTTACAGATATGGGTTGCGGCGGAAATCCGTAGAAGAACCGTGCGCAAATTTGTCATGATTCATATGCCTATCGCTTCAAATATCGTAATGAACGAAAACAGAAAAGGACGTGGAAACAAAAATGTTCTGTCTCCTTTTTGGTATAGCTGTACCCCCTTTTGGTTTTCATCGTTTTCGTTAATTCATTTACTCTCCATATATATACAATATATATATATATATATATATATATCGCTGGG
This sequence comes from Dicrocoelium dendriticum, assembly GCA_944474145.2. NCBI lineage: Eukaryota > Metazoa > Platyhelminthes > Trematoda > Plagiorchiida > Dicrocoeliidae > Dicrocoelium > Dicrocoelium dendriticum. Next base: position 273,769,853 of record OX104063.1, read on the forward strand.
TTTCACAGCGATCAGTTCCCAGATGTTCAAATTCATCAGCTCTTCCAATACCAGGTCACCTAGCTTTTGTTTACGAACTCTATTGTGGTCTTGAACAGTTGGTATCAGTTATTTCACTCATGTCCCCGCCAGCTCCTCCGAAGATCACCTGCCACTCCAGTTGGCTAGATCTTCAGGCGGTACCCGATGATCCGTCAGGTCTGCACTATTCGGATTACGAAGGCCTCGGAGCATCTTTCCCACTTACCCAGCCGGCCGCATTTGACAAAGCAGGTAAGCCTGTGTGTGGTGTGTGTGTGGGACTGATCTTACACCTTGCACTAGTGTCTTACAACCGGTTCGATAACTCGCGCCCCGTGCTTCTTCACTTGTGTTATCGTACACTTTCATCACAACGTGTTTATCATCCAGGTTACCAAGTATGTATGAAGTGTTTTCTCTATGTCAGTCTTGCACGGTTCCTTCGCTTTATGCATGCGTCCTGGTTGTATTGTCATTCTGAGCTTCGATTCCGGATGAAATCGTCGCGAAGCCTGAACTGCGATGAAAACAAGCCATCGCTGCCTTCAGCTTATCTCATCTGTGCGTAGTACGCTTGCTCACGATCGACTCAGGCACTATCAATATCGTGGCCACTTCGTTCTGGCAGGATTCGTATTTGCTACCAACCTTTGAGTACAACAAGTCTCCATGTTATATCTGTCATGTTTGACAGAGGGTGTGTAGGTTATTCTTTCTGCTGTAGTATGTGGCAAGCAGATAAGGTTGCGGAGCATATACTGAGGCCCAAACACTAGAGGAACACATAGCTCATGTTATAATGTAGTATCGCATTTGTTCGTTCTGCTTACTTCTTATGGATAGTCAAAAACCCAAACGTTGGTTTATATTTCATTCTCAGTTTTGTTATACCTGTTAATCCTCAGACGGCTATTTGGTCAGAGTCCACATTTCGAGTTGAAGCCCGTCTACTTGGAGCAGCGCTCAGTAACTCACAATTAGATTGCTGCTACTATCAGTGTCTGTTATGTCAGTGAATTTCTACTGCCCATCGGTCCGATACTGGGCATTTGGTTATTTCAAGAAACTCTGCTCCTGCTAGGTTTACAGCCGAGATCTACTGAAATCGTCATTCTCTTCCCCCAATTCATCTTTCGGTGAGATTAGGGGGCATGCATAATCGCCTACTTAGCGCATGAATACCTACTTTCCACCACTGTTCAGACGGTGTGTGTGTGTGGCACCGTCGTCCATGGTACACCAACTTTTATTGTATCCCTACTTCGTTGTCACATTGGTGCACCAACCCTGGTGGATATTGAAAGAACGGTGTATTTTGTCAATCACTTCAACGTTACGATAACCGCTAACCCCGCAGTAAGCGTCTACTGCGGAATCATGAAGTGGCTTGCTTAACAATGTACGAACCGCTTCAATTTTACCAAACCGGCCAGCGCCCTCTTTGCTTACCTCTCTCACTCAAACAGCTGCGTGGTTCAAGTGCTTCGCATTTATGTCGCTGCAGCATATTCGTTTGTTTTCCTCGCTGTTGAACCGCAGTAGAGGGCATTTCGACGTCGACCAAAGGAGGATTACTGGTCCGATCATGATCAGACCCGGAGCGTGATTCCCATTTAGGCTGTTTTGTGGTATCGTCATCACCATCACCATCATCCACGACAGCGATTCCTAAGTAATCTGCACAAGCGCATTTGTGCCGCACAATTATGATGATCGGCGAGGTGAGAATTAATCAGAGAGCATGAGATTGCGAATCTGGTGTGTAGCCTGAATTCCCTGAACAGATATTGAGAGTGAGACGTCCACAACTCTCCAGTAACGTCAGGCTACCTACGGATAGTTGTCATGCAAATCTGAGTCGGTGTTGACAACACTTCTTCCCTACTGCTCCCATTGCTCCGCAACATCGGCAGCGAAACTTCAACTAACTTCTCAATTTGTCGGAATCAACTTCCACCATGACATCACCACATCCGAAGCAATACATATGTCCATTGGTGCACATAGTGTGCTGCTCGCCATCTCAATAAACCACTGAGCCGAGTGACGTGGCTCTCAGACAACTGAGCAAGTTGCTAGACTTAGCGAGCGATTCCAGCGATGTCACTGACAAAACTGTCGCCCCGTGCGATCGATTCCGGACACTTATCTACAAAGCTGTTCCGATATTCTACGGCGTAAGTTGGAACGGACACCTCGAATCTCTTAACATAGCCGAGGAGAACCCTACGCACGGACCATTTTCTAACGAAACTGAACGTTAACCGCTACATTTGTTCCCTCTTAACTATTCCGTGGAACAGATTTCGAAGCCACCACTTACACTATGTTGTCTGAATCGCGAACAATTTACTCGGTATTCTGCAACCAGATTGACTGGCTGATTATTGCTGTCACGCTCGCAATCTCAGCGTACACCTGCTGTTCTCCCTATTTTCATTAGGTGTGGAGTTTATCAAGTGCCAGCGGTTTGTCCAACCGTTTCACCGCGACTCGCGTTCGGTCCATTCTCGGGACATTTATATCGACTGGTTCCGGCGCGATGCGACCTTTGTGAGTTATTGTGCAGCCATCTGTGTTCGCGCTTCCATCGACACCTAATGGGGCGCCTCGACCATTTATCACATTCAACGACCATCTACTGGGCCGTCCTGCTCAAGATATTTGGCGGTGATCAGTCTCAGGAGGACCACTCTTGACTGGACACGGGATTTGACTGCAGTCTAACGATTTAAATTGAACTAATCGTTGTAACGGATTGGAATCCCGATTTAGACTGAACACCGCCCGTAGCGGAAAGGACAACGTGTGTCGTGCAACCCGGAGGTTGTGGGTTCGAGCCGGATTGGGGCAACGGACGACCCTCGCAGTATCCTTAGGCCACGCACTACTGATTGTGGTTGCGAGGCGGTGAAGCGTTGATGCGGCGTACCGGCGTACTGCCGTTTCCTTTTAGAGTGAGCACCGTTCTGGAGCATAAGTGTCAGTCGCAGTGGGCTCGCTTTTTCATTACAGAGTTATCCTCAAAAGCGTTCGTATCAGTGAGGATACTGGATTTCGATGTAGGCTGATGGGTTTGCTTGCATTCTCCGAGCAATCGACATTTTCGCAGTCATATTTGATCTGCATTTTCGCCCCTACTCTGAGATGTACGTAGCTTACTTCACTATCAACCGGTACCAAAGTTGCGATAAATTTAATTCGCGCACTATTCAACATTTGGTGTTTATGTGCTACGATATGATGTTTCTCGTGCACCTAATGCTGGTGCCACTTCGTCCAGAGTAATGGTGTTCCCACCCTATCATTGACATGCATTTCTAAATCGAGACATTCGTACATCCGCTAGAGAGGAACACTGATGTATTTTCTATCCATTACAAGTTTCTCTTGTGAGCTGAATTGGTAGGCCAAAATTAGAGTGTGCGGGTTAAGACACACCAACGAATTAGCCGAGACAAATGCATACATAAATGTATATTCTGGATTTTACACGAGGCGCACCAAAGAAGGTAAGATATGTTTCGTGAAAGCTGATATGCGACAGCTGCTGTTTCCTCAAGTGTACTCTTGACAAAGTAACTGTGCAGATTCATGTAATCCAAGGTGTGGGATGTGGCTGTGATACACGTTTCCATGTTGAAAAAGCAAATTGATTAGCGGATGCGAAGATCTCGATAGGCACGAATAATGATATCGAGATATATAACGCAGGTAAATATTGAATCGGTGATCCAAATGGGTTTCACAGTAATTTTTGATGGTTTGACCTCGAACCGATTGCTTGCGCGGCTATCCACAGTCACCCGGCTTCCAGTTCAACCCGCTTGTCATATTCATTGGCGTCAGATCTCCTTCCACAGCGTTGGATTCCTGTCCTGCGAAACATTCGGACTGTAATTTCCGCCTTCTCAGGTGCGCATATTTTGCTCACAGTTTTGGCTTTTTTGACTCATTGACAATCCTAAGTGGTGTCCAACACTCTTGTATTTCATTAGATTTTCCACTGCAACAATGCTAACTGTTTCCCCACCCTCTTGAACTCCACCCAGCCATATCGAATACCGCGGAACCTTCCAAGCTGGAGCCGTTGCTACTCGAGATGCGTGAGCGTATCGTTCGTGGGTTGCGCATCTGCCGAAAGATGCGGCAATTTCACCTATCCATCTCCCTCCTGATGATGTTGCTAGCGCTGATGCTTCCCACGTGCTTACCACACTCCAATTTGGCCACTAATGTCGTGGGGATGTTCACTTTTGTCATAATCGGAGCCACTTTATTTGCATTGGTGTGGGGCTCGATTGTGGGTCGGACGACTGAGCGACGCGCTTTGGAAAATGCCGTCCAGACGATCAATGTTTGGCTGTCTTGTTTGCCCTCCTCTGTGTCAAATGGGCTAAAGACACCGGTTCCCGAGGCTGTGCCACGTGGTGATGTGCTGTGATTTGTACCCTCGATGTCGGTTCTTCCTTATTCGGGTGAAAAATCCATGACACATTTCACTCATTTCTTGTTACTTTCCTTCCCATTAACCGTGATGCAGCTAGACTCATCTTCCGCTGCTACCCAATCGTCTGTGAATTCTGCCCTGTGTTAATGATTTCATCCGGTTTCATTGACCCCGTCAATTGAAATGCTTCATCTCTTCGTGTACTTTCACATTATATGCATGAGGAAGTGTTGATTGATACAATAATCAGTGGTTTATCCCGAGTGAAAATGCATTTGCTTGAAAATTCCCGCAGGATGGTAGGGGTAAAACTACCGTGTCAAAGGATAGGTGAGTTGTCTGTTTGAGCGCCTATTGAGCCGCCACGCGGCTGCATCACAGAAGTGTCAATGCGTATTGAATATAAACAACAACAAGATCACATGGGGGCAGTTACAGCTGATGTACTCCGTGAGAAAAGTCAAAATAAGCATACTCACTTCTGTACCGCCTCTTTAGGTCTATGTGACATAATCCGGGTTGAAGGCACGATTAATATATTCCAAAGCAGCACATCTTAGGTTACGAAGTGATAGGGGCCAAGGACAATGTCCAATTGTTTTTCAAACAAATCCATGGTGGGTTAGGAAACACCATTTTGGGAGAGATTTCTAGGGTTGGCAAACCCGAATATAAAAATGATTCCGCTGGCATTTCAGACGGGCATACTTTTCACTCCGTTTCAGACAGTTACCTCTGAGCTTGGTGTTATGACTCAGTTTAAGCAAATGACGGCATATTATAATACTACTACTACTAATAATAATAATAATAGTACGTATATTTCGCGATTGTACGAGAAACTGTCCCTTGATTGTGGACGGATCCTGGATCCAATAATTATCATGCTCATGCATGAGTGAAATATTTAATATGGGTTGTATGATATCAAAATAATTTGGAATCACGTAACTGTTGTTGTTGCTGGGTTCTTTGTACCGTCTTTAACCATTGATCCTTGCTCCATCCTGAAAGAACTCGTGTGGTGATTTACCCGAATGAAACATGGTCATTATCGAGTTCTGGTCAAGGAATTTGCTAAGCTGAATGTGGAATGCTCTTGCATTTGTGCAAGACCTGATTGTAGCTGGTAGGCTATTCCACACGACAGCGTATCTGACGAGGAAGAAGTTGGATCGGATAGTTGTCCTGGTTCTCGATACACCTAATGTACAGGTCTTGTTGCGTATATTCCAAGTGAAGTTATGTTGAATTTTAAGTGTACACAGATTGGAGTATGTCTTTTTGTTTATGAGATTGTGTATCAGCATCAGGTTATGTTTCAGTCGTCGCGACCAAAGGGGGTCAAACTTAAGCTGCTAGCTACGTTGATAATAACTCAAGATGGTTGAGTTAATGAACAAGCGCTTTATGCATGGTCTTTGCAGGTTTTCTAAAGCTTTCCTGTCACCCATTCGCATGTTCCCATAGATGATGCTGTAGTATTCAAGGACTAGATGTGTAAGTATTTTGAAAAGCTCGAGTCTGGCAGGGGTTGTATAGATTTTAAGGCATATATTAGTCACAGATGGTTTGGCACGTGTTATTTGATACTCAGCTTGCTCTGAGCAATTAAAGTTTGAAGAGTATCGTATGCCTAGATCACAGTTGGATAGTTTCACACAGATAAGTTCATTGTTCAGTTTAACAGACTGTTCAGGGATTAAACAGGCGTGTGACATAATGCATGATTTACTAGCTGAGAAATTTAGCATCTATGTGTTGCAACATTTCTCAAATGAATCGACGTATTCTTGAACTAAGAGCATTGCGCTACTAAGTTCGCCTCGTCGAAATAAATAATCTGTATGTCATCGGCGAACAAAAATGGCCTGCTATATTTTATGAACACCGTGATATCGTTAATATAAAGTAGGAAACGCGAAGGACCAAGTACACACCCTTGGATGACACCACTAGTGCTTGGACGTGGGGAGGAGTTATGATTACCCAGAGTAACTGTCCGGTAACGCCCATTTAGATATGACGTCAAGCAACCAAATAGTGAGTCTCTGATTTCAAACGACTCGATTCCTTTTAGTAGTCACTTGCAGGGCACTCTGTCGAATGCATTCTGCATATCCAGGAACAGTATTATAACTGCATATTTCGAACCAATAGCTTCTGTGATATAATCCTTGTAGTGCAACTGACAAGTTGTACAGGAACGTTTGTCGAGGAACCCATGCTGGGATTTCTTGAGTAGCTCATGACGATGGAGAAACTCCATGATTCCACTTTTAACTAATTTTTCGAGTAATCTATCGATGACGGGAGTATGATGGATAGGTCGATAATTAGTGACGTGCTGTTTGGTCCTACCTTTATGACGATGAACAATAAACGATGTTTTCCACTGATCCGGGAAGTAGCTGGCTGATGGCCCAACGATGAACGTCTATGGAAGCTGCGAACACGCTGCAGATGCAATACGCTTCCACGTTTCAAAGATTCTTGCCACCAAACGATCTACCAAGCTTTGTCTTCTGCTCACCAGGACTAACACATATCACTTTTACCGCAGAGGCTGTATTGCAAAAGTTGACTTCTATAGGCTAACACAGCTCGCCGGGTGTCGACGCCATTCGTCCAGAGGCAGCAAACCAACTGGCAGGATCTTTAGCTCAGTTCTTTCAGCACTGCTTAGACCGGAACCAAGTTCCCGCCATGTGGAACCTTGGAATAATAACCCCGATTTATAAATGTAGAGGCACATCTGATCCCTCCACCTATCGCCCAGTGTCCCTTCTTCCTATACTCTCCAAGGTCATGAATTCCATAGTTGCCGATGCACTGGTGTGCTATCTGGAAAATGTAACATCATCACGCCTGAGCAGCACGGTTTCCATCGACAGCGCTCATGTACAACTAATTTACTCATTGCACGCAGTAGTTGGACCGAGGCAGCCGACGCTGGAGAAGGTGTTGATGTGATCTACCTGGATTTTTCCAAGGCTTTCGATAGTCTAGACCATCGGATACTACTATCCAAGCTGCAGCATTACGGGATCGGCGACCCACTTTTAAGCTGGATCGCCAACTTTCTGTTTCAAAGGCAATTAGTGGTTAGAGTTGGGAGCTCTTTATCGGACTCCATACAAGTCGAGTGTGGTGTGCCGCAAGGCTCGGTTCTAGGTCCACGTTTGTTTCTGGTGTTTATTAATGACCTTGCACAGGGAATCGCTTCAAACTTCCTAATATTTGCCGACGATATCAAGATCTGGCGCAGGATCCAGGCGAACGCCGACCAACTTGTGCTCCTAAGTGACTTAGATACAGTGTATCACTGGTCGATCCAAAACTTATTGCATTTCAACGTCAGTAAATGCAAGGTGCTTTCCATCCGACATCACGGCAGCTACTCATACCGACTCGGAACGGGTGTACTGTAACAATCAACTCTCGAAGGTGACTTGGGTGTCCTGGTTCAAGATGACTTGGGTTGCTCCAGGCAATCCGAAAAGGCCTCGAAGACCGGGAACCAAGACGTCGGGCTGTTGAGGCGGGCGTTTGAACAAATAAACAGCTCCATATTTCGACAAATGCTCAGTGCATATGTTCGGCCCCATGTCGAATACGCAATTCAAGCCTGGCATCCATGGCTGAAACACGACCTTAATGCACTGGAGCAGCCTCAACGCCGGGCATCTAAGAACGTAACTGGAATGCGCAATCTGTCCTACCAAGAGAGGCTGCGACGACTAGGATTGTTCAGTGGAAGCTATCGCATGCTACGAGGCGACCTGATTATGACATACTTGATTCTGCGAGACCCACATCATGTGTGCCGAACTTTACTGCAACTCAGCAGCAATACAAACCTGAGGGGGCCACTCATTAAAACTCGCAGAACAATACAGTCGTCTGGAGTGCCGCAGAAATTTCTTTTCCATCCGTGTCTGTCACCCGTGGAATGCTCTCCCAGAATCGGTCGTCTCTGCACCGACACTAACAATATTTAAAAGACGGTTGGACGATGCACTCATCCACTTACACTTTGTTACTTAACACTATGTCTCCATCCTACACCTGGAGTTTACCCTGGAATTATTTGTTGTTAACTGTGGGTGTTGTGAATCTAAGTGAATCGCAAGACTGCAGCGAAGCAAACGATAAGTCCTTATTTTCGTATTTAAAGTGTTAACTATTTTACTATCCTTTTCATCATAATTATTATGTTGATATCCCCACCAACTATCCAACGGGGCTTGTAAAGCAACGCTTCTTAACCCGTATAAATTCATTGTTCATTGTTCCTTGGGTTCTAAGGACAAGGTGAACATGTTTAGCAAAAGCAGTGGTATGCCAGGTTTAATAACTGAATGGGGGATGCCGTTGGAGTCTGGTTTGAGCGATGGTTTGATGGACTTCATAGCCTATTGGATGATGGAAAGAGAAATCTCGATTTTATCTATGCCGCTTGTTGTAAGTTCCGGGCAGCAAGGTATAGGGTCGGTGTCTACGTGGTTGGTGTCACTCAATATTTGATACACTAATATGATATTGCTGCGCAGTCTTCTGTAGCTTCCACTGAAAACTCCCAGTGAATTCAGCCTTCGCTGGTAAGACGGATTTCCTTGACCTCTTGTGGCCATGCGTTGGGGTGTATCTACCACCTCCAGGTCGCAATTCAACCAAGGTTACTAGGTTTGGGTGGCGTATTCAACGTGATGGTGCACGCAAGAGATGGGTGTGTCAAACTCCAGATAGCGCTCCGCAGAAGACCAGCGTGATGGTTGCCTATTTTCGCAGTTGCCTCCAACTGTTTTGAACAGTTAAAGTCACTTTGAGTGAGCACACCAAGGTCGCATTCCTGTGAAGTGGTTTGCAATATGTGTGATCCAAGCCAATATACGTAGTCATGCCTTTGGCGTGACTGCGCAGTGCGACATTTTCCCACATTGTACGGTAGGGTATCTTGAGCTGACCAGTCCGAAATAATGTTGAAGTCAAGCTGGAGCCCTTCGTGGTGGTCCGGTTTTCTGATCGCTCGCCATAACTTGATATCATCCGTGAAGCATAGGGAAGTTTATGTAAACCAAGAACAGACAAGGACCTAGTACCGAGCATTGGGATACACCGCATTCCACCACAATTGCGTCGAACAGGGATTCTCGTAATCCTACCTCCATGGTTCGTTATCTGAAGTGCAAGGATTGGGGTTCCGCTAGTCTCGTTTGTCGTTTGGCAGCAAGGGCGCTTTGCAGCTCAAGGCTCCCCTCACAACTTCAGTGTTCTCTTGTGCTCAGCCGCTGTACACTCCTAAAGTATTCAGTCGCAATTGTTACGGTAGGTGGAGCACTCTCATTACATTCTTGGTTGCCCTTCGCTGTGCGATATCCATTGCGACCAGATCGCGTTTTAACTAGGGTTGCCCAGCCTGCATCGCCTACTCCACATGGGGCCTCACATACGCATTGAGCAATTGGGGGAAGATGGAGGAGGGTCGAACCGCCCAAATGCCCTCCGTAAGAGATCGTGTTGGTTAACGGTTTTGGGCGCCTTCAAGGACTGCGCCGAAAGTAAAGTAATGTAAAGTGTCGTTACGTGGTCACCCCAGATGGCTTCCTATCTTTGCTTTCTCGATCATGAGCTCCGTTCGTGAGCACTTGATCAGCACAGATGGCTTAATTCCCCTCCTGAATCTGGAGGCCGAACTAACATGACTAAAAAGCGGAATGCTTGCTATAAGCTCTTGCGGGTCTGCGTTGAATTGTTCGTTGGGTGAAGCCGGAACTTTCAAGTCGTGAACAGAGAAGTCACCGGAGATGAGAACATGGCTGTATCGTTGTCGAAGTACCCACCCAAATACTAACGTCAGGCAGAAGTCTATCTCTTGGGAGGACATTGGGGGACGATAAACAACGGCCAGAAGAACAATGGTATAATACAGATAAAAGCCAAGGCTTGACAAGTCTCGTGAGATGGTCTGTGGGAATATCATTACTTCAATTAAATTACGCAAAAGCGAAAATCACATCTGTGGACTCACCATACTATCCACGTCAACACATAGGTATATCCGTCTAACCCTATTTCGTGGGGTTGGTGAGCACAATGTTTGTCTGCTTGTTATCGTCACTCAATGAACAGAAATCAGAGTAAGTAATGTAAATGATGTAAAGCATTGCCGAGGGATTTTTAAAAATGGGTAGCTTGGGAGCTGAAATGACAAACGTCGAAAGACCGTGCCACGGTTGACAAACTCGAAGGGAAAGTAATTTCGACGGCATTCCAGCGGACTGTATTGTGTGGTAAGTTTTAATTTATGACCCCACAATTCTGTGTGGCATCTAAGCTTCAGGAGTTGGTGGCAAGCGCGACTGGGGTTTTACAAAATCTGGAACGCCAGGATGTGGTCACCTCGTGGACGGCGATATCTTTCGCTGTACACTCCCAGGACTTTCAGTCGTCCATGGTATTGCAGGTGCGACAAACCCTTCACATTTTTCCTTTCCCATCGTTGTGCGGTCTCAGGTGCAACCAGATCGTGTTTTAACCAGGACAGTAAAGCCTGGCTCACGTACTCTACATGGGACCTCACATCCGCATTGTGCAAGTTGCCACACTAGACTGAACTTGTTGTGGGACGCGATGGCAATCAAAAATAAAGAGTTGATGACGTCAGCAGAGGTTAATTCTCAGAGACCTCGAATATTTATAGACAAATACACTGGTTTCTTTCGCACTAATTCACTGCGTAGCCTGTCGTCTTTTCAGCCTCATTGGCTGCGTTTTCTTTCTTTCAGTTCATTGGCTTTTGGTTGCCCCATCATCCGCTCTATCGCTGGACAGTGTCTCGATGTCGCCTGTATTCTATGACTGGTACTACATTGGCCGTATTTCCTCGGACCGCTTATCCTTGGCTTGTACACGGACGTCTGCCGTTAATAGCGATTTTTGGACGTCAGTGCTCGCCTATCGTTTAGCTGGCAAATCTGTGCTTCCGGCTTTTCGATACGGGTAACGTGTTATTTGTATGTTTGCCACGTGGTTGCTCACCTTCCAGTCACGTGAGGTTTCCTCTCTCGGGCGAATCGGATGTGCTCCATGATCCGCGGTTATCCTGTCGGGCCGATCAGACTGGGCCAATTCCTCAAATACCATCATACAGTGTTGGCTTCCTTTCGGGTGGTTGGTTGCAGACCCATCGCGGTGATCCAGCATCCAGTCTCGTGAGGTTTCCTCGCTCGGGCGGATCCACTGCGTTCCATGACCCACGGCAGTTTGCTCAAACATCATTGCAGAACTCACGTGGATGTACCGGTAGTACTAAGTAGAACGAGTTTTCCTGGTGCACTGCACATGCGTCTGGCCTCAAGATAGACAGTTGCTCTTTACTGGTGGCGAAATGCGGCCACAAAGTATAACAGCTTGTTTCTCGTGTTCATTTATCCCGAGGCGAAGCATTTGCGGTCCGTGATATTAGCGCCAAATCTATTGGTTGTCTAGCAGTCCCTGTGTTGGAATTCGCGGATGGCCCTATTTTAACTTGTCGATATCTGATTCCAAGGCTGTTGTCCCTATCTCAACAGTCTTTGGGTAATTTATTCAATCAACACGCCGAGAATGGAGTGCTCTTTGTCTGGAGATGCTTTGTGACTGTGATCGTCGATTCTATGAGATGATGCTAACCAAGCACATATATAGCCGGTTTTGACAGGAGACTACATATCATAGATGCGTTTCATTTGCACACTCTTTACGGAACACGTCTTGGGTTTCCGTATTAGTTCAATCAGCTCGCTTTTCGAATCCCCCTGTCACCGGTTCCGGCACCACTTACTTGTGGAGCATCTGACGTGAACTAGCAATGTAAATACATAGACTGGGCAGCTTGTGGATCTGCGCCCAATTAGGAGCCTCACAACGCAGCCCTCGCGTGCCATCGTGAGCGCCAAATCCAACGTGAACATCGCACATCCTGACGTCACAAGCATGGACGGTAGCTTTTACCCCGCAGAAGACAGATTCGAACGCGAACTGTCCGGTCAATTTCTTGCTTGAGGTGTGCTCGACTACTTTGAATAGCTCACTAGTTCAGTTCTGTTAAAAATTTTTACAACCACGGTACGAATACAGAAACGAGTAAAGGTACGCGGTAATTGGCAGGCACATGGCTCGGCGACGGTTGTACGCATCTGTGATATCAACCTGGTTGTGTTTTTCGATGCACTGAAATACCAAACATAAGTGCCAATTCGCAAGTCCGACTAGCAGCGCAAAAGCATGCATTGGTGCAGTCCAACAACCAAATTATCGCGCACATACGGATGCGCCTGTCATTCACCAACTATTGGAACTGTAAGATGATACTCTTAAACCCAAAACCCCAGTTCATATTACCCGGTACTACAATAATACGGATAAGACCAATCCACCATACTTTCTACGGTATACGCCAATTCCCTGTCAAACTACGCACTGCCGTTTCGGACGGCGATCGTCATAATACCGTTCGATGTGGAATGAGACACAGAGCAGGTGTCATTTGGGCCGGACTACAAATATGTCACGCTTAACGCCAGGGAGGTGTGATTAAAGCAACCCATATGTAACTTTGCAATCGTTCGTATACGGGCACGATGATATCTTGCAAGTGCGCTGCTCACACGCAGCTACCTCCACGTCACAGCAGGTCGACCAACCTCCATCACCGTGCTGCATCCAAACAAGCATAGAGGCGAGCGCGCAAACACACATTCTTAAACGGTCATTTCTAGCATATCGGCACGCTGCAACATTACGAACGGGCTATGGAATGAGGTCATCAGCCAAATCAACTGAACCACACCAACTACTGCTACATTAGTGGATGCCGAGTGGAGAATAGCACTTCACATGCCGTAGAATTCCAGTAGTGCTTGTGCGATTGGCTCAAGTTCGCTGCCGAAAACAGGACAGTGGATTCACACGGGTGACATGATAAGAAGAACGACAAGTTTTCGCTTTAGTTGACAAATGACTGGTCAAATGTGCGAAACGATGCATGATGGCAGATGACTGGTCAGTTACAAGGTGTACTTCTGCCAAATCGCCAAAGGAGAAAGCAATGCTCCGTAAATTTCATCAGTTTTACTGATGTTGAATGCTGTGACCAAATTACGTTTAAAAGTGAATTCATTCCCGATCGGTGGGTCATTAGGAAGTACTCGTTGTGTGACAGGTAATTTAAGTCGCTACCGCAATTCGCACTACCTGCCATTTCCACCTGAAGAGAGTAAATACATTCAAAATCGGTCGAATAGTGCAGTGTTTTCTGGCGGACAACACCCAATCTTTATCAGTACTATTTGTGAGTCGGTTTAACACAATAGATCCCCTGTTGCTCACTGAATGTTAAGATGGATTGGAGTTAGATATCCGGATTTGATTTGTAGCAGGTTATTTTTATCATGCTTGTCAACAGTTAACCAATATACAGTTGGTCGTGCCACAGCACATAGTTAATAAGAATAAAGGGGAAAATAGGCAGTTAGTGGAAGGACTCATGGTTCAAAAGGTTTATGCGTTGTGTGTTGGGCAGAGAGGAATAACTTAAGTGACCCCACCCCGAGCTTTTGGTCATGAAAACCTGACTCGCAAGCCACCGAGCGATTAACTCTCCAGCAGAAATAAGGCATTACCCGGAAAATCCATTATTTTAACGGTTAATCAGTTGGCAACGGTTACCACCTCAATTTCGAAGGTTCTGGCATGTTCTAATGTCTGCACGTGTCAACCTACCTGAAGATCGACCAAATGTATGCGGAACAACTAAGCTTGGTAGCTCACCCGGATACCTCTCTCACCAAATTATAGAGGATGCGGCCTTAGAATCCTAAAACGCGTGGTTCAGTCAGAGCAACAAGCAACGGATCTTTTGGGTCGATGGCGGGGAAACCGGAAACGTCTTTCTTCTGAACGTACGTTACAAGTCGCAGAAGCTTTGCACAGCTCAACTATTAAAGCACCTGAAGCAGTAAGCATACCGACGAATGTACAGAAGCGTAACTTGACTGCTGCTTTAATTGACTCTGACGTAGGTCTAGACGTAGGTTCGGACGCACCTTGGCCGAATCAAGTTGCAAACGAGGTATCATTATGCCAGCATAAAAACGAGTAAGTGCCGATCTCCCATCGGTCGGCATTCTCCCACACTAGACCCCATCACCCCTCTGTGGCCTCCTAGAGACGGAGAAACTAACCTGCTTGTATACAAATGCTCAAGGTCTTGTTAATAAACGTACCGAACTGAAAGATCGTCAAACTTACAGGTCATTTGATGTCGTTGGTGTCACCGAGACGTGGTTGCACACGGGAATGACGGACGTTGAATTTTCCCTACCGGGCACGCCGCTGATCCGGAAAGACAGGCTCACAAAAGGAGGAGGGGTAATCCTGGATCACCAAAGCGACTTACATTGCGAAGCCGTGGAGGATTCAGACTCGCAATTCCCCGACTCTCTTTGGTGCCGCTTGTAGTTAAAAGGCAGGGACGCTTGCCTTATTGTCTTGGTGCACCGCCTCTCTAACTCTACACCCGAAAACGCCTACCATCTAGCGGCTGCTTTAAGATGTAGTTTAAAAAAAGTACATTCACATGGGTGATTTCAACGTACATTGTGTAGAAACTCCTGCCATGATCGGAGAACAATTCAAAACCGATCTACAAGATCTCGTAACCACTGCTCCTCTTTACAATCACCTCACTTTGCTCACTCGGTTCAGAACTGGTTACACAGCTATCTGTGCTGGATCTTGTGCTTACCAACAAGGAGCATATGATTGATGTGTTGGTTTTGGACTGCCCGTTGGGTCGCAGTGATCAGTTTCAACTTCGCCTGCTATGCAGAATATCGGAATGAGAACGATGAGAATGTGCGAACCATCACAAGCTACGATCGATTAGTCCAGCTTGTCAGCACCACAACTTGGTCGTTCCTTGACGAAGAACCCTCGGAAGTCGCCTGGTTCGAGTTCGTCAACAAATTCAGTCAGCTGCTTGCAGTGAATTCAGAGATAAACAGTTGCAATAAGTGTACACCAGTTGGTTTTGTTAGGAGCCAAACTCGAAAACGGATGACAGTACGCAACGCAGCATGGCGAGTTTACAGAGAAGCTCCAGCACAAGAAATCTGGAAGAACTGCGTAGCCCAACGTAACCACTGCACTCAAATGCTTAGAGAAAACAAAGCCGCCTATCAGCACAACATCGCAAACACCTTCAGTGGTAACGACAAATTGCTGTACAGGCACGTCAATAGCGTATGAAACGTGAGGCAAGGATTTTCTCCACTCAGAACGGCTGATGGCCCAACAAGAAAGGCTGTGGAAACAGCAAACGCTCTGCAGATGCAATGTGTCCCCCACGTTTCCAAGGGTCTTGCCACCATGCGATCTTCCAACATTTTCGTCTCCTAACTAGGACTTACCCACATCACTTTTACCGCGGTGACTGTACTGTAAAAGCTGACACCTCTAAGCAAACATGGCTCGTCGGGTATCGACATCATTCATCCAGAGGCATTGGAATCAGCAGTAAGCCAACTGGTAGGAACTTTTTCTCAGTTTCTCCAGCGCTGCTTACACCAGAATCAAGTTTCCGCTTTGTGGAACCTTGGAATAATAACCCCGATTCATAAATGTAGAGGCACATCTGATCCCTCCACCTATCGCCCAGTGTCCCTTCTTCCTACACTATCCAAGATCATGGAATCCATAGTTGCCGATGCACTGGTGTGCTATCTGGAAAACTGTAACATCATAACGCCTGAGCAGCATGGTCTACGTCGACAGCGATCATGTACAACTAATTTACTAATTGCACGCAGTAACTGGACCGAAGCAGTTGACGCTGGAGAAGGTGTTGATGTGATCTACCTGGACTTTTCAAAGGCTTTTGATCGTCTAGACCATCGGATACTACTCTCCAAGCTCCAGCATTACGGCATCCGCGACCCTCTTTTAGCCTGGATTGCCAATTTTCTAATTCAACGGCAATTAGTGGTCAGAGTTCGGAGCTCTTTATCGGACACCATACAAGTCGAGTGTGGTGTGCCGCAAGGCTCACTTCTAGGTCCACGTTTGTTTTTGTTGTTAATTAATGATCTAAAACAGGGAATCGCTTCAATTTTCTTAATGTTTGCCGACGATATCAAAAGCAAATGAGAGAATGGCATACGTTAGAAAATGGTCACTGATGCCTGTATGCAAGGAAGCAACACGCGATAGAAATGGTTTCCTGCCCTGGAGGATAACAGCACGGTGGTTGCTAGGGTCACGGAGCAGCGGGATAATTGTTACCTGAAGGAACATTCGGTTCAGGGCGCTCACAGTGTTAAATAAACCCGAATTCCAGCCATCAAAACCAGTGAATTTTGTTGCTTCCTCAGGATGATGCAATCGTTTCATGAACCGATTCGACATGGGTCAATGGTCCCACACGAAACTACCCCGGAATCTACTGAAGGAATTGGACATTGAAGTTGAATCTTTTCAATGGTTTGTGATTCAGCCGAGAAAACGATACGATTTTGAGCTGTTGCAAATGAAAAATATGGACGAGACACTCGTGTGCTTTGACATGCCTTCAAATCGCACGGTGGAGCAGAAAGGCCTTAACAAAGTTGTTGTAAAGACGACGGGACAAGAGAAGGCATGGTTCACAGTTGCTCCGCGGTGTATGACAGATGGTTCCCGTTGGTCACCTTTCATTATTTTTAAGCGTTAGACGCTGTCTAAAGGAGCGAAGTTCCCAAGCGGCGTGTTTGTGCTGGCTCACGCGGTATGATGGATGGACGAGAGTGGCACTTTAGACTAGCTTAATACAGTTTGGGGAAAGCGGTTGTGTCATCACTTACGCCTTCACTCCACGGCCGCAAGAAGAAGTCCAAAGATGAGCCAGAAAGAGACTAGTATACATGAAGTCACATTTGCTGATATAGTTTTGAAGGCAAAATGAAGGGAGGCTACTAAATTCCACTTGAGCCAACCAACAGAATGAAAACGTCAAATGCAACGGTGAATAAGCAATCGTGTACTCAAGAACGAATCGCATTTGTCCTTAAAAATAACATCATGGAACCCCAAGCGTAAAGTGAACATCCCTTTACAGTGACGGGCACTGGTCAATCAGAATAACATAAGGTAGCGTTTAAACAAATGTCACGAAACAAACGCGAATAAGAAATACAGGCGCAAAAATTAACAACGAGTACAATAACTGTGTGACAACTAAATATTTATTTAACATAACCAAGTAGAAATGTGATGCGGAGAAAAACCAATGGAATGTGTTCTTGCAAATGGCACTGCTGAAGAGGACACGGAGATGAGCGTCCATTAACAATGACGTGTGTGTACCAATCGTGCTAACACAGTGGAGCGTTTAAACAACAGTCAAGTAGTAGAAAATAGGAAGAATAAAGAATAGCTAATAAGCTCGTTCACAAAAGATGAATGTCTAATAGCTGTTCTCCTAATAAAAGCGAAGCGGTGCCCTTTTGAAGAAACCATCTAAGCTGGTTTTGGATTCCTTTAGGGCACACTGAACGGCCAAAGTGGAGAAACGATGCCATGACCTGAATTCGTCCGTGGCTTTAATTCCCCGGTGGACGACAATGACGAGAACAATGAAGTTGAAGATGACGATATTCACCCTGACATCCCCATGACAAACGACCACTTCCACGAATTGTTTGAAGATTTTGACTCGGATTCTAATTTCGAAGAATTCGAGTAATTTTGTTACCATAGTGCAGCGTTTGGGTGGGGAAGCCTATAAAATCTACCGATATGGGCTGTTCTATCATGAGGTACGGGTCCTCGCCAGTTGCTCTAGCCTTTGATAACAGTCGCTTGGCCTGCTTCACTGCTGACTTGGTCTTTCCATTCGATTGAATGTGATATGAGCTGGTTTGCTGGTGCACGAATTCCCACTTGTTTGCGAACGCCTGGAACGCACCGTGAGTAAGCTGGGGTCCATTGTCGGAGACAAGCTCCTCCGGTATACCGGGCCGCGCGAACTGACATCTGAGCTTGTTGATTACTGCCTGTGTGGTCGTAGTGGCGAGTAGATCGACTTCAAATTAATCACTATAGTAATCCGCCGTGAGTAAATAACCTTTCCCGTTATCACTGAATACATCCATCGACAAATTCTGCATCGGTCGTTCAGGGACATCATGCAGCATCATTGATTCCCTCAATTGGCGGACTTCGTGTGAACGGCAAGCCTCGCAACTCGATATATGATCTTTTGTTTGACCCGTCATTCCTGACCAAAAGATGAATTCCCTTGCTCGCTTAATGGTATAGTTGGCATCAAAGTGAGCGCGGTGCACGTATTACAGCATTTCTCCTCGGAGCGATGACGGAATCAGAATACAGCTTCCGTTGAACGGCAAACAATCAAAGGCAGAGGGTTGGTCCCGAAAATTGAAGTAGGGTATTAATTCCTTCGGTAGCTGCTTCTTTGTCCATAGCCACCCATTTGGAATAAGGTCTGGCAAAGCTGAAATCGGTGTATCTGCCTTTGTGTGGCGCCTTATTTCCTTTAGCCGATTTTGTGTCACTGTCAGCTGCTGTACTATGTTTACTGCTTCGACCTCTACGGATTATGCTCTGGTACGGGCAGATGTACTGCTGTGGACCAGGCATATGCACAATATCCACATCGTACTTTTGGAGCTGGTTAAGCACACGCTGAAGGCGACAAGGAATGAGGCGCAACGGTTTCCTGGCTATTGACGCAAGCGGTTTGTGGTCGGGATACAACACTGTCTTCCTTCCGAATGTATACTCGTTGAAACGCTCCATGGCACAGACTACCGCAAGCACACAATTTGCGTTTACCGCTGCTCGGTCACGGTGAGTGCTCGAGTGCGGAAATCCGAAGGTCTTCCATTCTGGAAGAGAACAGCACTTATTCCGTCTTGAATCCTGTCACACTGTACCTCCTGAGGCTGCGCTGGATCGTAATACCCGAGTACAGGCGCATTGCTGATGTGGTGCTTAATAGTTGCGGACGCGATTTGCTGTCCTCTTCCCCAACTCTACTTTACTCCTTTGTGAGTTAAATTCCTGATCAACGTCATGATATCAGCGAGTCTTGGCATAAAACGGCTAGAGTAATTCATAATACCGTTTAAGCGATGGATTCCCTTCACGTCATTCAGAGGCGGCATCTCTCGAATTGTTTAAATTTTCCTGGATCGACCCTGACCTCTTGTATTGTTAGCAAATGCCCATGGAAAATTATCTGGTCTTTCCGAAAGTCAATTTTTTCACATGTAAGCTTGAGGTTCTTTTGCACACAACTCTGTAAGAAACTGTGGCGATTTGCGTCATGCTCTTCTTCTGTCGAGCCACGGATCAAAACATCGTCTGCCACGCATGTTTGCACCCACCTAATCATCTACCGCTTGCACCAATCGCTTTTGAAAGATCTCACTCGACACATTCAAGCCAAACGGTAAACGCAGCCAACGGTAACGCCTGAACGGTGTTGCAATGATAGTAATTAAACTGGATTCACCAACTGGAACCACGTGCCAGAATGCCGAAGAGTGGTCTACCTTCGTGGAACACTTAGGTTTGGTCAATTGCGGCAAAATGTTTTCTAGGGTAGGTAGCGCGTAACGTTCTCTACGCAAGAACTCATTCAACGGTTTTGGGTCAATACACACACGCAGTTCGCCCGTCTTCTTCGTAACAATTGCGACTTGACGAACCCAGTCGATTGGCTCGTCGATTTTGACAATCACATCCTCTTTCATTAATTTGCTCAACTCAGCGGAGAACCTGTCACGCAGTGCAAATGGAACTCTCCTAGCCAATAGCGCTGTCAGTCGTATCAAACGATCTAAGGACAAGTGAGCGGTTCACTCAAACGTTCCCAAACCTGGGATAAACACAGGCGAATACTGGTCATTAATATCGATTACTCCTTGGCAAACATGCACAAAACGATCATGATTAGAAACAACAAAACCGAGATACTGGATCGACTCAACGCCGAGAATCGGCGTGAGCTCCTCCTCCACTATGGCAAACTCCAATCGATGTGAGGCTCCATCTCTTGGATTAACCACTTCAATTGTAGCTGAGCCGTTCGGACGAAGTCTGGAGTCATTCCACACATACGCAGGCAATGTTGATGAGGTGGAATGCACACTCCGGGACAGTGCTTTTTTGGTAGAATGTTGACAGTAGCACCTGTGTCTAACTGGAATCGTACGGTTTTGCTATCGATCAAAGTACTTGGGTAAGTACATTTTTGCGGTTCCTTCCGAGACACGTTGCCAATTCAGCGTTGTGCATCTGCAAGGGACTTGTCAAGAACAACCACACTCACGTCAGTGGATTTTCGGCAACGAGCAAAGTAGTTCCCTTTTCCAAATCGGAAACATTTACGTCCTCATGCCGGACACTGTTCGCGGCTTCTCAAATGACGCGTGGCGAAAAATTTGCAGATTCGTCGCTGCTTCCCCTTCGAAAACGGCACACGATTCTGCATAGGTTGCCAGTTTCATTTGTTGGTGTTGATAGGTGGTCGAGGACTCAATGTTGCAGATATCAATGCACTGCTGGAGCGATAAGTTGCGTTGTCACAAAAGCCGCTTTGTCATACTTTTATTATTGATTCCTATAACGATCCGATCGCGTATGAGACTGTCGTCCAAGCATGTACACCAATTACAGGATCGGTCCAAAATCATCCATTCCGTGATATACGTGTCGACTGATACGTTTGAGCCTATATTGCCTGAAAAGAAATGATGGCGCTGGTAGGTCTGGTTAGGCTGACCTTCACAAAATTCCCTGAAATTTCCAAGGACCGTCCCCAAGTTATTGGGATCTTCACTTTTGTTGTAGTGCAATGTCTCTAGAACACGGCGCGCGTCATTCCTGGCTACGTGTCGAAACATGGCTAAGCGATACGCCATCGGTTGCGCGTCCGAACGTACTGAGGTGCACAAATTCTCCCACTTGCTCTTCCATAGACCCTAATTACTCGCCAAATTCCGTTCGTCCATGTTCAGTGGGGCAGGCATCTGAATAGACGCTGGTGATCCAAACAGCATCCGCGCGCCGCCGGTGGGGTTCGTCTTTGTCTTCTCTGATGCCATATTGTAGAACTCAGTCCTTCAGCGACAATCGTTTATTCGTGAAAGACAGCTCAGCGACAATTGAAGCATTTTAGCAAGCCAAACTGTTCGATAGAAATTGCAGATTCAATTCCATAACTCACGACCCTTCTGAGGCGATGAGGTTTCTCCTTTGCTTCAGTTAAACAAACGGTGAAGCACAAAACACGAATATCGGTCAATCCAGTAATCGAATCCGTAACGTCCGCCTCCCGTTGGCTGTCTGGCTCGCTTGGTTGGTCCATCTGCTCACTCTGATTCAAAACCCCAAGTACTTCGACTTATTAGTTGTCTTCTTTGCTTTTGCATGCACGGCAGAGAACCGTATAGGTCAACATTGAACTGGTAGCCACCCGAGATCAAAAGTAGAGGTCCCGACTCAAATGCAAACCTAAACTGGTCCAGTTAGCAGTTACCTGAACCTACGGGTCACCTTTTAAGTCAACGTTGTGGGTCGCAGAAAATTCGTCGACGTCTTGGTATACGGTCAATGCGTCCGATTGTGGTTGGACATTGCGTCCGACATCACTATAATCTCAATGGTTCTCTGACCATCTCTTGGCAAACCTCCATTCGAACCGGACTCCTAATCAGCCACCTGCGTCTGTGTTGGTCGTGTGCAGCTAACTGGACAGCTGCATTGCTCCGTCTCCTTTCGAGGTGCCACATTCAACCAGATCTGCTGTATCACAAGGCCGAAGCTCAACCTACTTGTTCTCGACTAAATCGAAACCCTTATCTTGACTGATCGCCAGCTTCGGGCCATCTGTAACGCGGTAAATCCTTCGGCGGCACCAAGCGACCAAACCGACTACATTATCCGGCAGTTCGCCCCAGTGTTCCAGGATGGTCATGGCTGTTGTACACGCACGCGCACCGTGTTACAACTGGTAACTGGGGCAAAACCAGTATTCCGTCCCAAAAGGCTTGTCTCATACGCAGCCCTATCCTTGGTTGATGCCAAACTCAAACGCTTGGAAGAAAAGGGCGTCCTGGTGCGTGTGT
Source organism: Dicrocoelium dendriticum (assembly GCA_944474145.2). Lineage (NCBI taxonomy): Eukaryota > Metazoa > Platyhelminthes > Trematoda > Plagiorchiida > Dicrocoeliidae > Dicrocoelium > Dicrocoelium dendriticum. The sequence continues at coordinate 273,792,497 of OX104063.1, forward strand.
CCATATTGGAGAGGTAAGCGGAGCCAATGTCCAGATACCAGGTCGCGCATAGGCTTACCGCGGAGCACGTGAGCTGTCTGCATCATGCGAAAGGCACCAACACGAGCGTGAAACGATCTTCGACTGTTTTGCCAAATTTGAGAATCGGGTGCAAACTGATTAGCCAGCAAATACAAGCCAGATTCAAACGAGGCGAACCATTCTGTCAAATATGGAAAATCCGTGGGACGGAATTAACTCCCATTGGCTGAGAGCCAAATGCTTCCAAAATTAGTATGTTTCGTTCACCAATAAATAGAACTGACCTATCGTGTAGAGTAGACTCTTAGTTTTCAGAGCCTAGGCCTTCTGTATCCCGACGGTTGGTTGGGCGCGTGACTGAGCAATTATGCTCTCGTAGTCTCGCAGGCGCAGAAGTACGAAGGCAGCATTAAAACAGTATTATTCCGCCTAGGCCGCGCCAAACATCCTGGTCAAGAAACCGAATGGGTCGCTTCGTATCTGCGCCGATTTATCCACAGGTCTCAATGCTGCGCTTGAGCCAAATTGCCATGCACTACTGATCACAACAGACCTCTTCATGATACTCAACCATGGTACCTGTTTCGCCAAAATCAATCCGGCAGACGCCTACCTGCAGCTCGAAGTCGCTCCTGACTCGCAAGGTCTTTTGACGAGCAACGCACATCGTGCTCCCCTTCAGTACACCAGGCTCTCGCTTGGTGTCAAAACCGCGCCGGCACTTTTCCAGAAGAGATGGACGCCATGATCTCAGACATTACGGACACTTCCACATACCCGGTTGATGTGCGCATTGCTATTCGCATCCCAGAATAGCTTCATGAGCGCCTGGCCGCGGTCCCTCAGCGTGTCCAGGAGTTTGGATTCCGCTTGAAAGCAGAGAAATGCCAATGCTTTCTTTCCTCCATCAGATGACGAAATTACGAAGGAACGTTGGGCGTTTACGTTCTGTAAGTCAACGGTTAGCCAAACCACTTGAGGCTGGTAGTATACTTCGCCCTGCAAGGCCAACCTCGTCCGAGCAGAGGCGTTATAATCTCGTGATCTTTCACGCACCGGAGTCCAGTGATCCATCACCCCAAGTACGCTACGATCACGATGTCGAGTTTTTACAGGGTCTAATTGATAGACTCCTCGACGCTGGTGAGGACTCGGTAAAGGTGAGGCAGATTACCCGTCTTGGAAAGCAAGGTGATCAACAAAATCGGCCTATGAGAATCACTTTTGTGGACGAAGCCAGTCCAAGACTTATCATGTCTCGCCTAAGTAGGCTGAAAGGTTGGAAGATCCATGTTCGTCCCGACCTGGACCCAGTAGACAGGGAGCGGCTCAAGTCTGCCATCATTGGGTTGAAAAGACGCACTGGTGAGGGGGAAACAAATCTTCGTATCGTAAATTTTCGGGTGGTTTCCAACAATCCGCGAATCAGGATAAACAGGCTGCTCACACTTCAAGCACGCCCGGTGGCTCCTGCTGCGGCATGCGAGTAGCGTTCACAAACGTTTGCAGTATTATGAATAAACGCAATGAGCTTCGTTGTTTCGTTGCGTCTGAGCGGCCAGACGTAGTGGGACTCGCAGAGACATGGCTGCATGCAGAGTTATACACCCAAGAACTTGAACTCAACGGTTACTCGTGTTTCCGATGCGATAGACTAAAGAATGCCCACGGTGGTGTCTTACTTTACATCCGGTCTTCCCTGCGTGGGAGACTTGTGAGCACCTACCGAAGTGACGATGGCCTGTGTGAGCTACTGTGGTGCTCCATCCGCCTCAGGCGCGGAGAACTGCTTGTGGGCGCAGTTTATCGCAGTCCCCTGAGTCGTTGTTTGGATTGACTGCCCCATCTTCGGACCCACATGAGTCGTCCACACTTTCTGCTTATGGGCGATTTTAACTGTCCTCGAATACGATGGCCTGATGTGCATTTGATGCCTGGACATAGTGAGGTTGAAGCAAAGTTCGTGGATTTGGTACTTGAAACTGGTGCATCGCAACACATTTGCCAGCCAACACGCGTATCAACACGTTCAACCTCGTCCTGTCTCGACCTGATGTTAACGAGCTACGAACAACGAGTGCGTGACGTTAGGATTCTGGAGCCCCTGGCTACGAGCGACCACTCAGTACTGATAGCTGATATGGAATTATCTTTGCCGTATTCACATCCGCTGCAACCAGCTCCCAACTACTGGAAAACCGACTTCGATGGTCTTGCTCGAGCCGCGAGCCAACTGGATTGGTCTCTGTCACAAACTGCATCTGTGGAAGATTGTTGGATATTTATAAAAGAGAGATTGACGTCATTGTGTTCCAAATTTGTGCCATTGAAATGTCGGAAGGTTGGACCGATTAAGCCTCATTGGTTTGATAAGGAGTATGGAAACCTGGCTCGGAGGCGGCGCAGACTGTGGGACAAATTCCTTCTCTCTGGCTCTGCCAATGATTACGAAGGGTATAAATGTCAGCGGAATCTCTGCAACAGTGCAAAAAAGAATAAACGCCGACACTTTGAAGAGCAGCTTGCATTAGCCGCGGAGACCGCCCCAAAGAGAATCTTTGCAAACGTGAAGCGACGCCTGAAGCCGGCGGGTGATGTGCCAGTGCTGGATGGCACGGATGGACAGCCCCTAACCTCCAGCACTGAGCGTGCGTCCGCGTTGGCGGCGCACTTCGCTTCTGTATTTGCGAATAACCAGGTGTCTGTTCCGAGTTCGACGTGTACCGCTTTTACCGAACTCGATAGTCTGCATTGCGGCGTCGAAGAGGTAGCTCAACTACTTGCCAACCTTGACGGCACCAAATCTGCCGGACCTGATGAGCTTCACCCACTGGTTCTCAAGTCACTTTCAACCATCCTCTCTCCTATCGTGACTGACCTTTTCAACAGCTCGCTCTCCGAAGGTTTGTTGCCGGTTGACTGGAAATGTTCGGTGGTGAAGCCTATTCCGAAAGGCGGCGACCCTAGCAAAGTAGACAATTTCAGGCCAATTTGTCTGACACCTATTTTGGCAAAGGTTGCTGAGAAAATCGTGCAGAAGAGATTGCTGCAGTTGCTACAGTCAAACGAGGTCCTGACGCCCGCACAGCACGGTTTTATGCAAGGTCGCTCATGCATTACTAACCTGCTTGTGACGAGGCATGAGTGGTTGAAGGCAATAAACAAGGGGAAGTCCGTCGACGTGATATTCATCGATTTCAGTAAAGCGTTCGACAAGGTCAGCCATGAGGTTCTCCTTCACAAACTCAGCATGTGTGGCGTCGGTGGCTCACTGCACCGGTGGATCCGCGACTTTCTTGTTGGACGAAAGTGGAGGGTACAGGTCGACGACCATCTAACTGACTGGTACCCCTCTACAAGTGGCGTGCCTCAAGGCACTGTGCTGGGGCTCACTTTGTTCCTGATCCACACCAACGATCTACCGCAGCGTCTCCGGTCGCCGTGTGCCTTGTTTGCGGACGACATGAAAATTTGGAGAGAAATCGACGCTCCCGACGACTGTGGCCTACTTCAGCAAGATCTCAACCGCTTATCCACATGGTCTGCAGAAGTTCTTCTCCCGGTCAACCCAGCCAAGTCGGTATTTATGAGCCTGGGGAAGGGTGCAGACGGCCGAACCTACACCCTTGACGGCCAAACGCTATATCCCACACCCTCCGTGAAGGACCTAGGTGTACTCTTACGCTACGATTTGAAGTCCGTGGACAACACGAACAGGTTATATCGGAACGGACTGCGCATGCTTTGGGCGCTCAAACGTAGCTTCTGCACATGGTCTGAAGAGGTTGCCACTCGCCTGTTCTCTTCTATCATTAGACCAATGCTAGGGTACGGTTCGCTCGCCTACTTTCCGATTACCCGAGGCGAGGCACAAAAGATCGAACGGGTCCAACACGTTGCTACCAGGCTGATCCCGAGTTTACGTGGCTTTGGGTATGAAGACCGGTGCGAGAAACTAGGACTCTACAGCTTGTCCTACCGTCGGGTACGAGTCGACCTCATTATGACCTACCGAATTCTACATCTCGGTGAGTTTCCCATGTTAAGGCCAATGCTGCACTTACGAGGGCCATGCAGCACACGCGGACACAGATACAAACTTGTTGTGCCGGATATGAAACGTGTTCCCCACCCACTGTGCTTCGAACGGAGAGTGGTAAACATTTGGAATAGTTTGCCCGAACATGTGATTGAGGCAACATCTGTGCAACAGTTCAAAACGTTGTTAGATTTGCATTTTGCCTCTATTCGATTCAGAGAACGACTGCATACTTACGATGACATATCACATTTGTGAATCCTGAAATATGGTAAGTCGAATATGTTAAATATTACACGAGAAGGACATGGATATTCACGGTTGACAACTATTATAATGTTTTTCACAATATTTCGAAAGAGTTGTACAGAATCCATTTCTACTTGCTCTATAATACAGTATTCAGTATTCAGTATAATGCCGTCCTGAAGATGGCAGCCGCACTGGATGTGTTACAATTGCGGTCCTTCCTAAGTCACATAAGCTACGACAGTGCCTTACTCTCATCACTATACGATGCCCGATCCCCGCTTAGTCGGTTGTTTCAGAAGTATTTTCCTTGGCCCTGGTCCCCGCATGCGAGAAGTCTTTCGTTCGTCCGAAATCCATGCTGTGTTTTGACGTAATACTGACACATTACGCACCAACTTTGCTGATTTTGGTCTCTGCTAACGCTTATACCTACTGGATTGGAGCCATTCTCTCCCAGATCGTTCCGAAAAATCGGTTTT
>OX104063.1:273797785-273812785 GCA_944474145.2 Dicrocoelium dendriticum
TTGCAGTTTCTCGACTCTCTTTGGTGCCGGTTGCAGTTAAAAAGCAGAGACGCTTGCCTTATTTTTTGGTGTACTGCGCCCCTAACTCAACACCCGAAACCGACTACCACCTAACGGCTGCTTTAAGGTGCAGTTTACAACCAAAGTACACTCATATTCTTATCATGGGTGATTTCAACGTACATTGTTTAGAAGCCCCTGCCACAACCAGCGAACAATTCAAAACCGATTTACAAGATCTAGTAACTACTGCTCCTCTTTACAACCACATCACATTGCCCACTCGATTCAGAATTGGTAACAGGTCATCTGTGTTGGATCTTGTGCTTACCAACGAGGAGCATATGATTGATGCGTTGGTTTTAGACTGCCCGTTGGGTCGCAGTGATCACGCAGTCATCAGTTTCAACTTCGTCTGCTATGCAGAATATCGGAATGATAACGATGATACTGTGCGAACCATCACAAGGTACGACCGACTCGCCCAGCTAGTCAGCGCCACAACATGGTCTTTCCTCGAAGAAGAACCCCCGGAAGTCGCCTGGCTCGAGTTCGTCAACACATTCAGTCAGCTGATTGCACAGGCTTCAGAGATAAAAGCTTGCAATAAGTGCAAACACGTTTCTTTCGTTAGGAGCAGAACCCGAAAATGGATGACAGTACGCAACGCAGCATGGCGAGTGTACAGAGAAGCTCCAGCACCAGAAACTTGGGACAACTACGTAGCCCAACGTAACCACTGCACTCAACTGTTAAGAGAAGACAAAGCCGCCTATCAGCAGAACATCGCAAAAACCTTCAGTGCTAACCACAAACTGCTGTACAAGCACGTTAATAGCCTACGAAAGGTGAGGCAAGGATTTCCTCCACTCAAGACGGCTGATGGCCCAACAAGAACGTCTATGGAAGCTGCAAACGCGCTGCAGATGCAATACGCCCCCACGTTTCAAAGGGTCTTGCCACCAAGCGATCTACCAAGCTTTGTATTCTGCTCACCAGGACTAACCCACATCAATTTTACCGCAGAGGCTGTATTGCAAAAGCTGACTTCTCTACGCAAACACAGCTCGCCAGGTGTCGACGCCATTCGTCCTGAGGCATTGGGAGTAGCAGCAAACCAACTGGCAGGACATTTAGCTCAGTTTTTTCAGCACTGCTTAGACCGGAACCAAGTTCCCGCCATGTGGAAGCTTGGAATAATAAGCCCGATTCACAAAGGTGGAAGCAGATCTGATCCCTCCAACTACCGCCCAGTAACCCTTCTTCCTATACTCTCCAAGGTCATGGAATCCATAGTTGCCGATGCACTGGTGTGCTATCTGGAAAACTGCAACCTCATCACTCCTGAACAGCACGGTTTCCGTCGACAGCGGTCATGTACAACTAATTTACTCATTGCACGCAGTAGTTGGACCGAGGCAGCCGACGCTGGAGAAGGTGTTGATGTGATCTACCTGGATTTTTCCAAGGCTTTCGATCGTCTAGACCATCGGATACTACTATCCAAGCTGCAGCATTACGGGATCGGCGACCCTCTTTTAAGCTGGATCGCCAACTTTCTATTTCAAAGGCAATTAGTGGTCAGAGTTCGGAGCTCTTTATCGGACCCCATACAAGTCGAGTGTGGTGTGCCGCAAGGCTCGGTTCTAGGTCCACGTTTGTTTTTGGTGTTCATTAATGACCTTGCACAGGGAATCGCTTCAAACTTCCTAATGTTTGCCGACGATATCAAGATCTGGCGCAGGATCCAGGCGAACGCCGACCAACATGTGCTCCAAAGTGACTTAGATACAGTGTATCAATGGTCCATCCAAAACTTATTGCATTTCAACGTCAGTAAATGCAAGGTGCTTTCCATCCGACATCACGGCAGCTACTCATACCGACTCGGAACGGATGTACTGCAACAATCAACTCTCGAACGTGACTTGGGTGTCCTGGTTCAAGATGACTTGGGTTGCTCCAGGCAATCCGAAAAGGCCTCGAAGACCGGGAACCAACACGTTGGGCTGTTGAGGCGGGCGTTTGGACAAATAAACAGCTCCATATTTCGACAAATGCTCAGTGCGTATGTTCGCCCCCATGTCGAATATGCAATTCAAGCCTGGCATCCATGGCTGAAACACGACCTTAATGCACTGGAGCAGCCTCAACGCCGGGCATCTAAGAACGTAACTGGAATGCGCAATCTGTCCTACCAGGAGAGGCTGCGACGACTAGGATTGTTCAGTGGAAGCTATCGCAGACTACGAGGCGACCTGATTATGACATACTTGATTCTGCGAGACCCACATCATGTGTGCCGCCCTTTACTGCAACTCAGCAGCAATACAAACCTGAGGGGCCACTCATTAAAACTCGCAGAACAATACAGTCGTCTGGAGTGCCGCAGAAATTTCTTTTCCATCCGTGTCTGTCACCCGTGGAATGCTCTCCCAGAATCGGTCGTCTCTGGTAAAGGCGTGATCAAATATGCATACAAGCATAGCTTCTGTGGAATGTTAAAACATTTCGTTTTAATGAAAGTTATAAAAGAAAAGACGTTGTCCATATGAGTGAGCATACTGTCAGGTAATAGTCAGACCCAGGGACATTATGGCGCTGTGGCGCGCAAAAATCCGTCAAAACACAAGTTGGGGGTAATTTCGCCAGGTAGTGATCCGTGAGCACAGGAGCCTAAACAATGCTTTTTGCAACCAATAACCATTACGAGATAGAGATGATCTGTGCTCCAACAAAGCATTCTTCATAGCAGAATTAGTTGCACAGGTTCGATGTAGAAGGCTGAGGACTGCGTCAGTGTGAAATGCTTAGCTGTGACTTTATTTTGTGGCGAGTCACATCCGCCACGTTGCAGTGTTGTTAAGCGGACATTTGTGGCCTTTTATAGGGAGAACGCTTGCCAGGCGAGAACCCACCACGTCCTGGAACACTGCCGTAGCTTTCGTTGAACAGTAGTGCAAGTCGGTTATGCATCGTATAGACCGATTTTGCATTCTATTATTCGCAGTCGGTTGACAGCCAAAAATCTTCGTTGGTTGGCCGAATGGCTTAGTTCTGATACGGCAGCAGTCGTTGAAGCTGGTCAATGATGCAAGATTCGAAGAGTCGAATGATAATGATGCAGGTGAGTAGACACACTGTTAATAGAGGCCGGCTCTTCTATTATATTCATGCTCGGCTCGCAAACCATGTCCAGCTATCCTCCCTGGACTTGTCATGGGGTCGGTGAGTGAAGTTGTTTCTTGTGGCTGAATATGTCCTTAATAGGTAAAAACGCCATTCTCCGCAAATTGGATTTGGGATTCCTGCAAATGTAAGTAAGTGTAACTGTTTCCGTAGCCAAGTGAAAATTCCATGGAAGACCATGGGAATAGCCACGTATACGTGCGCAACGCTGTCCGTGAAATGACATCAGAATAGCTCCAGGTGACTGGCGAATAGGAATGTTTGAGGCAGTGAAGGTAATCACGCCAGAGTTGATTGTCTTCGATTGTGGAACGGGGGATCCATGTACATATATTCTTCCAGGTGAGTAAATTATTCTCTGAGTACGAGGCAAGCTAAACCCATTTGTTTAGACCCCATGAAGGTAGCGCCTCCGGGATGGCGGAATGAGCTCCATTCGGACCAGTGTGTGGGGTTTTCATTTCCTGGAGAAAGGACCAAGCGTTTTGAGGATGGGTCGGCCAGTCCCAGTGGATAAACCTTCTTGTTTTGGCGGATGTACCTGTGGGAATCTCGGGAAAAACGGGCCGCATAAATATGGCAGCAGCATAAGTAGAAAGGCAGGAAACCAACTCCCGCACCTGCCCTGTTGCCGGAATGGTGCGCGATTTCGACATCCGCAATTTGCCTAGTGACGTGGTGCAACGTGATTCCGCATCACGTGCTCTACGTACAACGGCGTCAAAAAGTTGCAACAGCGATGTCCTTTCGCTTAATCCGCACTTGAGGTGCTTATTCTCGTTTTTTCTCTGTTGGTGGTGAACTCACCCAACTTACGCACATCGCGCAACCGGTGGTACGCCCAGCTTCCTGCGAAGGGCAACCACGTACGACTGAGGTAAGTGAATGCCTCTTTGCTTCTAACCCTTATCTCTCTGAGCAGCATCTTAAATTGCAATTCCGTCTTCGTGTACACTAATCGGTGCATCCACTGCTTGAGCAGAACTCTGTCCGCCTTCTTCACTTTTGACAAACACTGGCATCTGCGTGAAACGTCCCGCAGGAAATGAAAGCGGCATAACACTACCGTGCTCCGTGCATATACTGACTTAAATGCCTTCATTTGACCCCGGCACCTATCCATGACTATAGTCTTCGCTGACAAGGTGGTGGGCAACATTTCCCACATGCCCCGAGCAACCTCCAGGTAACTGCATGCTGTCTCGTTGGGCATTAAAGTGTAAAAGACGCTGCGACCTACGCCGAAACCGTCAATCACCATACAGTGCCAAAGAACAAAACCACCGCAGTTCACCTGATGCGTCGCATCCGCAAGAAGTACGTCGCCGTATTTCGCCCCTATGGAAGTCATTGAAGCAGGAACGAAAAATACGAATCGCACTTGTGACCCATCTCTTTCGACACGCACAGCGCCGTTCTTACTCAACAATTCCGCTACCGCGTTTACATCATTCCCCTTAGATACCCCACCTAAGCTATGGCGGATGGAAAATAGGTCCTGTCGATTCAGTCGTTTGTTATATCTTTCCAGGACATAGTCTCGCAATTCTCCGGAATTACGGAAGGACTGCATTAAATCAAACAGTTGCCGCTCCGCCTCGGGAGTCAGACGCCGGTTACCCACGTACAAACGGATTCCCCAAGTGAAAATTATGATTATGCACCAGACAATGCGAGCCTATGTCATAGTAAATGCCCTTAGCACTGATGGATATGCTCGCTTTACAACCGAGGCTGACATACATATGAAACATGAATTACGCATAAATAACGTTCGCATTTACCGACTGCCACCGTCTCCTTTCCGGGTGCAATGGACACAACGATATTGTACCCATTTGTACGCATCCCCTCGGACAGCTCTTGACCGGACCTCTTCTTATACGACGCAGCTGTCAAAACGTCATATTTGTAAAAACTGGTCGCCGTCTGAAGTTGAAACCGCTTCAACTCTTCCTCGAATTCACCAAATGCCTTATAATATTGGCGAAAAGCAGCGCGGAAAGCAAGAGTATCATCCACAGCCATTGCAGCGAAACCGAAACTCCTGCGCACTAAAACAAACACCATCTCATACAGCGTAAAAGAATGCGCCACCATTTTCAGTTCCCCTACATCAGTATACCTTTATTAAACCTTTATCAGGCCTTAACAACGTACTTCATACCATTCATCCCCATCAGCCAGTACAGCAAACAGTACCGCCCCCAAAATATGATCAGCTGTTTTCGATTAATCCGATTATCATTGTATCATTGTATGGTAGAGAGCAGAAGGAGAGTCCTTTATCAGAGTCCTTTATTAATCCGACGACCTGACCTGACACACTGGATATAGATATGGAACACCTTTATGGTATACACACTACTGCAATTTTAGTTGCTGATAACCCAAATAAGATGTCAGGTATGCATCGAATACATTTCATGGTAGAAAGCAAATGGAGCAACTCTTGTCAGTTTCATCACTTTCCGATCAGTGTGGAGATGGTGCGTGTTCTAGCGCAAGAGAATGTCACAGTAGTTGAGCACAATTTCACGGGTAACAGCAAGTCTCCGACACATTAAGCAAGTGTAAATGCAACAGCTTGAAACTTTCTTCGGTAGAATCACTGACCCCAGCCTTCGGTAATTTGTTCCAGTCCTTCACTGCTCGCGTGGATAGAGTGATCTCTAGAAGGACGTAGAGCCTCCTCAGTTTAAAGTTTCCACTTGTGCCCGCGCGTTAAACTGCCCGTTGAGCCGGTAGAATTTTTGGAGCTCACAACCCAAGTCACCTCTGCGTATGCGTCTTGTGTTAATCAGACCTCCACAGCGACGATGGTAACCGAGAGAGAACAGGTTCATACACTGGAGTCGAACGCACTTGGATCGATTTTAAACCTCGTCTCGAAACTTTTTCAATCAAATCTTACTTGATAACTTGCCGGTAAACCATACTCGAGGATGGAGCGCACATCTGAGACAAACAGAAGCTTGCAGATATCAGGAGTCATCCGAGAGAATGACCTCCTTATGAACCAGAACCTCCTGTTTGCTGTAGCGACTTTCATCGTATCGTAGGTTGTTCATTGTCATAGGACACGATCACACCGAGATCCTTTGCTTGAGAGGCATTTGTGAGCAAAACCTACCGATGTGGTAGCTATGTATTATTAACTTACTAAGCAGTATATAAAGATGGTGCTGGTGTTACCCCTATTAAAGTCGCCCAATGTATGCGTAAATATATACGCAACGTGCGATCCCACGCCAATAGAACACTATGTGCGTACACAACTACGCAGTCGGAGGTAGACATTTCGCTACCTTATTAATTATGTAACATTTCAGATTTCGGAAATTGCTTAAGTACATGAAACCCACCCGATTGCTTGTGACAGCGGATGTTTACGTACTTTTTGATGTATATTATACACTAAACCACAACGGGGACGTTTTCTGTAAATTACGTGATGCCTTATATGCATCTTCATGGACTGAATATTCACCCTTCAAGGGTGCATAAAGCACATTCTTGACTTGAAAGTGTCATTTCGCTTGGAACCCATATAGGTACTTAAGCGAGTTACACTTAGTCTGCGGCCCCATTCCCTGATTGGTTGCATCTTTGGCCTTGCTTTGTGTTTATTATGAATATGGAAGTATAGTATGGGGCCAGTGAGGAAGAGAGTGGCAGGTACTATGCCAACGAGACTGGACCTTAAGTTGGTGCGACGGTTTGCGTATCTCATCGACCCACTGGGTGGTGCCTTCGGCCCCTTGAGAGCTACTTCTACAAGGTTGATCAGTCCTTAGAGGTCAGACAAACTCAGTCTCTTGATCCTCCAGGTTGGGAGGTTGAAATGGGACGGCGTCCATTTCTGTAAAACTAAACCATTGACACCTCCCACTGCCTTTCGGACAGGCTTTTGAGTTAAAGGCTTTGCTTGAGGAGCCTAATCGTCCTGCTGTTTAGGTCTGGTCGCCCTGGCAGTATCTCAGCCCATATACAACCATGACAATTTCCCAAAACTCTAACTACCTCCTGCATCGGCCGTCGCGCAGATTATCAAGGGTCGCCTTATCTGCTGTATATAGCAGGGTGGATAAGTTAAAACATGTCACTGCTGGTGCCTCCTTTCTTTTCCACCTGTTTCTCTTACTGCCATCCCGACTCCCACTACTAACCTTCTATACTTTTCAGCTTAATCGACAGCGACCGAAGTGCCACAGGAGCAGAGCCATCTGCAGCCATCATCCCACAACACCTATCGGATGCCTGTCAGCAACAGTCCCTTATAAGGCCACGCTATCCCGTTTCCATAGCGATATTCAACGTTTGCACTCCAAGACAAACAGGTCAACAGGCTGCACTCGCACGCACCTTGGACACACTGGGTGTTGATGTGTGTTGTGTGTCCGAAACTAATGGGGTTGTTGAATTAACTGCACCCGGCTTATCCTCTCGTTATTGGTTGCACGCATCCGGAGACGCCGATGCAGCACTCACGGGTCAAGCCGGTGTAGGTATCATTCTAAGCTCCAAGACTGAGCCGTCGTTGGTTGATTGGATTCCGGTGAACAGCCGTTTATGTGCAGCCCGTTTGATGACATCAACCAAGGTTGATTCATGAAGTAGTACAAAACGCTGTTTGTCTGTGACTTCCGCTTCTGCTCTCACCGATGGCAGTACCAATGCTGTTAAGGACACATTGTATCATGAACTGAATGCGCTACTACGCAGTGCTACTAATTCAGATATTGCAGTATTTACAGGGGATCTAAACGCACAAGTAGGACGTTGGAGCTCTTCAGAAGCTCAGCTGGGTGGTACTTATGGACTTAACTCCGACCGGACTGACAACAATAAGCGTATGCTGCAACTGTGTGCGGAGCACCAGTTATTTCTGTGTAGCACTGCTTGTAGACACAGTGGGCGCCGAAGTTCCATTTCGCGTCCTCCTGTAACTGGCCAACGATGGATCCAAATTGACCACATTGTTATAAGATGGCATGGTTCCATCGTAGATTGCTCGTACTGGAATACCTGCGTCGACTCTGATCATGCCTTGGTACGCTGTCGTTTCTCCATAAACTTTATCGGTAGGCGCACCAAGCGTCCCCCCGATCGACGATTAAGAAATTGTCTCAGCTCTCGGTCAGACAAGCCCATCACGACGCGTTGCGGACCGATCTTGTACTAATGAAACCGAGCTTTAGTGGAATAGGATCTCAGCCGCTATGCACGACGCAGGAGCATCTGCTTGTGGCACTATTAATCGTCACCGCACCAGTCACTGGATATACGACAGGTCCGTAAACTTGTTGGAATCCAGAAGAAATCTCCCTGCTGGCTCTGATCACAATGTGCCCAGACGGGCTATTAGGCGCGAACTAAAGCGAAGCCTACGTGCCGACAAGGAAGCCTGGTGGACCAGTCGAGCTCACGGAATGGAGGCAAAGCAGTAGACAATTATTGCAAGCGCCTCCAGCTAATCCGCACCACTGGTCCCAGGAAACCAGGCGTCAGTGAGACAATCAGAGACAACGCGGGCGAACTGATACCCAATAAGGAGTGCCGTATGGCTCGTTGGACGGAACACTTTTAAGATCAGTTCAGCTGGCACCCTGTTCCCAAACCTCTTCCTACTCAGGTGATTCAGGACGAGCCATGGACGGTTAGTTTAGAGCCTCCGTCGGAGGCTGAGGTCCAAAACGCGATCACAGCCCTCAATCGCTTTCGTGCCGCTGGCCCGGATTCCCTCCTACCTGCACTATTTAAGGATCGAGGTGAGGTCCTCTGCAATGCATTGACCTCCCTATTCAAACACATAGAATAAAGAGGGTCCCGGATAATTGGAACGAATCGATTACAGTGGTAATATACAAGAAGGGCAGTCGCACCGACTGTACTAACCACAGGAGTATTAACCTAATGCTAGTTGTGACAAAATTACTGACCTCGATTATCGTTCATCGCTTCACCGTGGAACGAGTATCTCGGATTAGAAAAGAGCAGGTAGGTTTCGGCCCAGGACATGATTGTGTAGACCATATATTCACTCTGCGGCAGGTGCTAGAGCAGCGCCAGGCATACCGCAGACCGACGGTAGCTAAGTTCCTCCATTTCAAGAATGAGTTCGATTCAGTCGATCGATGCATCCTGTCCGAAATACGTGCGCGGAAAGGTGTTCCTACGAAATTTGCGAACATTCCACGTGTTCTCTACTCCATTACTACAGGCCGCGTCAGGTGGCCTATCTGATAGCTTTCCGACCACAAGTGGCGTTCGTTAGGATTGTCCGATTTCCCTGTTTTTCTCCATTTCGTCCTGGGTTCTGTCATAGAGTGTTCCCTTACGGAATCTCGATGTAGGCGTTGAGATCCTGGTGAAAGGTTAGTGGATCTTGATTGTGCGACGATAACGTCTTGCTTTTTGACGATGCGGCGACCCAATCAACTCTGAATAGCCTGCCTAGAGTGCTCCCATTATTTGGTGTGCGCTTCGCACTTTCAAAGTGCAAAGTGTTGCTGCAGGACCATCAGCCACTTTATGACCTCTTGACCCTTGCTAACGAGGAACTCTAGGGAGTTGATCGATTCACTTACTTTGGCAGCCGCATCAGCAACGATGGGTACATAGAAACTGAAGTCAGTTCACGCATTGCAAAATCCAGAACTGCCTTCTTGAACCTGCGAAATCTTTGGCGACAGAAGGGAGTTTCTCTCCTGAAAGGTCACAGTGAGGACCGTCCTGCTCTATGAAAGTGAGACTTGGCCCCTTCGGTCTGGAGCTCTGACGCGCCTTCAGGTCTTTGATCATCGTTGTCAGCGAAGCATTGCTGGTGTCGGATGGCACCAGCGTGTCCGAAACGATGATTTGTATAGACGAGTACTAGGTAATGTTAGCTCCTTAGAATAACATATAGAACTAAATAAATTGCGTTGGCTTGGGCATGTGCCACGTATGCCTGGTCACCGCTTACTTAGGAGGGCCTTGTTTAGTCTGCCCGGTGTAGGGTGGCGCAATGCTCGAAGTGGATAGATGTTTACTTGGCGGCATGAAATGAAGTCACTGACGACCAAACTCGATGCCGTTAGTCCGTCTCGACTTCCGGGCTGGAGTCCACGTGACTCGCCCTGTGCTTGGATCGAGACTTTACAGGACATGTCTCACAACGGACAGTAGTAGCGCTTCTGCTGTCGTATTCTAGTCGATCTGCCTGTTTAAAGTGTGTGCTGCGTCATCTGCGGAGTAATGGCTAATAATGACGCGCGGCAATGAAACCCGCAAGGAAGTTGTCCCGCGATGCCGCCTTATATGCACGATTGCTAGCTGTTTGTGACGGTATGTCGTCTACACAAGGTGTAGTCGCCGAACGTTTGCTTAGGGCATTAAGGTTTTCAGGTAAGTTCCCCTTCACTCCCTCTTGTTATTCTTTATTTCTTAGGTCATCATGGTGTCTGGCTTGCCGAACAACCTCGTTGTGCCAACTGGGTGGTTCGGTTTTTCCTGTTCCAGCAAATGCTTCTGCGGCAATGTTACAGGACGTGGTGAGTTTTCGCCTGGCAAGCGTTCATCTTATAAGAAACCACAAATGTCTGTTTAACAACACTGCAATGTGGCGGATGTGACTCGCCACTAAATAAACTCACTGTCCCTTGCCCCTCCCTGAAAGTCGTTATACTTCAAGTATGCGTAGGGCCCCTGATCCTTCACGGACCGAAAGGCGCATGAACCTATTTGGTCACCGGCTCCCAACGGGTTGCGACGCTCTCACATCGCCCTGCTGCCTTGTAGGTTAGATCTTTGATAAGAGGCTCGGGGTAGGGCCATCTAAGACAACCTCTACTTCGGCCTGGGCAACCGCTCACTGACAAATCATGGACCACACTGCTTACCTCTTCTCTTGCTATGCCTATCATCTCTGCTAACTCAACTTCTCATCCTCTACTCACAGATCACCTCACCTCCTCTCCTTCACCTACATGTGCTCTTATGTCTTCTTCCGTCACCGTCACAAACGACCCACTTCTCTCAACTGATAGAAATAACAGCCAAACTCCCGGCTTTCAATGTCTTGCTATCCCAGTTTTCTCTCACTCCAGTTCTTCTTCGATCTGGTTCTCCATTCATCCTCGCAGCGCTTACTGTTCGAACTTTGATGCAGATCGGACGACAAGCATGTCTGATCCGTACTCTTGAAATGCTCTTGGTAGACATCTGTTACCTTTCAGAGACCAGGTTACGATAATCTAGCGCCGTCATCAGAATAGCCTCTCCGATAAACTCTGACGCCAAATACCACTTGCTCCTCTGCGGAGACCTAGAAGCTGCCACCTCTGGCCAAGCTGAGGTTGGGGTTGCGCAGTGCCAGTTCTGTTTGACTAGATCTCAGTCAGCACTCGGCTATGCGCGGTCTGATTAAGAGGTTCATATAACGTAAGCAAGCGTCGAGACCTTAAGCATGCTTTGTTTGTTGTTCCTGTCTACGCTCCTACAGACTGCAGCTCGGATGCAGTCAAGGATAGCTTTTACCAACAGCTACATTAACTTCTGCGTTCCTCCCAAAGGACTGATATAGTCATTCTTGCCGGAGACTTTAACGCACTGGTGGGCCGCCTTCCACCAAGCGAGTACCACCTTGGGTGTAGTTTTTGATCTCGGTGGCGGTCGATCAGCCAATGGAGGCAGATTGCTTGCTCTTTTCTCTGATCACCGCTTGTTTCTTTCGAGCACTATTTTTCCGCACGATGAGACACATTGCTACCTGCCGCCCGCCCTCACAAACGCAATAGTGCTCCCAGTTTGACCTCATAGCAACCAGCTACCGATGGCGCGGAAGCGTAACGGACTGCCGATCGTACTGGTCAATTTACCTACACCATTTTACACGCATGTTAGCGCATTGTACCAAGCTTTTAGCCTGGTACATTTTCGAAATCGCGTGCAGTGCTTTCAACTCAGCGAGGTTTCCTTCAGATAGGCATCAAAATAGAACAGAAGGTGGCGATCGACCACTTTCATCGGACTGTCTGTCGCTTATGCTGTGGCCTTCCAACCGGTTCCCCAATGGGTAACGTCCCATGACCAGTGAGAGTGTCAACGACGCCAAAACAGCGTTCTTAGCCTCGCTAACTTGTAAGCACTGTATGCGATCTCGAAAATGTGCCACGCTAAAAGCTTGATACAGTGCGCCAACATGCGTGGAAAATGGTATAGACTCCGATCACGGACTAGTTCGTGCTAAGATTTGCATGCATTTCAGGGGATCCGCCAAGCGCGCTCGCTATCCACCGGACGTCACAAATCTACAAAACGCTGCGATTTTAACCAAGTACCAAGGCTCACTGTCAACATTGCTTGGCTCAACTATTGACAGTGACCTCGATTTGCAGTAGGCACAGATCAAAGATGCCTTAGTTTCCGCCAGTATCGACACATGTGGAGCTGCCCGTCACCCGCCGAGACATTGGATTTCCGCCGTCTCCTTGTCGCTGATGGACAAACGCCGTTTGATTCCGTCGGATTCCAGCCACAGTGAAAAACGCCAATCCCCGGGTCGAGAGTTGCGCAGGAGTCTGCAAATGGACCGCTAAGCTTGGTGGTGTGAACGTGCTAGAGAGATGGAGCTTGCTAGTCTCTGGTAATACCAGAAAACTTTTCCATCTCATTCTAGTCACCATAGTGTTCGATCTGGTATAAGTGAACCAGTATGCGAAGAGGATGGCACTTTAATCACCAACCTTCAACGACGGTTGGAGCGATGGGCCGAACGTTTTGGCTCGCAGTTTTGTTGGCCCCCAGCTGCATCTGCTACTGGCGATCGCACTGGTGCCGAGTGGTCTATCTCCACAGATCCTCCCTCTTACCAGCAAATCCAGCAGGAGTTCCGCCACATGAAACGTTATAAAGCCCCCGGCCCTGATGGTCTTCCTCCAGCCCTACTTAAAGATAGTGGCGCTTCGTTGGTTCGAGAACACTGCTTTGTTCTCGAAAGTTTGACCGCATGAGGAAACGCCATCATCTTGGAGTGAATTGAAACTCGTCCCCATCTTCGAAAAGGGCTTGCGCACAATCTGCTCTAACTACAGAGGCATAAGCTTAATCCCCGTCGTTTTCAAGCTACTGGTGTCCATCATCCTTCTCAGGCTATCCCCGACGAGCGAACCGTTGCAGCGAGAAGAACAAGCTGGGTTTCGCCCTGGTCGCGGCCACATCGATCAAATCTTCACACCGTCAGATCCTCGAGCTCCGCCACGTGTATCAGAGGCCCACGATTGCGGTGTTCTTTGATATCCTTGCAGCCTTCGATTCTGTCGAACGGATGGTACTGTGGCACTGTCTGTTGAGGAATGGCGTCCCCGAGAAGTTCGTCTCCATACTGCGCTTTCTCTATGGTCGGACTTTGGGTAGAGTTGGGGCTTGTGGCAAGCTTTCGCCTACCTTTGTGGTCTCCAGTGGAGTTCGACAAGGATGCCCTATTTCTCCGTTCCTATTCAACTTTGCCATTAAGGATGTCCTAAAGAACGCTCTGGGCGATTCTTTGAACGCTGGCGTTGATCTCCTCCCAGGTAGTCGAGTTGGTGATTTGGATTTTGCTGATGATATCATCTTGCTAGGTGATGATCCACACACCGTTCAACTTGCACTAAACCCCTTGGCGATTGAAACATCAATGTATGGTATGTACTTTTCGCCATCCAAATGCAAGGCTCTCTTTCAGGACTGGCAGGTGCCTATGTCTGCACTCACTTTTGATGGTGAGACACTGGAGGTTGTGGAGAGCTTTGTCTACTTGGGAAGTTGCATCACTGCTGGCGAGGCTGTTTGAATATTATCCGAGCATTATACGCTCGTAGCTCGGGCAGAGTGAGGGCTTACGGCAAGTTGTCGTCGCCCTTTAATATCTCCAGCGGCGTGAGACAAGGATGCCCGCTGTCACCTTTCCTCTTCAACTTCGCTGTTGACGAAGTCATGGAAATCGCGTTCACAGCACACGACTTGGAAGGTGTGGAGCTACTCCCAGGAGAACGACTTCTTGATTTAGAGTATGCTGATGATATTGCCCTCATCTGTGACAGCTCACAAACGTGCCAAGCGGCACTGGACAGATTAGCACTAGCTGTCCGTCACTTCGGGCTTTGCTTCGCACCCTCGAAGTGCAAAGCGTTTCTCCAAGATTGGTCTGGACCGCCTCCTACGCTGACCCTTAGTGGGGATCAGCTAGAAGTCGTTCAAAAATTCAACTACCTGGGAAGTTGTATCAGCGCCTGTGGGATTGAAGATGAAATCAAGAATCGTATAGCAAAAGCTCGGGGCGCTTTTGCTAACCTTCGCCACTTATGGCGCCGGCGCGACATCACTCTCACCCTGAAGGGTAGAGTGTACAATGCAGCAGTACGTTCGACCCTATTGTACGGTTGTGAAACCTGGCCGCTTAAAGCGGCGGACCTGAAGAGGCTAGTTACGTTCGACCACCGGTGCCTTCGTAATTTAGCTCACGTTTGGTGGGAACACCGCGTGAGTAACGAGCGTGTTCGACACCTTGTTTATGGCACAGGAAAAGGAACTGAACCGCTCAGCACCGTTATTTCACGCATCAGGCTCCGATGGCTCGGCCACGTGTTACGCATGCCAGCCCACCGACTTCCGCGACGTGCGTTGTTGGCGCGCCGGGGGTGTGGATGGAAGAAGAGGAGGGGTGGCCAAGCGATGACTTGGTCCAGAGGAATGAAGACCCTCACTTCGAAGTTGGCCTCGGTTGAAGAGTCTCGGCTCCCTGGTTGGGGTCCGAAAGACGATGAACACGTTTGGTTGGACACACTT
>OX104063.1:273817785-273819594 GCA_944474145.2 Dicrocoelium dendriticum
ACCTGAACTCCAATCGAGCACTAACAGCATGTGGTCTACCTTTTACCTTACCCTACGTGAACTCTGCTCCACCACCGCAACCTACAACCAAGTTTCCATAGGGAAGAGACGCCCAGGACTCATCCGAAGTCGTACACGGAAGCGGATTGCCTCCAGGGACACGGCAATAGAGAAACTATCGCTTTCATCCAAAGGCTACTCAGTGGGAATCTTACCAACTCATCCGTAATCAATACGTCCAACTTGTACGCGAAGATAAGAGTGAGCATCAGCGTCAGCTTATGCGCAAATCTTCATCCAATCCCAAAGCCTTGTATAGTTACGTCGACAGTCTTCGACCAGTCAAGCACGGTGTCACCGCGCTGACGACCTCCACAGGGCTCACAAAGTCAACGAACGCGGTCGCAGAAGTCCTGTACTAACAGTACGCATAAGCATTCTCTGTTCTGTCTGTGCGTACAACGGTGGTACCTTCTTCGATTTCACCCTCAACGTCCTTGATGACTATTCAGTTCGCTCCGGGGAAGGTCCTGGCAAAACTCAAATCCCTGCGGCTAACGGCCTCTCCTGGCACTGATGGTTTCCACCCAAGGCTCCCGCAAACGTGCGCTGCAGCTCTAGCTTTAACCCTAGCGCAACTGTTTACCCACTACTACTCGCAAGTTCCCAGTGATAGGAAATGTGGTACAATTACGCCAGCCTACAAAAGTGGCACTCGCAAAGACCCGGTCAACTGCCGACCGATACCACTCCTCTCTATGATCTCCAAAGTGATGGAATCGATCGTCACAGACGCTTTAATAGACCACATGAAGGTCCAGAAACTGCTCTCCGGTTGCCAGCACCGCTTCCGGCGGCAACGTCCATGCCTGAGTAATCTGCTACTTGCTAGGGACAGCTAGGCGACTGCTGCCGACTCTTGCCTAGAAATGCATGTCATATTTCTGGCTTTCGCTGAAGCCCTCAACAACGTCGACTACAACATTCTACTACACAAACTGTTGTCTTTCGGCGTATCAGGAGTCTTGATGGTCTAAATCCGGGTACTCCGTCAAAAACCATGCCGTTCAAGTACACGTCGTCGGAGTGTAGTCCCCCCGCTTCCTTGCCACAAGCTGAGTCCCACAGGAGTTGTTCTCACACCGGATTTCTTCCTAGCCTTCATTGCTGACGTCACACAGCAAGTGGAGTCTTCGTTGCTGCTATATGCAGATGACGCAAATCTGTGGCGCACAATTAACACTCCGGACGATGCCCAGGCACTTCAGATAGATCTCAACCATCTGCACCAGTGGTCCCTGGAAAACAACCTTCCATTTAATGCTTTGGACACACTTGCCCATATGGCTAGGAGCCGACCTCAGTGGCGTTCGTGCTGTGAGTTTCTTTGTCCCACCCCATCCCTCTTAGCCTCCCCCTCCAACCACGATCTCATTATTTAGCCTTATATAATTTTGCATAGTAATTTTTTTGGGTGCGCAGCAGCCGGCTGGTAGCTTACCGGAACGATGCCCATCCGTTACCGGTAGCTCAGCCAACTTGCACCAGTTGCTTTTTTCTCCTTTTTTCCTATGTAGTGCGGCACAGTAGCTGAAGTGTTCCCCACCTCCAGCTAACGTGTAGTATGATGATGATGATTCATATATCGCAACATTCGTAACTTGTATGGCAGTGGAGGATAAGACGCGCTATATCGCAGTTAGCTTGTAAATCATGACGGTCCGAAGCTGTCCCCCCGTGGCGCAGTGGCATAAGCTGCTGACTGGCGGTTGAAGCCGCTGGTGGTCATGGGTTCGAATCCTGACGGGT
>OX104063.1:273819939-273910258 GCA_944474145.2 Dicrocoelium dendriticum
TGCGCCAGGTCTCGCAGCTGTACAACAGGACCGCACGAACCGAGGCACCGTACACCCTGCCCTCTGAGCTGAAGCCTGATGTCACGACGACGTCATATGTGCTCGTTATGATGAAAGTATTATGGGGCTTTGCTACCCTTTGTGAATCCTGTTTCCCACACTGCCGGCAGCCGTAATGCAACTCCCTAGAGATGTGAAACAAGCGACGTGTTCCAGATTATCACCAACAGTGAGCGCAAGCGCAGACGCCTGCCAATTCTGGAATAATGTTTCACATTTGGCTAGTGGTAGTACAGGCCGTACTTGGATACCCTCATTGGTAAGTGGTTCACAGTGTTTTGAACTGCTTCTGAATCGTCCCCCATCAAGGCGATATCATCGGCGTAATCCAACTCCGCGATTCTTCCGCTATGAAGAAGCTGGACCCCGCAGTTCTTGGCACCTACCACTCATTGGACAACATCTTTTATGGCAAAATTGAAGAGGAAAGGTGGAATAGGGCAACCTTGGCGAAAGCGTTATCGACTGCAAACGAAAAGGTGAGTCTGTCGTAATTTCTAACTACGCCTGACGTGTGACTACGGTTCCACACCATTCCTTAGTAAGCAGTTCTAGAAAGCATATCTACCTACGGAATCGAATGTTGTCTGAATGTCTAAAAACACTACGATTGTTGGTCATCGGTTGGCGTGACGAGGTTCAAGAAGTTGGCGATGTGTGAAGATTTGGTCGATGTAACCACCGCCGGGACGAAAACCGGCTTCTTCCTCTCGTGGAAAGCCATCAAGTCGCTGCAAACTTGCGAAGTAAGACGGACATAAAAATCTTGGACACAACAGGAACAAATTCATCGGCCAGCTTAGAGTTGTTCACCGTTAAGGAATCAGGTAACAAGGAGAATGCATGATACAGGGGAGGGTAGATAATTGATTAGCGCGTGATTGTAAGGTTGGCACGATAGCGGTAGAGTACACCATCATAAAACGAATGAATGTGAGAGTGTGGTTCCATGGTTCATCATTATTCGTGACACTACAAGGTTGTCTGGCCAAAGGACGGAATCTACAAGGCAGCAGGGCAACATATGAGTTTCGGAGCCGGTGACTAGTCACTCAGTCCACACGACTTCCGGATGGCGATAGTCCATACCACGGACACTCGCGACGCCAAGGGCGAAATCCGGTGTTCGGATGGCTTGCCTGTTTACAATGCTTCCGATTAAAACAATAGGCAGTAGATTTATTTAGTGTCGAGTCATATCCGCCACATCGCAGTGTTGTTAAACAGACATTTGTGGTTTTTTATAGGAACAACGCTTGCCAAGTAAAACCCACCAAGTCCCGGAACACTGCCGCCAGGCCATTTGCTGGAACGAGAATTTCCCGAGTCATTCAGCTGACAACACGAGGTGTTCTGCAAGCCAACCAGTAGAAGAGTGCCTAGGGGCAACAGGCAAAGCGCATCGCACGGAGTAGTTGGCGCCAGCCAAAACAGAACCTGCAAGCGGACAATACAGCATTGTGGACTCAGATGGCTCAGGAATTGAAGGAGCCAGTAGTAGCCGGTAGATTCTGCAAATACTTCCTCATCCCTGAGGAATTATCTGCGTAATGCACGTCGACATGCTAAGTAAACTCATCATAATCATTCACTTCATCTCAGTGCTCGTTGTCACCTTGGCCTCGTTGAGCTTGACCTTGCACTCACTTGAGATCACGTGTTCGCGATGACCCACAAACTTTTACATTGGCACGGAGCAAATGCGGTGTGACCATCCCCCTTGCGTCTTCTTCATTACCCCTTTCGGTTATCCCGAGAAACTACATTCTATTACCCTTATTATTATTATTATTATTATTATTATTATTATTATTATTATTATTATTATCATTCTGTTCACTGCTACTCTGTCGGGTTGTAGCAGCTGTTGCGTGTGATGAAAAACAACGAACAACATTTCGCATGCGAATCGACTCATACAAATCTTTACTGGGGGCAGTACTGTTTATCGGACAAACTTCAAAAGCCCTTTTCAGAAATCCTCGCTCCGGTGCTATTGTAGATGATTTCAAGCTACGTCTGATATTGCTGTCCGGATGGTTGGAAACCCCTTTCTATACTTCGTCAACATCTCGCACTTAGACGAACGATGTAGTTGCTCTCCATTGAGCATTAAGTGTCTTTTGTGTTACAACAAAGCTGTTGTTTTGCATCTCACTTACTTGTACTATTTAATAATCGTTACACAAGCACATATATACCTACCACTCTCTTCTCCATAACCACCAGCGTACTTATTACAATCGCGTATGTGTCTCACCCTAACAAGCTGTTCTAGTTGACTTATTCACTTCGCGGTCACATCGGAAAATACTCCTTAATGAGCTCGCGATTTACTTGGCTGCTGGCCATGTCGTTCATGTATCCAGTTTGTAATTCACAGGCCACCAGTTCGATACTGGCTACAAGCAATCGGCTTCTGAGTATGCTTAGCCCACACGCGACTGTTGGTGATAGTGTGGCAGCTGCGTCTCGGTGCATTGTACCAACGTAATCTCAATGCGTTCCTTCCAAGTCAGTTTTATCTGTCTACGTGGCTGCATCAATGCGGTATGTAAGAGCAACAAAGCATGCAATTTTTCCGATTTTAAAGACCATCGTTATTAGGATCATATTAGCCACTATTCCCATTCATTAATATGGTTTTTCATGGGAAAACCATTCGATATAATCTTTCCAAGTTTATCTTCTGATCAATTCCGTTACAATGTTATTTGCTTCTTTTCGCCTTACTTGTTAACAGACATTAATTCGGTGTTTTCCCTTCTCCCCCATACGCCCACCCACAGGGCCCGTTTGTGGCTGCTTTCGCACAGGCGAACGAAGGAGATGTTTCCCCCAACACAGCTGGCGCGCGTTGCATCGACACTGGAAAGCCCTGTGATTTGGTGCATAGCATCTGTGATGGGCATGTAGGTTTCCCCATCTTCTCTCTCTATCTCTTCATTGTCCTGTCCTTCGTCATTTAGGCAAGCACTTGTATTGCTTTCGGACCCGGCCGAGATATGTTTGAAAGTACCAAGATTATCGCGTCAAAACAAATGCAGAAAGCTTGGGTATGTGATCGCATACATCGTGGTATATTTGCTCCATCTTATCCCCAGGAGTTATTCACCACGGCATCCGAGGAGCTTACAGGCCCCGTATCTTTTGTTCACCAATTTGTGGATATGACCAATATCAGTGTTCGCTATCAGGTGGATTTGTATTTTCGCTTCCTAACATTTGCGCATTCCTGTGACAGGGAAGAGCGGGTTTCACTTGTAAACCTGCAATGGGCTACAGTTTTGCCGCAGGGACCACGGACGGTCCTGGGGACTTCAACTTTGAACAAGGTACCTCGTTTGTGTGCCCCCTATCCCCGTGCTCATTTACCATAGGTACTACTGAGGGGAGTGTGTTGTGGAACATGGTTCGATCATTCCTCAAGACACCGAGTGCCCAATTGGAAGAGTGTCATAAACCAAAACCAATACTCTTTGCAACTGGAGAGGTGAGTAAACCGCAATGCCTTTGCGTACTAGCGTTGACTTTAGATTGACCATCCTTTGCCGTGGCAGCCTGCAATTGTGGAAACTCAGATACTCCGCATCGGTCAATTGCTCATCGTCGCTTTGCCCGGAGAGTTCACCACCATGTCGGGCAGACGCATTCGCAATGCAGTGGAAAAGGTACAGATGGTATTTTTTCTCTCCTTGGAATTCGCGTAAGGCATCCGCTCGGTTAGAAGCCCCATGTTGAGGCTGATCTTACATTCTTAATGCTTCTTCACCGCAGTTGGGCTAAAACAACATACACTTAAACTAGGTCTTTTTAAGCTGGATAAATTTCATTCCACTTTATTTGGTTTGCTTTGCCTACCTGAATAATGTTCTATTAACTGGCCACGTTGCTTACGCTAGTTGCGCTTATCTTCGGTAATTTTGTTGCGTTTGTGACATTTTTAAGTAACTTGTGGACATTTCTTACTTATCGCGGATTTGTTGCTAACCAACTTACTTCATATGGTAATTTAGCGAAGAGTTATGCCACCGTATCTGTATGCATTATTGGATTTATTTTATTTTATTTTGTCGTCTCAAGTGATTGGCTGTTGCTTGACATCCCCGGTGTGACTGCGCTTGATGTGCATGTTGACAAGGTGCCTACCTGTCTATTACCCACTACCTCGTTCATACTGGCTCCAGGAGACAGTTGATCGTTGCTAGAGAGGACGGGGTGCACGGTCCTTGTGGCCGTGTTAGGCTCGAATAGTGGTTCCATGCACTCAGTGCGTAGCGGACTATGGTCCAGCCACCGCCTTGTGTGTGCGCTTGATTCCTCAGCTACAGCGTGCTTGTGTTTGCCTGTGAGGGAGTGTGGGCCGCCTCCATTGATGAAACGTGGCTCTCATCCACATGCCTCCCGGTCTTATTCCTTCGGGTTTACACTGGATATGGGGTGTGTGGTTGGAGCTGTGGGTGGTGCAGCGCAAACCACACATGGTCACTCTGTAGGCGCAGGCGTCCTGTGGCTGGCGACAGTGACAGACAAATCCAAAACCGGATTCCGCCAACCATGATTGTCTATTCGTGTTTATTATGCTTCAACTTTAGTCTACCTTTCTCTGTCAACTGATATGTGAATGCGCGCCGTCTACCTTCCTTCTGATTGCTTACACTGAAGTAAACATTACGAAAGCATAAGTTATGCTAGGCGTTGCTGTTTCTACTTGATCCATCGGTCGTAACCAGTGCTGAGCATAGTCAGATTACAATCTTGCAACCTACTTGTCTCGTGCTCTCAGTAGCGGCAGTTCGCTTCGCTTATCATAGTAAATGCGTTTTCCCGGTTGCAGTACCATCACAGCTTTGTGAACTGTTTTAACCTTTTCCCCCATGCGTTGTGATCGACGTTGGATTATTCATCAAATTGCATTATTCCGTGCTCAGGCTTCCAGCACGAAATCGCACACGCACACAGCCTATTCTGATGGATGTACCTCAGACCATTTCACCTAAAGTGAATTCTACAAGCCGATTGGTTCAGACCTCTGACTTGTAATCCACACGATCCTGCACACGTATGGGCGACTCCACAATATCCCCAGTCCTCTCCACAAGTGCCCGTTATGTGACAATGAAGCGTCGGCACCACGTACCGGCGTACTACGATCCCATTGAATCACCGTCACGAATCCAGTAGCAGTCGCATTATGAAGCAAGGAATGTCGTTCACGCCTGGTCCAATAAGTTGGCGGACCTTTACTTCGGTAGATAAATGTACGACTCAATTTATGGTCCCTTATTATCTATCTTCTTTCATACCTTGGCCAATCTCACTCTATGGGGTTCTGAGATTGATTTGACATATCCCGATGCGACTGGGCTGGTCAGGTCACGTGAGGTAATCATTCATGTTCTGTTCGGTTTGGTTGGCTTTATTCAAAGCAATGCATTGTCAGCGGCACTATGTTCGCGGGCGTGAAAGGTGTTCTTTATTGATTGGAGGGTCATTTTAAAGTACTCCTTGTGTGATTAGATGGACTGTGGTTCGCATTGGATTGAATCGATCTCTAGAACCATACCTAAAGCATACGGAAATAGGGTGTTACCTGCACTGCGCTCCTCGACGCGTTTCGACCTTATTTTGTCTTCCAATATAGATAGCAAGCACTCGAGTTCAGGTTTTTTGCTCTGTCAGCCAACATCCCTACCCCGAAGCCACCCACCCAACATCTAGCTGCTTTGCTTACAGTCCCATTGGTGGAATTGACCACTGCTATCTCTATCTGATGAAATCAAATAAGATCGAAACACGTTATGGAGTGCAGTGTTTTCGGGCCAGCAACGCCCGCTATTCATCTGCTTTGGCAGTTACAGTTCGAGTGATCGAATTGACCATGCTTCACTTCAATGTGAATCGCGGTCCACATTGAGGTGGCGCGTCGCAGTCCATCCGTACGACCTACACATCAAAATGACCCTCCAATCAGTCATTGACCGTTGTGCCAAGCGTTGCTGGTCATGACCCGGTGGTTTAAAGGTAACGGTTACAACTACTATCTCAATGGTCGCTGGTTCGAGGCCTGTTATCTCCATCTGATGCGATCAGCTAAACTCGAAACGCGTCATCGAGTGCAGTGTTTTTGGGTGGGCGAAACCCAGTTTCCATCTGCTTCGACTACAGTCCCAGTGATCGCATTGACCATTCCCTTCAATATGAATCGAGGTCCGACTTGAGATTACACGTAGCATTGGCCGAGGGGATAGACGTTTCGGTTAACCTCCACATCGTCTCTGGCTCAAGACCTATTATCTCCACCTGATGGGACCAAATAACGTCCTTTACTTTCATTTGATCTTGGCGCGTTGACTCTCCAACTGCGCTGGCATGACGCCATCGCATCATTTTACACCGGTGCCTTAAACAGCTGTCATCCAGCAGACTCTGGTACCCTGCATGCACATACATAATGCACTGAATTTTCGCTTGGTTTGGGCGTCTAAATGTTGCTACTCACTCGTATCCATTCACTACAACTTGCTCCGATCGGTACTCTTGCGGTACTATTCAATGCATTCTGAGCTTAAAAATGTCATACAACCATTTCCCTTCAAAAATCTTAACAGAGCAAGAACAACGAACATTTCTGTGGAATATTCTGAATTCAGTATATTTCGTGTATTCTCTTCAGCCGCTTACATACAATGCGTGAAAATTTCATACGATTGAGAATAATAGGTCAAAACCAGAAATTGATGGTTAGTTGCGTTAGCTAGCCTGTCTTGCCTCATCAAGGCAAAGCAAAAGTGGCCACAAAAGTTGTTTACCTAGGTTAGACTTCAACCGCCGAATGGCAGAAGCCTCAGCAAAACACAGCAACTTGGGTTTACTCTGTCTTTTGATGACTTTGAATGCTTCGTGAAGATTCTGGCACATCGAGTAGTCGAATAAGTGCCGGCTACCAAAGCTGGCAGGTAATGTTGCGCCACGGAGAGCAAGGTTCCGTGGGACGTGTTCTGAAATCCAAATGGACAACCTCCTCTCTGTCCGACCAGTGTACATACTTCCGCAAGTACAATTAAACTGGTAAACACATGGGGCCGTGACAGTAGAGTGAGGCTTGTCCAAATTGTAGTTGCTTTTTGGTTCTGTGGAGCAATATAAGCTCAGCTATATAGTAACACCTCTTTATGGCATGAGGCAAGCGACATCAGAATCGTCTGTCATTTTCTTCCCCCTTGTAAAGCATTGCAATGAATACTTTTTTTGCAGCTTCAATTCGCTCTTCGTGCGGCCTGGTTTTCTCCCCATACCTTGCAATGAACTTGGCAGGGTACCCATTTTCACGTAGCCCTGTAGCTCTCCTTCAATCGTTTCCTCCCAACAGATACGGCGGGCTCTCACAAAAGATGCACGAACCAGGGAGTGCTTGTAGTTCATGGGGCAATAGTTGTCGAAGCTTAGGTATTGCCCCGTTCAGCTTGGTTCGCGATAAAGTGATCTCATGAGCGACCCGTCTGATCTTCTTTCCAAGACTACATTCAAGTAGTGGAACTTTTCTGACGTTTCGCTTTCCATGGTGAACTCGATCTCTGGATGACATTCATTAAACGTTTTGAGCGTGCGTTCCGCTTGCTGGGCTTCGTCCACCACCACAAATAGGTCATCAATATATCAAGCGTACAAATGAGCTTCCTGTAGAGGGCGACACAATTTGGTGTTCTCTAGATGTGCTACGAAGATGTCAGCCAAAATGGGGCCAAGCGGACTGCCCATCGCTACACCCTCAAACTGCCGATAGGGCCTTCCATTGAAACAAAATCGAGCATCTTTTGTACGGATACGGATTAAGTTCTTTAATCGATGTGGTGGAAACCCCACTCTACCTGCATACTTGTCTATAATGTTCAGCGTCTCTTCCAACGGGACATTTGTAACTAAAGAACACACGTCGAAAGATACCATTCGCTTACCGATCACGTTTAGACTCCGAATCATTTCAACGAACTGAAATGTATCTTTCACGCAGTGTACCGCCAACTCACGTCGGATGGGCTCAATGGGCTTGGCTAACCATCTTGCCAATTTCTGGTGCATGTTCCAACCATTGAAAGGATTGGGCGTTATGGAACCCCTTCTTTATGTACTTTCGGCAACCCATACCTCCGAGGAAGTCTGAAACCACGTGGCCGAAGTTGTGTCATGGTATTGGCATCGATCGATCCGTCTTTGTGCAAAATTCGCAACTCGCTGGTCATCTTTTCACCTTTTTCGGTTCTATCACGGCCTGTCAAATCTCTAACAAATCGACTTTCGTTCATAAGTGTGGTTTGCATTTTCTGTAGGTAATCCCGTTTATTCATCACAACAACTCCGGAACCTTTGTCAGGTCTCAGTATTAGTACCTCATCATTGCGACGCAACCGCATCAAAGAATCAAAATGTTCTTTCGTAATTATTCCACAGTTTTCGTGCTATGTAACGTAAAACAGAGCTATCAACCTAAAATATACGGCCAAGTGTACTTCTGAGAATTTCTGACACTGATTACTTTCTTGTTCAGTGGTGCCACCTTTGAGATAATGTTGCTTTCAGCAACGCATCCTACCGCATCCCTATGCCATGCTTCGGTATTTTTATTGCGCAAAATGCCTCCAATTTTCAGGCGATTTATACGCTAAATCACTAACTGCGTGGCCACTGATCTAGCTATTGACTGTACTCTGTCTTTTCGCTGTTCTACTTGTCTCTTCACTAGTTCCCTCCTTTTTTACTTCCGTAGATCGCATCGCCGCACTCCAACATCCACATTGCGCTAGCCGGGCTATCTAACGTCTACTCCAGTTACGTCGCAACGCCGGAAGAATACATGGTAAGATCTTGAGACAGTCTCTAGTACGACACACACGTTTTTAACCCATGGATGCTATCGGCACAAAGGCATTTACGAGATGATATTTTGCTATGAACCAATATACTTTATTTGTCATTCTGCGGTCTTAAAATTACTATTACACAGCGCTTTCATGGGAAGTTCATAAAACGGGATATACATTTTCCATCCGTTCGTCACGTTTGAGGTGCGTGCGTGTACTTATGGCCGTGTGGCTACTTTCCAGCTGGCTAGGATCAACTGCTTTTGCTTACTGGCATTCAGTTACCAAATATAATTTGTGTTTCCATGACCCACCTAATCGGACGGCTGAGTGCTTTTGAATAGTCTGATAAAGAATAGCGCAAACGTGCACATTTTGACGCGATAGATTAACACGAGAGAATTACCCTACCGACTATATGGTGGTCCGAAATGAAATGGCGAATGCTGTGCCAGATGACGTTTGCATCCATTAATGGGGCCAGTCTTGTGACCCTTGTTTTGCTAGATATACTGACCACCAGCGCGATTCTGTATCTAGCAGTTTCTCTACACTTCTTTACATCTTCCTTACTAGCACTGATGTTTCACTCAGCCAAAACGCAGTACAGTCAAGCGGGTTATTAACTCGTCCCTTCCGCATGTCTAAAAATTTGACTTACTTATACGTTAATTGAACTGGAACCCAGTTGTCAACCGTTAACTGGCGACACTCCTCACTGTTCATTCTTGGTGAGTGAGTTTGACACTTATTCGACCCTTATTCGACAGCGTAGCCTAAAAAGAATAAGGTACCTGATGACCCCCTCTTCCTTCAGCCCCTTAATTCCAAATCTACGCCCGGTCACCTTTTGTACTGCAATGTTGTGAACGTAGGCTGTCACCATGGACGATGGGCTTTTGTTGAAATACAGGACATCCTCTTTGGCCACTTGACTGCCTAAGGGGGGACCCAGCTACTCGGATTGCTGAAGCGATCGACCTCTTCGAATGGTTATTTGGCGTTAGAAGTAGTTGGTGCCGAATGGGTCGAGTTTCACCATCAGCGATTCACCCACATCTTTTAATAACGATGAAACAAGGATATGGTTCCCTTAGATGCGTTGCATTTGATTTTGCTGGTTCAGTATATGATGGACACCCAACAAACTAGCCACTCTTCGAAACACTTGACCTAACGTTCAAATTTAATAAATAAGTGATTTTTTTATTCTCGACAGCGCGACACCCGCTTGCGTGCTCGCGGTACCACAAAAATGACCGATAATTGTCCACAAATGTTACAACTTAACCAGTTCATTAGAGAATGTGCATATGTAGGGCATTTGTGGATGGAGCTGTGGGTGGTGCAGCGCAAGCCATCCATGGTCCCTGTGTAGGCGCAGGCGTCCTGTGACTGTCCTCTTGGAGGCCCCAGTGACAGTCAAATCCGAAACCGGATGCCGTCAACTATGTATGTTGCATTTATTATACTTCACCGCAGTTGGGCTAACGTGAATTACATGGTTTTTTCCGCAGTTACACTAGATCTAACCTAGTCCATTTTGATTCGCACAGTTTTTTATCCTCCGCATATTCTCCGCTTTATTTCGCGCGTTTTCTCTGTTTCCTCTTCTGTGTTAGTCGGCTGATATCCCCTGGTTTACACTTGTCTAACCTCACCCTGACAACAGATTAGAATTCATACCCATTTTTGATTTACCCAGTTCTCTCATTCTGCCGCACATTTGCTGTCCAGTTTGCATGTTTTTCTTCTTTCATATTCTTCTCTATTCCTACGAGGCCTCATGCTGAGGTTGGTGTCGCACTTATGATGCGTCTTCACCGCCGTCGGGCTAACCAAACTTACACCTAATTTAGGTTTCTTTATCTGGATACGTCATTTTTCTTTATTTGATTTGTTCAATTCCATTACTCTGCTGCATATTCGTTGTCAATTTTGCGTATTTGCTTTCCATCAAACTCTATGTTGGTTGTTTGTTATACCCGGTGTGGCTGCGCTTGATATGAATGTCGGCAAGGTGCCTACCTGTCGAACACCCTCCACATCGATTACTGGCTCCAAGAGACTGTGAATCCTTACTGCGGGGACGGGGTGCACGGTGCTCTTGGCCATGCCAGGCTCAAAGAGTGGTACCATCCAGTGTGGAGCGAACAACGCCCCAGCCACCGTCTCGTGTACGTCTGGTACGCCTGATTCCCTGCATAAATAGACAGGAATGCTGTTGCTGTGCATGTTGAAGGAGTGTGGGCCGACTCCGTTGATGAAATGTGGCTCCCATCCGCATTCTTTTCGGTCTTATTCCTTCGGGTTTACACTGGATATGGGGTGTGGGTGGTTGGAGCTGTGGGTGGTGCAGCGCAGCCCCCTTATGGTCCCTCTGTAGGCGCAGGCGTCCTGTGGCTGTCCTATGGAGGTCGCAGTGGCGAGCAACTCCGGAACTGGATAATGCCAACCATATGTATGTGGCCATGTTGAATGATGTTGATGTGACCCTGTATGTGTGATTGTGTTTGATCTGGTTATCAGTGCAAGGAGCGGTTCACAGGAACATCATCATTATACACGTTAGTTGCAGGTGGAAATCACCTCAGTTGTTGTGCCGCAATACAAAAGACAAGAAGAAAAAACATGCAAGCCGGCTGAGTCCCCAGCAACGGATAGACATCGTCGCGGAGAGCTAACAACCGACTATCGTGCCGCAAAAGTGCTAGAGTATGCCAAACGAAGGAGATCGTGATTGGAAGAGGAGGCTAAGCGGGAGTGGGATGGACAAAGGAGCTCACAACACAAACGCCATTGGGGCCGGCTCCTAGCCATATCAGCAAGTGTGTCCAACCAAACGTGTTCATCGTCCTTAGGACCCCAGCCAGGCAGTCGGGATGCACCAACCGACGCCAACTTCGAAGTGAGGGTTTTCATTTCTCTCGACCAAGTCATCGCTTGGCCTCCCCTCCTCTTCCAACCGCATCCCGGCGCGCAAACAATGCACATCGCGGGAGTCGGTGTGCTGGCATGCGCAACACGTGGCCCAGCCATCGGAGCCTGGTGCGTGATATAATGGTGCTGAGCGGTTCACTAGCTCTTCCTGCACCAAGTACGCGACGCCGAACACGCTCATTGCTCACGCGGTGCTCCCACCAGACATGAGCTAAGCTGCGGAGGCAGCGATGATCGAACGTGGCTAGTCTCTTTATGTCTGTCGACCTGATGGGCCAGGTTTCACAACCGTATAAGAGGGTTGAACGGACGGCTGCATTATAAACTCTGTCCTTCAGGGCGAGAGTGATGTCGCGTCTGCGCCACAGGTGGCGGAGATTGGCAAAAGCACCTCGAGCTTTTGCTATACGGTTCGTAATCTCAGCTTCGATCCCACGGGCGCTAATATAGCTGCCCAGGTACTTAAATTCCTGAACGACTTCTAGCTGATCACCACCAAGGGTCAGCGCAGTGGTGGGTCATTGTCAATCTTGTAGAAAAACTTTGCATTTCGATGAAGCAAAGCATGGCCCAGAACGGTTGACAGCCAGTGCTAATCAGTCTAGTGCAGCCTGGCACGTTTCAGCGCTGTCACATATGAGAGCAATGTCGTCCGCATACTAAAAGTCAAGAAGTCGCTCACCAGGAAGTAGCTCCACACCTTCTAGGTCGTGTTCCAGCGAACGCTGTTTCCAATGACTCTATCAATAGCGAAGTTAAAGAGGAAAGGTGACAGCGGGCAACCTTGTCTCACACCGCTGGAGATATTGAAGGGCGGCGACAGTTTGCCATAAACCCTCACTCTGCCCGAACTATGCGCGTACAGCGCTTTGATAATGTTTACATATTTATCGGGCACACCTTTTCTCAGCAGACAGTCCCAAAGGGCACATCGATCCACCGAATCGAAGGCACCTTTGATGTCGAGAAACACGACAACGGTGGGTCGCCAATAAACATGGCGGTGCTCCAACAATTGACGCAAAGTGAAGATGTGGTTGATGCAGCCTCGATTTCGACGAAACGCGGCTTGCTCTTCGCGGATCTGGCCTTCACGAGCGCCAGTCAGTCTGTGGAGAACGACAGAGGCAAGCAATTTAGAGGCAATTGAGATCAGACTGATCCCTCTATGGTTGCCGCATTCCGAACGGGAGCCTCCCTTGAAAATTGGGACTATGACGGAGCGGTTCCAGTCTGTCGAGACAGTTTCCTGCTCCCAAAGTTCCATTAGCAACTCGTGTAAATCATCTACAAGAGCAGGTCCTCCGAATTTGTAGAGAGCTGGGGAATTCTATCTGCACCAGCGGCCTTATGCAATTTCAGCAGTCTGATCTCACGTTCGACTTCTGCGCGTGAGGGCGGATCTAAGGAGACGGCCCATGGTGAAGGGCACTCAATGCCCGAAAGAGAAAGCGATAACTCAGATTGGTTAAACTGCCTTGCAAAGTGTTCGGTCCAACGCTCCAAGCGTTTTGACAAGCTGTGGATCGGCTATCCACTCTCGTCGCGTATTGTTTCGCTAACACCAGGTGTCCTGCTGCCTATTTCCCGTATCACACGGAATAACTTACGATGATCACCAACGGCAGCGGCTGTTTCCATTTCCGATGCACGATGAGACCACCAGGCTTCGCGGTCTCTCTTCAGGCTAGCACACAGTTTTGCCCTGAGATTTTTGCGAGTTTCATTGTATTCGCTTCCAGCCGGAATACGTCGGCAAGCATCCATAAGTTCCAAAGACGTTGTAGAGACCCATTGTCCAGGTTGGCAATTTGATTTGCCACATGAAGATATGCCTGCTGATAGTAACGTTTGACGAATATGCGACCAGTGATGTTCGACGGTGTTCAGTGGACGCTTACTCAGCCCAGATGCCAGCGTAGTTTGATACGCATTCAGAACACCTGGCTTCGCCAGCTGGCTGGTGTCAATGCGCTCAGAGCGACGTTGCGGACGTCCGCCGAAACGCACCCGCAGGTCGGCACACACGAGAGCGTGATCGGAGTCCACGCTGGTGCTCCAAATCGAGCGACAGTTTTGGACACAGCCTCTCCAGCGGTAACTAATCGCGATGTGATCGATTTGCGTCCATGGCTGGCCCGAGGCTGGTGGGCGCCAAGTCACTCTTCTGCGGGTGCTATGTCGAAAGTTAGTGCTCGCGAGAAAGAGACGAGCACCTTCACACAGGTGTAGCAACCGCTCACCGTTATCATTACGGGAGCCTACACCATGTTGGCCGCCCAGATGAAGCTCATCAGAGGACAATTTTCCGACTTGCGCGTTTAGATCACCAGCAAGCACCACAGTATCCGTGCTTCTTCTGTAACGAAGAAGATCGTTAAGTTGGTGATAGAAATCATCTTTCACCGAATCATGGCTGCAGTTTGTGGGGGCGTAAGCCGCAATGACAAACAGGCACCGTTTGTCCCCGAGCGACTTCGAGGCCTGGAACGAGCCAGCACACCTAACGGCGCACATCCGGCTGTTGACAGGGATCCAGTCGATCAGGGCAGCTTCAGCCCGGGGACTCAAAACAATGCCGACGCCAGCTTGATCTGCATTTGAAGCTGCATCATCGCTAGACAGGCGCAGTGAGAATGTGCCGCCAGTGTCGCATGTGGGGGATCTCAGAGTAAGCACGGCGCATGAATCTTTCCGGCGGGTTTCCGATAAACAGCAAATATCGATCGAGAAGGTCTCGTGTGTTCAGGCAAGTGCTGCCTTTTGGCCAATCTGTAGCAAAGTGCGCACGTTGAGGCATTCCAGTCTTAGCGAGAATGGAGGACTGCAAAGGAAATCGGATGAACTGACGTTGTCCGCTTGGTTGAACATGGACTTGTCGACTGGATTGGAGCGACGCCCTGCGATTGTGTGTGAGTTGAAACTAGAAGACAAGCCACTATTCAAGCAAGGTGGGGGAGGGCCGAGAATTAGGGAATTGAAAACGAGGGATGAAAGTGAAGTTGGAGCGGGACGCTAAGGATTAAAAAGCGCAAAATGGAGAATACGAAGGCAGGAAGGCCTGAGCAGTGGCATTCAAATCCCTATCCACCCTGATCGATGCAGCAGATAGGGCGCCGTTTATAATCCTTGTGACGGCCAGAGCATCAAGAGATTGTTAGAAGGAAAGGTCGTGGTGTATTGCATGGGAGGACACTGTCAGGTTGCCCAAGCCTAGACAGGAAAACGATTAGGGTTCTCAATCAAAGCCTTTGGTTCAGATACCTTACCACAAATCAGCGGGGTTTTGGTACTGGACTACAGATAGTCCGTTTTATGGAATAAGGAGCCACTCTCACTCCAACCCTCAACCTGGAACGCCAGGAGGCTGCGTTCGTCTGGCCTCTAACCATTGACCAATCTGGTATGAGTGGCTTTGAATATGCACAATGCACTACCCAGCATAGCTCAATGAATCACTGAGGCACACAAACCATCGCACCATGTTAAGGTCCAGCCTCATCGCGATGGGCTCACAGAAACAGTTTGAAACGAATGAATGACGTTCATGAAGCGAGTAAGATCATCTTGATGGGCATGAGGCGGGGACTTTATTTACTGGGCAGTCACATCCGCCACCTCACAGTCCTATTAAAGGGATAGTTGTGGTCTTTTATACGGGGAACGCTTGCCAGGGAGAAAGCCACTGCGTCCTGAAACACTACCTCCCCAATCAGTTGCTGGAACGAGATTTACCAGAACCACACAGCTGGCACCACGGGGAGATTTTTGGCAAGCCAGCCACTGAAGTAGTCAGGTCATTCATCTTTTTCAGCGATTGTTTTGCCCTTTTCAGCTTGTCGCCTCGACTGAGTTTAATCAGTGCCTGTCTATTACAAATTAGAGTACCTGTGTTTAGTTTTGTGGACCATTTCCACCCTGTAGCGCCCTCGCAAACTTCCGTAATATCTGTCAAATTCCACATCAGATAGCTGCGTTCGATTAGGAATCGAGTATCGAACTACGCCATCCTCTTATTACCCGTCCAGGTTCAGTGAACCACAGCTATGTACTCCAAATTTTGGTACCTGCTATACTGGGTGTTTTGGTGACACATTAAAGATGATGTCATGCTCAGTTCAGCTCACTGCTCCGTCTAATCTGGAATCACTCATGTTCAACTTTAGCTCGATCTTTCGTCTCTTTCCGTATGTTTTGAACTAACAACCCACTTATTTCCCAGCTGATCACTTCGCTCCGACAGCGTGGGTGATGATCCTCTTTACACGTTCCACAGCGCATTGTCTTTACTTGGTGGCAGGACGGACAGTTTGATTTCTGCGTACAGGCTTATGTTGGATGAGCGCCAGTCGTTGCGGGTCACTAATCTGCGCTATAAATTCACTGCAAGCAAAAGTATTTTGGTTCACACTACTCTGTGAACTATGTGTCATTGCTAGGTTCTCGAACGTCAATTGCATAGCAGTCTGGCCCGGAAAAATAACTCGCTTCCTCATTCATTTCATCTGCGACGATCACCATTACCTTTCAGCACACCGTACTGAACACAGCGCAATGCTGGTCGTGTTTTTTACTACTTTTATTGACCTCATATGGAAAGAACGATAGAACGCTGGATATCTACCGCATTCCAAAAAAGTGTGGCTTGTTGCTAAAGTAACCCATCTGGCCTCAGGCCACATTGGTTCGAAATCCACTCAAAACTTGGATGAGGGTGCTGCACATACGTTTAAAGGATGCGCATCATTTTCGGATTGATGTTCCCAGCGCATATAGTTCGGAAGTGAAATCGATCAATCGGTTCGCACTCAATCAGTTTGTTCGTGCAACTGACAGATGATGTACCTTGAATTTTCCTTCTAAACGCTGCTTTTTTCAGGTTTCCTACCCCACAAACTAAACTCACTGCCCCGTGGGTATCCGGATAACGCTATCCAATCCACGGAAATCACTCGTTTATTCTCACATTCCGGACGAGGTCAAACAGTCAAAAATACAGCGGCACGCCTACAATCACAAGCTACACAGTTACGTACATACACAATTGGTTGGCGGCCTCCGGTTTCGGATTTGCCTGTCACCGTGGTCAGCCACAGGACCCCTGCGCCTACAGAGGGACCATAGGTGGCTTGCGCTGCACCACCCACAGGTCCAACCACACACCCCATACCCAGTGTAAATCCGAAGGAATAAGACCGGGAGGCATGTGTATGGAAGCCACGTTTCATCAACGGAGCCGGCCCACACTCCTTCACAGGCAAACACAAACACACTGTATTTGGGGAATGAAGCGCACACAAGGCGGTGGTCGGACCGTAGTCCGCTCCACACTGAGTGCATGGAACCACACTTTGATCCTAACACGGCCACAAGAACCGTGCACCCCGTCCCTCCAGCAACGGGCAACTGTCACCTGGAGGCAGTATGAATGATGTAGTGGGTAATAGACAGGTAGGCACCTTGTCAACATGCACATCAAGCGCAACCACACCGGTGATATCAAGCAACAGCCAGTCACTTGAAACAACAAGCTGAAATAAAATAGATCCAATAATGCATACAGATATGGTTGCATAACTCTGTGCTAATTTAGCATATGAAGTAAGTTGTTTAGCAACGAATCCGCGATAAGTACAAAATGTCCAGAAGTTACTCAAAAATGTTACAAACTCAATAAAATTGACGGAGATAACCACAATTAACGTAAGCAACGTGGCCAGTTAATAGTAGATTGCTCAAATAGGTAGAACAAACCAAATAAAGTGGAGTAAAATTTATCTAGCTTACGTACGTTTATACACCCATACACATTCACTCACTGTTATAGGAAACGTATTTTTGTACGTTTTTGGCCACAGTTTGCTATCTTAACATGATCATTCCGGTATAGGTGTGTCTCGCGTTGTCGAGAATGAAAAGTTTGTTCGTTTTTTTCACTTGAGAGACGCAGCACAAAAGTAACTTACTCGAGATTCCTTTCCCCGTGACCTTTTCAACATGTCCGTGCAATCATGTGCTCTGTGTTAAATTGGACTTATCCATTTTACATTCTTTTACCACCTTTTCGGAAGTACGCTCAATCGTTTCGGATCACTGAGCTCTATCCAACGGGGTCTATATTTTCGAAGTAAGTCCAACGACACAGTGGCACACAACAAACGACGTCTTTCGAAGTCTATTCACGAACACCAACGTGCGCAACTTTGCTTATCTGCGTTTCACCAGTATCTCTGATATACCGTTCGACAGAGCTTCTTTAAGGCTACCAAAAAATATATAACTTAGTGCACCACTGTATATCATGGTTACAGGCTTTTTTTCGTTTCACCTTACCACCGTGTTGTTACGTGCATTTCACTGCACAAAGGCGTGTGTGATTTCGGCTACCCATGCGCCTAATAACACACCACTACCAAACCCGCTGACACAAATCCTGCTGACCAGAGTAGACAACTGAGGCAGCCCAAACGGCGTGACCACCGCAACCTAAACGTGCATACGGACCACTGAACCATGGGCCGGAGAAATTTGTCGACCTGGCATCCAGTGAGCAACATACCCGAGGTCAATCGTAGCTCCGACAAGTAGGGGACAGAGATCATACCGAAAATCACGTGTTCGTCCTGTGCCAATTCCTCCTCCTCCTCCTCCTCATCATCATTACACATTAGCTGGTGGAAAACACAGCTATTGTGCCGTAATACAAAAGACAAGAAAAGGAAAACAAACATTGGCACGCCCGCTGAGTCCCCAGTAACGGATGGACATCGTTCCGGAGAGCTAACAGCTGGCTGCTGTAAGAGTCATATTATGCTTAACAAGTGAGATCATGATTGGAGGGCGATGCTAAGCAGGAAAGGGATGGACAAAGGAACTCACAACACAAACGCCATTGGGGTCGGCTCCAAGCCATATCACCAAGTGTGTCCAACCAAACGTGTTCACCGTCCTTAGGACCTCAGCCAGGCAGTCGGGATGCACCAGCCGACGCCAACTTCGAAATGAGGGTTTTCATTTCTCTCGACTAAGTCATCACTTGGCCTCCCCTCCTCCCTTTCCAACCGCATCCACAACGCGCAAATAATGCACGTCGCCGAAGTCGATGGGCTGGCATGCGTAACACGTGGCCTAGCCATCTGAGCCTGGTGCGTGATATAATGGTGCTGAGCGGTTCGTTCGCTCTTCCTGCACCAAATACACGACGCGAAACACGCTCATTGCTCACGCGGTGCTCCCAGCAGACATGAGCTAAGCTTCGAAGGCAGCGGTGATCGAATATGCCGAGCCTCTTTATGTCTGTCGACCTGATGGGCCAGGTTTCACAGCCATATAGGAGAGTTGGACGGCTGCGTTGTAAACTCTGCCCTTGAGGGCGAGAGTAATGTCGCGTCTGCGCCACAGGTGGCGGAGATTGGCAAAAGCACCTCGAGCTTTTGGTATACGGTTTTTAACCTCATCTTCAATCCCACGGGTGCTAATATAGGTGCCCAGGTACTTGGATTCCTGAACGACTTCTAGCAGATCACCACCAAGCGTTAGCGCAGGGTTGGGTCCCTGCCAATCTTGGAGAAGTACTTTGCATTTCGATGGAGAAAAGCATAGCCCAAAACGACTGACAGCCAGTGCTAATCGGTCCAGTGCTGTTTGGCATATTTAGGAGTTGTCACAGATTAGGGCAATATCGTCCGCAGACTGCAAGTCAAGAAGTCGCTCACCAGGAAGTAGCTCCCCACCTTTTAGGGCGTGTCCAGCGAACGCTGCTTCCATGACTTCATCAATGGCGAAGTTGAAGAGGAAAGGTGACAGCGGGCGTCCTTGTCTCACACCGCTGGTGATACTGAAGGGTGGCGACAGTTTGCTGTAAACCTTCATACTGCCCGAACTATGGCTTACAGCACTTTGATAATGTTTACATATTTATCAGGCACATCTTACCTCAACAGACAGTCCCAAAGGGCACATCGATCGACTGAGTCGAAGGCACTCTTTATATCAAGAAACACGACAACGGGGGATTGCCAATAAACATGGCGGTGCTCCAACACTTGACGCAAGGTGAAGATATGGCCGATGCAGCCCCGACCTCGACGAAATCCGGCTTGCTCTTCACGAATCTGGCTTTCACGAGTGCCAGTCAGTCTGTGGAGAATGACAGAGGCAAGTAATTTAGAGGCAATCGAAATCAGACTGATCCCTCTATGATTGCCGCATTCCAACGTGAGTTTCCCTTGCAAATTGGGACAATGATGGAGCGGTTCTAGTCTGTCGGGACTGTCTCCTGCTCCCAAAG
This sequence comes from Dicrocoelium dendriticum, assembly GCA_944474145.2. Taxonomy (NCBI): domain Eukaryota; kingdom Metazoa; phylum Platyhelminthes; class Trematoda; order Plagiorchiida; family Dicrocoeliidae; genus Dicrocoelium; species Dicrocoelium dendriticum. The sequence continues at coordinate 273,840,091 of OX104063.1, forward strand.
TTTTACTAGCAACTCGTGTAAATCATCTACTAGAACAGATCCTCCGAATTTGAAGAGGGCTGGGGGAATTCTTTCTACCCCTGCGGCCTTATGCAATTTCATCAGCCTGATCTCACGTTGGACTTCTGCGCGTGAGGGCGGATCCGAGGAGACGGCCCAGGGAGAAGGGCGCTCAATGCCCGAAGAAGAAAGCGATAGCTCAGGTTGGTTAAATTGCCTTGCAAAGTGTTCAGCCCAACGCTCCAAGCGTTTTGACAGGCTGTGGATCGGCTGCCCACTCTCGTCGCGTATGGTCTCGCTAACACCAGGTTTCCTGCTGCCTGTTTCCCGTGTCAGCCGGAATAACTTACGATGATTACCAACGGCAGCGGATGTTTCCACTTCCGATGCTCGATGAGACCACCAGGTTTCGCGGTCCTTCTTCAGGCTAGCACGTAGTTTTGCCCTGAGATTTTTGCGAGCCTCATTGTACTTGCTTCCATCCATAAGCATCCATAAGTTCCATAGACTGTGTAGAGACCCAATGTCCGGTTTGACAATTTGCTTTGCCACATGAAGACATGCTTGCTAACAGCAACGTTTGACGAATATACGACCAGTGGTCTTCAACGGTGTTTAGTGGGCGCTTACTCAGCCCAGATGTCAGCGCACTTTGATACACATTCAGAACATCTGGCTTCGCCAGCTGGCTGGTGTCAATCCGTTCACAACGAAGTTGCGGACGTCCACCGAAACGCACCAGGAGCTCGGCACAGACAAGTGCGTGGTCAGAGTCCACGCTCGTGCTCCAAATCGAGCGACAGTTTTGGACACAGCCTCTCCAGCGGTAACTGATCGCGATATGATCAATTTGCGTCCGAGGCTGGTAGCCGCCAAGTCGCGCTTCTGCGGGTGCTGTGTCGGAAGTTAGTGCTCGCGAGAAAGAGGCGAGTATCTTCACACAGATGTAGCAATCGCTCACCATTATCATTACGGGAGCCTACACCATGTTGGCCGCCCAGATGAAGCTCATCAGAGGACAATTTTCCGACTTGGGCGTTTAGATCGCCGGCCAACACCACAATATCCGTGCTTCTTCTGTAACGAAGGAGCTCGTGAAGTTGCTGATAGAAATCATCTTTTACCGAATCAGTGCTACAGTTTGTAGGGGCGTAGGCCCCAATGACAAACAGGCACCGTTTGTTTCCGCGCGACTTCGTAGCACGGAACGAACCAGCTAATCTAACGGCACATATCCTACTGTTTACTGGGATCCAGTCGATCAGGGCAGCTTCAGCCCTGGGACTTAAAACAATGCCGAAGTGAGCTTGACCGGCATTTGAAGCTGCATCGTCGCCAGACAGGCGCAATGAGAATGTGCCGCCAGTGTCGCCTGTAGGGGATCTCAGGGTAAGCACTGAGCTCGAATCTTGCAGGCGGGTTTCTGATAAACAGCAAATATCGATCGATGGGGTCTCTAGTGTGCGGGCAAATGCTGCCTGTTGGCCAATCTGCAACAAAGTGCGCACGTTGAGGCATGCCAGTCTTAGCGAGACACGAGGACTCCAAAGGGAAACGGATGAACTGACGTTGTCCGTTTGGTTGAACATGGACTTGTCGACTGGATTGGAGCGAGGCCCTGCGATTGTGTGTGATTTGAAATTAGAAGACAAGCGGCTATTGAAGTAAGCTGGGGGAGGGCCAAGAATTGGGGGATTGAAAATGGGGGGATATAAGTAGAGTTGGATCGGGACGATTAGGATGAAGAAGCGCAGGAAGGGGTATAAGAAGACGCGAAGGCCTGAGCAATAGCATCCATACCCCTATCCACCCTGCTCGATGCAGCAGATAGGGCGCCGTTTATTATCCTCTGCGACGGCCAGAGCGTCAAGCAATTGTTGTATGAAAGGTTCATTGTATTGCGTGGGCAGAATACTGTCAGGTTGCCCAGTGCTAGACAGGAGAACGATTAGGGTCCTCAACCAAAGCGTTTGGTTCAAAAACCTTATCGCAAGGCAGCGGGTTTTGGCACTGGACTACAGAGCCCGTTTTATGAAATGAGGAGCCACCCCCATTCCAACCCCCAACCTGGAGGATCAGGAGGCTGAGTTTGTCTGGCCTCTAACTATTGATCAGTCTGGTATGAGTGGCTCTGAAGATGGTAAAAGGACCCCTGAGCATAGCTCAATGGATCTCTGAGGCACGCAAACCATCGCACCACGGTAAGGTCCAGCCTCATTCCTACGACGCAACAAATGTGCGCAATACACTTAACGAAGATAACAGCGTATCGACAGATAGGTTGTGGTTCTCTGACTTATGTTCAGATAGTCCAATAGTTAAGATTGTTCAAGCGCTTAAGATAAGGTGTGAAACGTGGCTGTTACGTCGGCAGAGCAGAAGGAACTGCGCGGTAATGAGATGGAAAATCTCAGAATTCGAACTACAGATTAATATATTATGTAACCCAAATTCCCGACTTGTTAAAAGGCCAAAGCTCTCTGGCAACAATGCTACACAGTCGAGCGAAAGTCAAACACCGTTAGTGACAAATATCAGTGAAAACAGGCCGGTTAAACCATCTCCCAAATCACAAAAAAATACTGCAAAGCACACTGTGTTACGCGCAAATTGCACGATCACCTCCGTCAGTAGCTGGGCAACAACACTTGACTCCCACAGATATTGCAGCTTACGGCGTTTCAGCCAAACTGTCTTGCTGTAGCCTTAGTCTGTCTTCCACGGAAGACAAGCCAGACACTCCTACACGATAAACCTCCACACACAAGAGACTGCGGAACAAACAATTACTACGCAACCAACAGGTGTTGACAGTGATATGTCCAAACGTCCCGGAACCCACCAGGGAGTCGTTAAAACGCAGACAAACGGAGGAGCGAAACCGCTGGGCTGAGCTAACCTGTGCACTCGGACTGAAAGTTCTCTCAACCAATCTAACTCGCCTTTCACGAAATCCACCATATCCGCACGTATGGGAACCTCGGTTACTGTGAGTAACTTTTGACAACATACAGGACCTGGAAGATGTACTCTTAGCAAGCCACATTCTAGTGCATTCTTTTGTCAGTGTCCGCCTTTTTCCGGACAAGCCATGGGCGGAAAGGCAGAAGCGGAAATCTGACCCGAACGTGTCACACGACAAAATGAGAAGGTGGTACTGGTTCATTGTGTACTGGAATCAAAGCATGACGGTAACAATGAACGACAAAATCACGACATCGAAGAGTGGAGATACATCGCAGAACACTATAATATGCAAAATGTCGTCGCTTTTGACGTCACCTGTCTAGTTACCTCTCCAAACTACCACGGCAGCGGGTCAAGAACGTCGAACATTTTCTTGGCTACGACCGATATGGTAACCATGGCAATCAAAGCATGGCATGGCATGACAACAGGAAACTTGGGCCTCCAGAGGTTCTCTTAAGACCCTTCCTTCAAGCAGTACAAACCCCAGTTACAGATGAGTCAATCTCAGACCAGTCAACAGTAAAAACACACGTTTCAGAAATCGCCAGCGTACCGGCACTATTTATGCCGGTCACTCCTAGCCCAACCGAGCTCCTAATTCGTCAGCAAATGCTATGCTGCTACACCAACGCTCAGGGCCTCTACTCTAAGCTGCCAAAATTGCGCCATCGATATGATACATCAAATTGAGACATCGTGGTAGTGACTGAAACTTGGCTCTGGAACGACATACTAGATCCAGAGATTTAACTCAGTGGGATAGCAGACATTAGAAATGATCGTCCATCTCGCGGTCGAGGTGTTGCCATTTACTGCCGGGATTGCCTTAAATGTGAGGCCATTACTGAACATTCCATTATTATTCCTGACGCATTATTTTACCGACTGCAGCTAGTAGGTCGAGATTGTGGATCACAGAACAAGACGCGGGCTTCTTGCCTCTTAGCAGTTGTCTACAGGCCACCGAACTCCTCTGCAGTCAGTGATGACATTCTGTTAAACACACTGCACTCTTCAGTTTCAAAAATATGCTCTCACTACTTTATACTGGGTGATTTCAACGTACCTTCAATTGCCTCAGTGTCCCCTAATGTGCCAGCATTTAAATCAGAATCCCTCGATTTCATGGATGTGGCCGTTTTACATAACCAAATGCTTAGACATACCAGACACTGCGGTTCAAACAAGCCATCATTACTGGACCTAATCCTGATAAATGAAAAGTTGTTGGTTGAGTCAGTCGCACACGACCCTCCTCTAGGCGGTAGCGATCATTCAGTCCTAACATTTGGTTGTGTGTGGTGCAAGTATGGTTGATAAAGAACGCGATACCCAACGAACTATTACGGGCTATTCCAAGCGGTCTACAGACTCACAGTTCGGTGAAAAACGCATAGAATGAATTGAAACGCAAAGTTAGCTGGGTCATACAAGCAGCTTCAAAAGTTGTGCCATTCCGAGTATCACGCCGGACCAACCGTTGCATCCGAAGCATACCACGTAAATGGATCAACAGAAGAGATGAGATTTGGGAGCATCATACGCTAAGTCCATGTGATACCTCATGACAGGATTACAATGCAATCAGCAACTACTGCACGTCACGAATGGTAGAAGGACCTGGCACTCAAGTTTGTGAGTGACAATAAACCGCTATGCATGTATGTGGAATAACACCATTCAAGACGGTCAGTGGATACTGCGAACGCTCTACTTCTGCAGTTTGGCTCTGTGGCTACAAATACCATGGAACCTTTGCTCTATCAACTCCCAACAAATGCTGTCGGCTTATCCAGTGTCACCTTTACTCCAGAGGCTGTCGTGAACAAATTAGTCTCTCCGGGAAAACAATGCCTCGGGAATCGACAAGATCTACCCAAAGGTACTTAAACCTCTTACTCCCACCATATCAGTACATCTTGCAGTGTTTCTCCAGAGTCTGATGACTCTCATACACTCCCATCGGAGTAGGAAAGGCGGAGTTATCACTCCACTATACAAAGGAGATAAGAGATCGGATCCTGCCAACTACCGACCTACTACTCTCCTATCTGTTTTATCCAAAGTGACGTAATCGGTAATCTCAGATGAACTGACGCGAAATTTCGAAATCTGCAAATAATTTCCGATGTCCAACATGGTTTCAGACGCAGACGATCTACCTCACCCCACCTGCTCCTTGTCCGGAATTCATGGACTAGAGCAGCTCGTGAAGGAGTCCTCATACATGCGCTTTACTTAGATTTTTCTAAGACATTCGACAGGGTCATTCACTTCGTTCTTTTCCAAAAGCTTGCTGCTTACGGTATCAACTTCTCACTGCTCACGTGGTTGGATGCTTACTTACAGGACAGAAGCATCAAGGTAAGAATAGCCAGCACTCACTCCGAAGCTTATGCGTATCCAGTGGTGTACCACAAGGATCCGTCCTCGGCCCGCTACTGTTTTTAGTCTACATTAATGACCTTCCAGCAGACATTCTATCTTCGATGTAAACATTTACAGACGATGCTAAACTATGGAGAGCAATTCGCTCAGCATCCGACCGTGTCTACCTCCGGGAAGATCTGACTCGGATTAAAAAATGGCCAGAAAGAAACCAGCTCCCATTGAACCCTGCAAAGTGCCACCTGCTGACGGTGTGCAACAGCTTCGTCAACACACCTTTTGGGGCAGCACGTTTTACAACATATGACTAGCGAAGGAGACTTATGTGCCATCGTACAAGACAGTTTTGGCAATTCACTCCAATGCTCGAATTCAGCGAATGTGGCGAACTCGAACTTGAGGCTTTTGTGGCCAGCTCTCAGTGTTGTAGGACGCGATGGCAATCAAAAACGAAGTCTCGGTGGCGGTCAACAGAATCGTTTATTGCCAGTTGCCTCTCGTATTTATAGAAAAATACTGTTTTCTTTCGCATTATTTCACTACGCAGCCTGTCATCTGGTTCGTCCCATTGGCTGCGTCCTCTTTTTTCTGTTCCATTGGGTCGTGGTTGCCCCATCGTCCACTCTATCGCTGGACTGTGTCTCGGTGTCGCCTGTGTTCTATGGCTGGTACTAGATTGGTCGCATTTCCTTGCTCCACTGATCCTCGGCTGATACGCATACGATCCGTTGATTATATCGATTTCACGTCGTCAATGCTTACCCATCTTTTAGCTGACCAATCGGTGCTTTCGGCTTTTCGATACACGTAACGTGCTATTGCCATATTTGCCGTGCTACAGTATTGATTTTCTTTCACGTGGTTGCTCACCGTCCAGTCGCGTGAGGTATCCTCGTTCGGGTGAATCTGTTGTGTTCTATGATCCGCGGTTAGTCTCTCGAGCCGACCAGACTCGGCCAATCACTCAAACCCCATTACTCAATGTTAGCTTCCTTTCACGTGATTGGCTACCGATCCATCGCGGTGATCCAGCGTCCAGTCGCTTGAGGTTTCCTCGCTCGGGCGGATCTACTGCGTTTCATAATCCGCGGTTAGGCTGTCGGATGACCAGGCTCGGCCGTTTGCTCAAACCTCATTACATCCAAAGTTGGACTTGGAGGCTCCGCTGGTGGTTGGGCTGCTACAAGCAACCTCTATTGAGACCTCGGTTCACTTGAGGTGGACCTCGGTCATTCCGATCACAAAGACCGTAAGTAAAATGGAAACATTATAATGTTGCTCACCCCAACACTGGCACCCGAAGACCGCGGTTTCGTCCTGGTTGGGACTCATCAGTTCGAGATAGCCTGAGTTGGGCCGGAACTGATGAGTCCCAACCAGGACGAAACCGCGGTCTTCGGGTGCCAGTGTTGGGGTGAGCAACACTATAATGTTTCCATTTTACTTACGGTCTTTGTGATCGGAATGACCGAGGTCCACCTCAAGTGAACCGAGGTCTCAATAGAGGTTGCTTGTAGCAGCCCAACCACCAGCGGAGCCTCCAAGTCCAACTTTGCATTCGTTCTCGCTGGACCAAGCGTTGCTCGTGGATCTCAGTGGCATAGTGCTAATGGTGTTCAACCATGAGCCACTAGACTCTTAGTTCCGGCCCAACTCAGGCTATCTCGAACTGATGAGTCCCAACCAGGACGAAACCGCGGTCTTCGGGTGCCAGTGTTGGGGTGAGCAACACTATAATGTTCCTCATTACATCCATTTCTTTTTGTTTTCTTAGGATTGTATTACAATAAGTTTCATCCCCAGTTCCAGCTCAATTCACACACCCCATATCCAGTATGAACCTGAAGGAATAAGACCGAAAGGCATATGGATGAGAGCCACATTTCATCAACGGAACCGGCTCACACCCCTTCACAGGCAAACACAAGCACGCTGTATCTGGGGAATCAATCACACAAAAGATGGTGATTAGTCCGTAGCCCGTTCCACAGACAAACCATGTGCATACATCGACCCTTTAACTCTGTTACGAGGACTGTCCCCACCCCAGCAACGACCACCTCTCTCCTAGATCCAGTATAGACGAGGTGGTGGGTGATAGACAGGTAGGCACCCTGTCAACCTGCACATCAAGCGCAGCCACACCGGGGAAGTCAAGCAACAGCCAATCACTTGAAATGACGATATCAAATAGAATCATACCAAGAACACTTACGGATATGCCGACTTAGCTCTTCACTAAATTAGCGTATGTGACAAATGCATTATCAGCATATCCGCGATAAATTCAAGCTGGCGAAAAATCTCGAAAATACATATGCAACAGATGCGAATAAAATTAAAGAAATTAACCACTTTTAATTTAAGCGACGTGTGTAAATAAGTAGAAGCTTATTCAGTTACACATTAAAATGACATAACAAACTAAGTATTAACAGAACAGCAAGCCGATCACCTACTATAAAGTCACTAAGCACGCTAACACACGGTTAGTAACTCGAATGCGGCGTATCTACAAACGCTGCGCCGTTTCTGCCCACCTTCTCTGCAGGACCCGTCGTCGTTTCGGTGTTGGCCTCGAGTGGCCTTGCTCATGGCTCACTAGGCCTGCCTGACTCAGGCACTCGCGACCGCATGTGCTACAGCACTATGCGCTCGCTGTCGATGGAGTACAACCCATCGGCGCCTGTCGCTTCCGCAATTGTCGGTTTTTCTCTGATGTACTAGGGCTTTCTCTTGCACCGTGACAACTACCTTCGTGATTAGATTGCGCCATACACGCCGATCAACCTTTTTCGATTCCCAACGCCTGCAGTCAATATTAGACATGATAGATTCACGCACATACTTATTTACGAGGCCCACGTTTGGTTTCTATCTTTTTTAATGCATCACTCACAGACGGATTTTGCTTTAAGCTAGGCAATCATCAACATTTATTCGATCTCCTTTGTTAGGATGGTGCGCATGAATTTTACGCTTCACTTAGATTAAACAAACGTGTCTTTCATCGATTATTGCTTATGGAATATCTTTTTTGCTGAGTCCCTCTAGAATGCCCACTATGCATATCCTAGTTTTTTCTTGGCTGCTTGATTAGCAGATGATCTGCTGTGATATTTGGATCGCTTTGCATCACGACCCAACAAGTCCAAACTGCAGTATAGTGCTTTTTCGGGCCTGCGGAGAACTATCTGATTTGCAACCTGCTGTGACCAACTCACAATCAATAACATCGAAAATCCTCTACTCATGAGTACACGTCATTAGCCACCTGTTTGAATGTCGACGACCATAACTGTTAATTGGTTGTGTCCGACCATCAGTACCTTTGCAGTTTAGCTCACATATTGTTCGGACACCGCTCTTGAAATGAGCGCCTTCGCTATCCTTTGCGGGAGAATATGTGCACCCTCAGTACTGTTATTTCACGCACCAACTTCTGATGACCGGACTATGTGTTGCTCAAACCTTCACACCGACTTCTGGCATATGCGTTATTTGCACAACCGGGGATGGGTGAATTGAGGTATCGGAGAGACCAGCCGATGTCTTGTTCAAGATGAGTGAAAACTCGTACCCCGACCCTGGCATCGGTTGTTCCCACCGGACTCTCCTGTTGCTGTCTGAACGAGGTTTCCGGTTGGGGACATTTGTTACCATGGCGGAGAGCCGACTTCATTGGCGTTTGTGCTGTGGGCTTTTTTGTTCCTTACTAACTCTCCTTCACCCCCTCCAACCATGACCGAAATCTCAACTAATACAAACTGGACTTTAAATATCACCTTTTGCTGTTTTGTCTTACCGCTATCTCATTAACTTGTATTGCGACACAATTGCTGCAGCGTTGATCACTTCTAACCAGATGACTTCAATACTCACGCTCCAGTTACAAAGTAAATACGGTATTCCTCTCATTTTTATCCCCTCTCAGCTTCAAAGATACGAGGGTGCGTCTACAATCTATGGACCACTGACCCTACCGGCCTACGTCCAACAGTACGAAAAACTTGCATCCGCTTTATTGCAGGTGATTACTTTTGTACCACACTTTTTTACGCATTGTTACTTTAACCACAAAACTTGCTGAGTAACTTAATTTTCCCATTTTCCGACGGATCGTCTCACCTTTAAGTAGTGAAATAGGCATGTTTGCGACTTTGAGCGTGATGAATCGGCTTGCTAGTGCTTCATGCATGCCCCCGCTAGACATTCTGTACTCATTTGGCCTATGCGACTATGAAAATTCAACCATGTTCTATTTTCTCCTATACCTCTGTTTGTATGTCGGCATGTTTATCTGATCCATCTTTTGGTTTGCTGTGATCATTAGTTTAAAACGGTCCACTCCTGCTTAGTTGGTGCACATTTTACCAGTGTTGTTTCAGCTGGCTCATATCACTGTTTGAAATCTGTTTATCCGCCAATGTTCTTGATAATTCTTTCTTTTGCTATATAATGCGCTGTTTTCCTGTCATTGGTTCCTCTTTGATTTGCGCTCGTCGCAGGTGAAACATGTGACCGTCTGCGAAGCAGTCTACCCTTTGATTCGTCGACGGTCATTTTGGGCCAGTTGTCGCCAACCCGTTGCACATACAAACTTTCCCGTTACCCGCTTGGTCAATTGCCGTTCCTCGCAGCATTCACATAGCTGTTTGTAATAATTGGTAGCTGGAACCTTTAGCTGTGTATGTGCCACCAGCGGCTGCGTTGCTTTGAAGATATATGCCCTCGTTTCCCGGTCACGGCTGCTTTCACTGACATCTGATTACCAACCTCATAACCGAAAAACTGATGAAAGCGGTTATCTTTCTTATTGAATCTCCATAGCGATCTCTGATCTTTACCTTCAACTACATTCGAACATTGCATGTTTACAATCTCAGGGTAACAGTTGCGGGGCACTCGCTGACATGTGCTCACCTTCTTTATTTTCTGTCTTACTTCGGCTCGTTGTCTCCCCTATGAACACCGTTTCCTCTTCTCCTTATTACGTACTAGTTGCTGGACTGTGCTGCTTGCAATCAGAACTCGTACTCTAACGTTTGCTGCAGTCTTTTCTTCACGGTTCGGTTATCTTCTTTTGACACCAGTTTGTGTGATGTGTATTTCGAGTCTTTCATTTTTGCTGCTTATGGGTGTCATTTACTCACAACCTGGAGCATATATCATGGACTTGTGCGCTCGGAGGGGGTAGTCATTCGGTAGTCTTGAAAGATATCATACACGCAATTTAGAGTGGAAGCATTGCTTATAAAGACGGCACTACTCGTCGCTGTAAGTCCATTTTCTTCGGTCAACTTCTTGGAACATGTATGGAACATATGTGTTACCTGAGGAGTGCTGGTTTCCACTTGAGTCCATTGCGGAGTTTCATATATCTTGGGTTTGATTGGTTCCGTAGAATTTTTTATGTTCGCAAACTGCAATGAAATTCTAACCTTATTTTTCTAGGTAACCCGCAGAACAGAGTCTATAAGTTGCTTGAAGAAATTATGTCATGGAGACTGGCGCCAAGTGTCAAATTTCACTAATACCTTTTTACAGCATCGTCACGCATGGCGCTAATAAGTTGTTGTTAAAAAATCGAAATCACCTGTTGTTCATTCAATTTTACACGCGCATCAATTCACTCTCCCTGCGTGTCTACATGCGCACAGTATCAGTGACACTCTGATTGGTCATGGGACATTAGCCAATGAGACACCCTGGATGTATGCGTCTATGGGGACGGCTAAACCAACTTACACTTAAACTAGGTCTTTTTAAGCTGGCTAAATTTCATTCCACTTTATTTGCTTTGTTCTGCCTACCTGAATAATGTTCTATTAACTAGCCACGTTGCTTACATTAATTGCGCTTATCTTCCGTAACTCTGTTGCGTTTTGTAGGATTTTTAACTAACTTGTGGACATTTTTTCGTTATCGCGGATTTGTTGCTAACCAACTTACTTCATATGCTTATTTAGCTTAGAGTTATGCCACCGTATCTGTATGCATTATTGTATTTGTTTTATTTCGTCGTTTCAAGTGATTGGCTGTTGCTTGATATCCCCCATGTGGCTGCGCTTGATGTGCATGTTGACAAGGTGCCTACCTGCCTATTACCCACTACCTCGTCCATACTGGCTCCAGGAGACAGTTGATCGTTGCTGGAGGGGACGGGGTGCACGGTTCTTGTGGCCGTGCTAGGCTCGAAGAGTGGTTCCATGCACTCAGTGTGGAGCGGACTACGGTCCAGCCACCGCCTTGTGTGCACTTGATTCCCCAAATACAGCGTGCTTGTGTTTCTCTGTGAATGAGTGCGGGCCGGCTCCGTTGATGAAACGTGGCTTCCATACACACGCCTCCCGATCTTATTCCTTCGGGTTTACACTGGATATGTGGGTGGGTGGTGCAGCGTAAGCCACCCATGGTCCCTCTGTAGGCGCAGGCGTCCTGTGTCTGGCCACAGTGACAGGCAAATCCGAAATCGGATGCCGCCAACCATGCTTCCGAGTAGGTTGACATAGTAGTGTTAAGGGAAGGCAGACAGGGATAAGAGTGTCAGTGCTAGGGGTCATCAACCGCACACCTGACTGAAGCTGGTCAATCTAGGATGAGGTGTTTGAGCCTTCGTTCTCAGCACCCCTTTAACAGATCTTTTGTCGGAAAGAGTTGCCATTGCTTCCTATTCTGACCCAACTGGTAGTCAGTGTCCCTGTGCCAAATTTCCAACACTTGTCCGAGCAGTCTGTAAACTATCGAGCGCACAATATGTGATCGGTGTAAGGTGCACAGTACCAGTGGCACAACAGGCTCCAGGTTAGTATTGCCTCTGGTCGAAACAATATACCGCATGATGATAATAATAATGATAATCATAATAACAGTAATGGCTGAGAAAAAGGAAAAAAGAATGCTTATTTGTTCTTGCCGTTCAATGGGGACCATGTGGCAAATAACATCGGACGCTAGCTCCGGTCCGTCCTAACGCGAACCTACACGACAGCCCAGTTGCGACTCAGGCGTACCACGCGAGCACTTGTTCTTCATAACCGTCAGAGCATCTCGTCGGGTAGTTCGATCTCTCACGTTGTTTATCAGTTCACCTGCGCTTGCGGTAACATTTACATAGGCAGAACCAACCGTCAGTTAGCTCATAGGGTAGCTTAACACGTGCCAAAATGGTTGGGATAAGTGATTACGAAACAACATGGGACGAATCTGAGAATCAATCGGAGCCCGGCATCGTCTATCACCAAGCATCTCATGACAACCCGTCATCAGGTAAACCCCGAGACAGCGTTCAAAGTGTCATTACGTAACAAAACCCGATAATGCTAGCCATTAGTGAGGCGTCGTTAATTAAGGCTCATCAACCTGTGCTATGTGCACAGAAACTTTTGAGGCAATCAATTCGGTTGCCATGGTCTTGACTGTGACGTTTTGATTGGTAATGCTTTTTTTCTAGTATATCATCCCTTATTTGTTTCTGCTTGTGTTGTGTTTGCGACTGAAGAGAACAATCGAAATATTGACATATCGCAACCTGTCTTCTCTTTGGCTTAACGAAATGGCTGAAGGGGACCCACTGTTTTACTGTTTTAACAGTAATGGGTAGATTTCGCATCAAGTGAGAAGCCTTGACAATACATGCCGCATTTCATATATCTACAGATGATGTCATGCTCTTGCAAGTGCAAGATCAAGTTATCTTCTTATATTTGTCTGCATTTTTGGCAAGGTATTTGCCCCATATGTTTGTCTTATGCGGTGGTAGGAGGCAAATTTGCAGTTTGGGTATGTTGTAGACATTGTGGGCTAACTACCTTGCGTGAAGTGGTGGCACTGCACCCATTAGACATTATCTGGGCTTTCACTGAATGGATGCTCAATGTTGTCCAGGTCAAGGCTTGCACAGTCTCACACGACCTGTTGATGACTGTTAGCCGATTCCACAGTGAATCATATATGGTGAGACGAAAGTTAAACCACACATTTTTCCTGCGTCGTGGTTTAATAAGGGTAAGGTCTTTGTTACCTAGGTCCTGCGTTTAATTATGCTGTAATGTTAAGGTGAATCGATTGCAATGCGTATTGTTATGAATTTGATTGTGCAGCAGTCTAAAGTTATCTTTTAGTCTTTGCAGGCAAATCGGATCGATATGGAGTTGCTGGCATCGCTCCTGAGAATTTATGATAGTATTCTTTTTCCAAAGGCTTGCTTAGTAATCGACCGTTAAAGACTTTCTATTGATATTCTGTCTGATTTCCTCGTATTGCTCTAGATTATGCTGCCATACTCCAGCATGGGACGATTAAGTATTTTAGTTAGCTCAACTATAACTGTGATTGTATGCATGTAATGAGCTATGTTACCCAAGGATTGTCTAGCTCGTGCTATCTGGTAATCTGTTCAGCGAACTTGAAGGTGCACGAGTAGGCCTTTGTACACAGATGCGTTCGCTGTTACATGTGATAGATACTTCGGATATCAAACAATCGCGACATATGATGCTTGACTTTTGTGCTTGGAACGTCATCAACCTTTTGTTGCACCAAGTTTCAATCGAATGAATTTCCTCTTGAATGAATGGTAGTACATTCGGAAGCTTAACTCGTCGGTACTTGTGGACAATTTTTATATCATCGGCAAATAAAAACGGCACGCCATGTTTGTTAACCAAACTGCTATCATTGATACAATGAAGGGAACTAATCTACCGGGCGCACGTCCTTGTTTAACTCCGCTGGTAATTGGACGCGAGGAAGAGCAGTAGTCGCCTAAGGTGACTATTTTAGCTGGACCGTTCTTGTATGATGATAGCCAGCCCATTACTGTGAGCCGGACTTCAAAGAAAGCTATCTGAATCGATAACCGGTTGTGTGGCACCTGATCAAATGTTTTCTGCATGTCTAAGCATAGAATCAATATGGCTTATTTTGAGTCAATGGAATCTGGTATGTAGTTCAGGTAATACAGCTACCAGAATGTGTACGATCGTCAGTTAAGGAAACTATTTTAGAACCTGTGTACTAGCTCCACTGAATTGATGACTTTCCGCACACTTTTTTACCCATTTCCGGCTATTATAAGAGTATTATGGCTTGGCCTGTACCTGCAATCTGTTTTGCGCAGCCCTTGTGGTGAGGGCTGGATCTGGTAAATGGAGTACTGCCATATTAGCCCTCCCAGTTTTATGACGGTTGCGGAGATGCCATCAGCTTTCAGAATAGAGGACGGTTGAATAGAATATATTAGCAGGTGGATACTGCGGAGAGCAATAGCACTTCCGATGGAGTCTTGGTGTAATTATCACGTTGGTCTCCAGGTTCATGTAGGTGGAGAAAAACGAGCTAAATGCTACGCGGATGGCGCGTGGATGTTGTCCACCAGTTCAGTGATAAAACAAAAGCGTTTGTTGGTTCTTCGACCCGCTCTTTTGCATTACGTGTCATTCGTAGGGTTGCTTGCTCTGCATCTGCTCTCCCCCTCAATTAGAAGTGCTTGATTTCCGAAATGAGTCGGTGCATCTGTGGAATCATTGCAAAATAGTCTATCCTTTTTTAGCGCGCGGTCGCTTTGCTGGATTTCTGACTCCTCTAACGTTCGGCTGCATCCTTTCAAACGTTACTGATTCGTATTTCTTATGTAGCAACGAGGGTTATGGTTTGCTGAAACTAATGATAGAAGTGCTCCACGGCTGTGCATACATTATTGGAGAGAAAGACGGCATCCCAATCGCAGGACCGGATTATTTGATGGAACAGTTTTCAGTTAATATTGCGGCTGGTATAGTAGGAAGGCGGTAACTTGTTGGTGGCCATTTTAACTGTTAACGTTAAGCGTACCATGTTGCCGTCGCTATCACGGATGTTCTCTGAAACGTCTCTCTGTACGTTGCCATACCCAATGTAAACATCGCGTCGAATGTGTTCGTCAACCTACTTGGAATAGCAATCCACTGTGTTCAACCACCAGCGCTAACAGAATAAATGAAGACTATGTGTATGGACGAAGATGTCTGGGAAGACTATTGTATCTTCGGTATGTTGAAATCGCCTACAATTATTGTTTGTTTATGTGACATTTTCGATGCAAAATCGCAAGCTGAAGTGACACTGACAACGTTCAAGATTGATGAATATGGCGGGTTGCGGATACATGCAAGTAAACCGAGGCTCCTGAAACAGCGAAGCAGAGAGAGTTAGGAACATTTGCCAATTGTGGATGTTCAAACCGTTTAGCTGTACATGTGTAATGGAGTTATGCTACCACTTCGACCGCATCCTCCTCAATTTAGTAAGCATTACCATGACCACCGGGGCATAAAACGATCTTCATCGAATCGCTACTGGCTTATAAACTTCCTAGCAGAAAATGCCCCTACACAGCTATGTTAACAGCATTCGAACAGTGAATCGTAGTATGCACTACTTTCTGAGGCCGCAAAACGCTGCAGGAGCAGCCAGTGTTCCTAGAATAATGTTTGCCCCGACCCACTGTTGGCACAATTTGCCTGTGGACCGATTTAGTCTGTAATTCATATGTAATCGGAGATACGTTTATTAACATGAGCATAGATAAACTGACATATACATCCTCGCATGATATGTTGAAAGTGTCCACTAGTCTACTTACAGTACAGAAGTCGCTTGATGCGGTTGGCAAGCACTTTCTGCAACGTCTCGCTAGTGATTACCTGATATTCATTCACAATCTTGTGCTTCAGTTGCTCGAGGGAACTGGTTCTGTTGTACACTCTTTCTATGGCGATGACACGACATTAATGTGGTGCGATGGTTTGTGTGCCTCAGTGATCCATTGAGTTATGCTGGGTGGTGCTTTCTGCACATTCAGAGCCACTCATACCAGATTGGTCAATGGTTAGATAAACTCAACCTCTGGCCTTCCAGATTGAGGGTTGGAGTGAGGGTGGCTCCTTACTCCATGAAACGGGCTATCTGTAGTCCAATGCCAAAACCCCGCTGCCTTGTGGTAAGGTTTCTGAACCAAACACTTTGGTTGAGAACCCTAATCGTTCTCCTGTCTAGGCCTGGGCAACCTGACAGTATCCTGCCCACGCAATACACCATGACCTTTCCTTCTAACAATCTCTTGATGCTCTGGCCGTCGCAGAGGATAATAAACGGCGCCCTATCTGCTGCATCGAGCAGGGTGGATAGGGGTTTGGATGCTACTGCTCAGGCCTTCCCGCCTTCTTATTCCCCTCTTGCGCTTTTCATCCTTAGCGTCCCGTTCCAACTTCACTTTCATCCCCCGTTTTCAATCCCCAATTCTTGGCCCTCCCCCACCTTGCTTGAATAGTCGCTTGTCTTCTAGTTTCAACTCACACACAATCGCAGGGCGTCGCTCCAATCCAGTCGACAAGTCCATGTTCAACCAAGCGGACAACGTCAGTTCATCCGTTTCCCTTTGGAGTCCTCGGTCCTCGCTAAGACTGGCATGCCTCAACGTGCGCACTTTGCTACAGATTGGCCAACAGGCAGCACTTGCCCACACACTAGAGACCCTATCGATCGATATTTGCTGTTTATCAGAAACCCGCCTGCAAGATTCGAGCTCCGTGCTTACCCTGCGATCCCCCACATGCGACACTGGCGGCACATTCTCATTGCGTCTGTCTGGCGATGATGCAGCTTCAAATGCCGGTTAAGCTGGTGTCGGCATTGTTTTGAGTCCCCGGGCTGAAGCTGCTCTGATCGATTGGATTTCAGTAAACAGAAGGATGTGCGCTGTTAGATTAGCTGGTTCGTTCCGTGCTTCGAAGTCGCGCGGGGACAAACGGTGCCTGTTTGTCATTGCGGTCTACGCCCCTACAAACTGTAGCACTGATTCGGTAAAAGATGATTTCTATCAGCAACTTCACGAGCTCCTTCGTTACAGAAGAAGCACGGATACTGTGGTGTTGGCTGGCGATCTAAACGCCTAAGTCGGAAAATTGTCCTCTGATGAGCTTCATCTGGGCGGCCAACACGGTTCAGGCTCACTTAATGATAACGGTGAGCGGTTGCTACAGCTGTGTGAAGGTGCTCGTCTCTTTCTCGCGAGCACTAACTTCCGACATAGCACCCGCAGAAGAGTGACTTAGCGCCCACCAGCCTCGGGCCAGCCATAGACGCAAATCGATCACATTGCGATTAGTTACCGCTGGAGGCTGTGTTCAAAACAGTCGCTCAATTTGTAGCACCAGCGTGGACTCCGATCACGCTCTTGTGCGTGCTAAATTGCGGGTGCGTTTCGGCGGAAGCCCGCAACGTCGCTTTGAGCGCATTGACACCAGCCAGCTGGCAAAGCCAGTTGTTCTGAGTGCGTATCAAATTACGCTGGTATCTGGGCTGAGTAAGCGTCCACTGAACACCGTCGTAGATCACTGGTCGCATATTCGTCAAACGTTACTATCAGCAGGCATGTCTTCAAGTGGCAAATCAAATTGTCAACCTAGACATTGGGTCTCTACACAGTCTCTGGAACTTATGGATGCTCGCCAACGTATTCCGGCTGGAAGCGAATACAATGAGACTCGCAAAAATCTCAGGGCAAAACTGCGTGCTAGCCTGAAGAGAGACCGCGAAGCCTGGTGGTCTCATCGTGCATCGGAAATGGAAACAGCCGCTGCCGTTGGTAATCATCGTAAGTTATTCCGTCTGATACGGGAAACAGGCAGCAGGAGACCTGGTGTTAGCGAGACAATACGCGACGAGAGTGGACAGCCGATCCACAGCTTGTCAAAACGCTTGGAGCGTTGGGCCGAACACTTTGCAAGGCAGTTTAACCAATCTGAGTTATCGCTTTCTCTTTCGGGCATTGAGTGCCCTTCTCCATGGGCCGTCTCCTTAGATCCGCCCTCACGCGCAGAAGTCGAACGTGAGATCAGACTGTTGAAATTGCATAAGGCCGCTGGTGCAGATAGAATTCCCCCAGCTCTCTACAAATTCGGGGGACCTGCTCTTGTGGATGATTTACACGAGTTGCTAATGGAACTTTGGGAGCAGGAAACTGTCCCGACAGATTGGAGCCGCTCCGTCATAGTCCCAATTTTCAAGGGAGGCTCCCGTTCGGAATGCGACAACCATAGAGAGGGATCAGTCTGATCTCAATTGTCTCTAAATTATTTGCATCTGTCGTTCTCCACAGACTGACTGGCGTTCGTGAAGCCCATATCCGTGAAGAGCAAGCCGGATTTCGTCGAAATCGAGGCTCCATCGACCACATCTTCACTTTATGTCAATTGTTGGAGCACCACCATATTGATTGGTGATCCACCGTTGTCGTTTTTCGCGACATCAAAGGTGCCTTCGATTTCGTGGATCGATGTGCCCTTTGGGACTTTCTGCTGAGAAATGGTGTATCCGATAAATATGTAAATATTATCAAAGCGCTGTACGCACATAGTTCGGGCAGAGTGACGGATTATGGCAAACTGTCGCCGTCCTTCAATATTTCCAGCAGTATGAGACAAGGTTACCCGCTGTCACCTTTCCTCTTTAACCTCACCATTGGTGAAGTCATTTAAATACCTTTCGCTGGACACGACCTACAAGGTGTGGAGCTACTTCATGGTGAGTGATTTCTTTACTTGGAGTATGCGGACGACATTGCTCTCATATGTGGCAGCGCCCAAACCTGCCAGGCTGCAATTGACTGATTAGCACTGGTTACCAATCGTTTTGGACTATGCTTTGCTCCATTGAAGTTCAAAGTTCTCTAAGATTGGCAAGGACCCACCCCTGTTCTGACCCTTGGTGGTGATCAGATAGAAGTCGATCAGGAATTCAAGTACCTGGGCAGCTATATTAGCGCCTGTGGGATCGAAGCTAAGATTACGAACCGTATAGCAAAAGCTCGAGGTGCTTTTGCCAATCTCCACCACCTGTGGCGCAGACGCGACATCACTCTAGGTCTGAGGGGTAGAGTGTAGAATGCAGCCATCCGTTCAACCCTCATATACGGTTGTGAGACCTGACCCATCAGGTCGACAGACATAAATAGGCTAGCCACCTTCGATCATCGTTGCCTTCCCAGCTTTGCTCATGTCTGGTGAGCAATGAGCGTGTTCGACGTCGTGTATTTGGTGTCGGCAGAGCGAGTGTACCGCTCAGCACCATTATATCAGGCACCAGGTTCCGATCGCTGGGCCACGTGTTGCGCATCCCAGCACCCCGGCTTCCGCGACGTGTGTCGTTTGCGCGCCGGGGGTGGGGTTTGGAGAATAAGTGTGGAGGCTAATCGATGACTTGGTCAAGAAAAGTGAAGACCCTCACTTCGAAGTTGGCGTCGGTTGGTGCTTACCGACTGCCTGGTTGGGGTCCTAAGGAGGATGGTCACGTTTGGTTGGACACACTTTCTGATATGGCTAGGAGCCGGCCCCAATGGCATTTGTGTTGTGAGTTCCTTTGTCCATCCCACTCCTGCTTAGCCTCCTCCTCCAATCACGATCTCCTTTGCTTGGCATACTCTTTTTGCGGCACGATAGTCGGTTTTTAGCTCTCCGGGACGATGTCCATTCGTTACTGGAGACTCAGGCAACGTGCCTCTGTGTTTTTTTTCTATTGAGATGTTTGCTACCTGCAGCTAACGTGTATACTAATGATAATGACGATGCATACCCTTCGTTCCAAATTGTTCCACAGAAAGAAATCCAGGGGGTTTATATCGCGTGACGGTGCAGGTCACTCAATTGATTCTCTGCGACCGATCCAACGTTGGTCTTATGTTTCGCTGAGATATTCCCGCACCGATTGAGCGCAATAAGCTGGTTCACCCTCATGTTACCACCAAATGATACGGGGCACTTGTCTCCCTCCAACTGTGGAAGTATACATGTGTGGGTCATTTCCTTATACGACTGCTGCGCAAGATAAGCGTTAATTAATGAAAAACAACGGTCATGTCCCTGGAAAAAATATTGGTTCAGCTGTTTTCTGACCAGTTAATCCACCCCAAACCATGAGCCTCGCACCAGGTTGTATCCTGGCGCAGTGTATACTCGGGGATTAGATCTAGCCCATAATTGCTGTTTGTCTGTTCAATACAAATGGAAAATCGATTCGTCTGTGAAAATGATGGAGTGTATACTCATGTGTTCCAAAACCCAACAGCAAAATTCACTTCGTTTAGCTGAATCGTTTGGGTTTAACTCCTGAACCTGAAGTGCCCGAAACCGGAAGTTTTTTTCTTTTAAAATCCTCTGAACAGCCTATCGCGTTGTGCTGCAACGCTGCGCGATTCTACGTACGTTGAGCTCGTAGTTTTCAGGTACTTCGCGTACGACAATGCCTGATACTAAATTGTCCGTGCTGGTGCGAGGCCGCCCGGATTTTTTGGAATTGCACGTACCACCAGTTTTGTGAAACTTTTTCATCAATTCCCCAACGTAACAGCCGTTGACGGGCCGCATCCTAGGGTTGATATTATTGTACTTTCGTGCCGTCGCTGCCTCGTTTAACCCACACTTACCATACAGACGAATAATAAGAACACTCTAATCATCAGTCACGTAACTGGATTCGGGTTGCGGTAACCCCATTGACGTCAGTGTATGCTCATTTTCCCTCTCTGAGACAGCGACCAAGAATGTCATCGTTTATGTCGGCCTACCGTAAAATTTTGTGGGCAACACAGATTAGAATCTATCGATCATCCGTCTGCCTGCCCCTCGTGCATGGACCCATGGCTGGCCGTCGCATTTGAGGTAGCAGTTGCACGCATGCATGTCATGCAAACACAGTAACGCATCCAGCGGAGTCCATTGCTCCCACGCGATTGTGTGGGCATTCACTGCCAAATTAAATTTGTATACCGCGCTGGACCGGAGCTGTGGATTCTTCGACCGGCTCATATGGTCTCACTATGCACATCCCTCGGTGGAAGCCATGCATGCCAGCAAGGGGTAGAACAAACTCCATGGCTTCACACACGATTATGTTGCCCCCAAACGCAGGCACAGGCATGCTAGCAGTTTTTCTATCCAACATAAATTGCCTATGGGATAGCCGGACGAGCCTTACGGACGCTGGTCTTTTCTATATGCGCTTAAGTGCGTACTGGTCATGACTCAAATGCGGGGAAAGATGGGAACATACCGGCCGTACCGTAAGTTGACCAGCTTCAGTCAGGTGTGCTGTTGATGACCTCTAGCACTGACGCTGTCATCCCTGGCTGCCTTCCGTTAACACCAATGTGTCGACCTACTCGGGGGCATACCTGTCCCTCATAGACGCGTACATCTACCCTGTGCTTGCATCCGGGGTGTCCCATTGGCTAATGTCCCATGACCAGTGAGGGTGTCACTGATAGTGCACTCATGTAGCCACACTGTGAGAGAGTGAACTGATGCGCGTGTGAACTTGAATGAACAACTGGTGCTTTTAATTCTTTAACAAGCTACCTTGTTAGCGCTATGCCTGAAATTGCCTGTAAAAAGCTATAGAGGCACTTCATCGGGGACTGGTATAGATGGGGAATTGGAATTAGCTATGGTCTATCCACCCGGTGAACTTCGTGGCTTACGGTGCGCAATGCTGGAGGGAGCTAATTGCTACCATCAAAACACCGATCCACTAATCAAATCCGCACTGAGAAGCACGGAGTGCGGACACTCTCTGGGTGGCACATCCTGAGTTCTTGTTACCTCTGCTTCTCCATGCGATGTTCTCTACTAGGTGGCAACAACCATCGTATTGCTTGTGCTTGTCCCTGTCTATTCATCTTGTTAACCGCTTGCTTACCTCTGATACCACGTGCAACTCTTTCAGAGCGTCGCTGTCGCGGATTGAACACAATGAGGTGGATTCCATCGCCACTGCATGGAGCATTTTAGAGGTTTCTCTACTTTAGTTTACTCATGAATTCTGTGTAAATGGAAGCCACCAGTGTACTTTGGTGTGCTGACGTTTGGGCGCAGTCCTCTGTGCTAGTCAGTGGAAATGTTCTCAGCCCAGACGTTGCATTTGGACATGACTGGGCATCGACAAGGCATGCCTCATCCCAACCAAATCGGTACACGTTTGTCCGAATCTTACCTGCAAAGTGGCATGCATTTTTATTCGGGAACATTCCTACATAGTTTGTCGCATCTTTTAAGAATCGATGAATGATCATCTCCGATATCCTGTCCTTACTGCTTTACTCTGATCATCTTATGGAACGAAAGGAATTTTCGTTAAATGGAAGAACAATGAGGAGCTCCGACACCACTTTATACTAGTGCTTTAGGAGGTGAAACATTTTTCACATTTCCAGCCTGTATGGTAGATTTGATTGTCTGTATGTGCGTTCCACACCCTTCCTCTTCTGGACCAACCGAAATGCGCAGAGTTGCGTTGAATGATGCGCACTTTAGTTGATGAAATCATTTCACATTCCACCTGTTTAATCACTTTATTGACTTGGAATAAGCGCTTCCTTTCTTTTTCGTTTAATGATTTCAGCGGCATTCCGGTCAGACTTACGGCCCGAATTTAATTGACCACCTATATGCGTGTCCCGGTCACACGAAATCGAAGTGTAACCTTTTCATTTTGTCCTTATGAAAAAAACTCGATAGGTCACCTCCTATTAATGCAACTCGTTAACTGTTTCATCGCCCACAGAATCAATCTCTGCCTCCTGGCCCCAGGCCCCCGAACTATCTGGACGAAGTCACCCAGTTGTTGCCACCTGTCCTACTGGACACTGTACCCTGGGGTCACAAATTCGGTGACGTCATGCTTCAACCGAATAGTGTATACGACAAGGTAGGTGTTTTGTTAATAGATCAGCGCCTGCAAACGTTTTCACTTAGCTTCTGTACATTGCTCAACTATTTTTGCACCACGTGTCCATGATGTCAACCCCTCGCAAGCTTTATGCGCTTATTGAGATGACTGACTACACTGAAGTGAAACTGTTGATGAGGATAAGAACACGCACTACATGCAACGACGCACTTGTGTTCCCAAAAACTATGCGTTTAAGTAGATTGGGTGTAGTTACGAATAGTCGTCGGTTTTCTGATGGAGGTCCGGGACCGTGTGCTGTCTTTCAGTGGAGGCTTCTCGTCCACAAATTGTGAATCGAACGAATCCTACGAGGACGACCTTGTCTACCGCAATAGTCTGTCCTATAGGGGCAAACAGTTTATTCAGCCAACTCAATAAGGATTATAATTCCTTTAACTCGCAGAAGTGCACGAACTATGTATAGTTCGTTCACTTCCATTAATAACGACGTTCTTGGGATGATGAGGTTCCTCATTTGACTAAGTTACCGTATATTGCCTAATATAAGCCCGTACATTTATTGGCCGACAGTATAACTGCAATATCAAATTTATCCAAACTCGTAAATCCCTATATTAACTGACTACCAAAAGATCGACTGTTAAGTGCTTTTCTGTCATGTTTCGCCCCATTTTATTGTGTGCGATGGTGTTTGATTCTGTATACCGAAAATTTTCGCCACAAAAATAATCTGTAGTTATAGGCGCGCTGCCCGCAATGCTGCATGGACACCTTGCGATAAGATGAGGTGTTTCAAATCCCCGTCACTAGCAGGTGGTGTCAAGGGGAGATAAGTGCAGGTTTGTGCAGTGAATTACCGGGTGGAAATTGGGTCTTGCCCCCCCCCCCTCGAAAACACTGCACAACCACGACACGTTTCTGTCTTCTTTGATCTCATCAGGTGGATATGGCAGGCCTCGAACCCGCGACCATTGGAATGTTAGCCGAAACTTCTACCCCTATTGCTAGTGGGTCACGACAGGTAACGCTTGGCACAACGGTCAATGACTGATTGGTGGGTCATTTTGATGTGCAGGTCGTACGGATGGACTGCGACGCGCAATCTCAATGTAGATCGCGATTCACATTGAAGTGAAGCATGATCAATTCGATCATTCGAACTGTAATTCCTGAAGCCGATGAATGCTGGGTGTTGCTCGCCCGAAAACACTACACTCCACAACGTGTTTCGACCTTATTTGACCTCATCAGGTAAAGACGGCAGTGGTCAATTCGAGTGCCTGCTATCTTCACTTGATAAGATCAAATCAGATGGAAACGTGTCATGGTTGTGCAGTGTTTTCGAGCGGGCAATACCCATCTGCTTCGGCTACGGTCCCAGTGATCGTCCTGTGGCTGTCCTGTGGAAGCCACAGTGACAGACAATTCCGGAACCGGATGTCGCCAACCATGTTTGACCAACTTTTGCCTCATCCTGAGGTTGATGTTGTATTCATGATGTTTCTTCACCGCAATTGGGTTATGCCAATTTACACTTAATCTAGGTCTTTCTCGTCTGCATAAAAGTCACTGTACTTTATTTGGTTTGTTCAATTCTGTTATTCTGATGCATATTCTGTGCTGATTTTACGTGCTTGCTTTCCTTTAAATTCTGTTGGTTGTTTGATATCCTCGATGTGGCCGCGCTTTATGTGAATGTTGCCAAGGTGCCTACCAGTCTAACACTGTTCGGGAGAGGATGAGAATTCCCCGGGAAATCCTATTTCAGCGATTAATCGATTACCGCATCGGTTTCAAAAGTTCTGGATTATTCCAGTGCCTGCAAGTGACTAGTAACCTCCTGAAGATCGGCCAAATCTACGTGGAACAACTAATTTTGGCGGTTGACCTTCCTATTCCATAAGTTGTAGGTCAGTAAGAGACCTATAAACACAACCAAGGTGTGTTGCAGTTGTACATTGTTTTGTTGACAGTGGTTAACACGTTATTTTGTTGTGGTCTTTGGCATTCTGCTTTTTCCTTCGGTTGGGCTATAAGTTTTGTGGAGCAGTAAAGGGCCTATTTCGGTATCGCGCCTAATGAGAAGATTATAACTAACACCATCCACCTCGATTACTGGCTCCAGGAGACTGAATCGTTGCTGGTGGGACGGGATGCACGGTCCTCGTGGCCGTGCTCGGCTCGAACAGTGGTTCATGCATCCAGTGTGGAGTGGGGTACGGCCAAGTCACCGCCTTGTGTACGTCTGGTACGCATGATTCCCTACATAGATAGGCAGGAATGCTACTGCTGTGAATGTTGAAGGAGTGTGAGCCCCCTCCGTTGATGAAACGTGACTTTCTGTCTTATTCCTTCGGGTTTACGCTAGATACATGGTGTGTGGATAGAGCTGTGGGTGGTGCAGGGCAAGCCACCCATGGTTCCTCTGTAGGCGCAGGCCTTATGTGGCTGTCCTATGGAGGCCATAGTGACAGGCAAATCCGAAACCGGATGCCGCCAACCATAGATATACTGCAGATCTCACAGTATACAAGCCCGCAAGTAATCACTGACAGTTGCTGATAGCGAGGTGTCGGTATGTACTGCTGATGCTAGATCAACTTGAACCAGGTTTGGCATGAACGTATTTAAGATCTGACATCAGTCAGCTGGCTTTTGTCTCGTTTATTATAGAACTCACTGTAAGAGCATAGCTTTGTTCTATGTTTCAAGGCAAACTTGACACCACATTGTCGGTCTCTAACCGAAAACACTCAGATGGTTTGACTTTTCCACTTTCAGCATTAAAGCACTCCCACTTCTCCTGAGGATATTTGTGGACCCAGGTTGACAGTATCCGCGTCCACAGGGTGACTTCTTACTGGTCTATCAGCTCCTAATCAATCTCTACCACTTGTTTACCGTGCTTTCTAATTCAGCTTCAGTGCAAGATTGAAGAGCCACCAAAATGGCCGCATGGTACAGCTGTTTTCTCCCAATCATACTGCGGCAGAACGTTTCTCTTGAAAACGTTATTGTTATGGAACTGTACGTGTTCCCATAAAGCCGCTCAAGCCGTGGCAGTGACTGCTATGGGAATTCAACTGTTCGCGCACACGTTCGCATCTGACTCCGTGTATGCAGTTTCCAATGCACAAAACACCTAATCGCGTTAATTGAATCCACCCACCCTCACACCGACTCTGTGCACCCTATTGTGACAACTCACGGTTCCACGCTACAATTCGATTCGCTACGACTCATGCATAAAGCTACTAGATGTGGTTTGCTATAAACAGGAGGTGTAGAACCCTGTGTTCGCCCTTTACTTGGCCAGTAAAAGCACTCCGGCTCCAGTTTGCTCTCTTCTTACTTGCTTCTCCCTTGTTTGCAATGCTGCGTAGAATTTGGCGTGTCTTCTTTATCACCCACTCAAGACTTAGGGTTCGTGAATCTGTGATCGATCGGAAATCCGTTTAGTGAATCTACGCACTTGGGGAAACCTACGGAGTGGTCAGATGGTTGCTGCGAATAGCACAGGCGTGTCAGTTATTTCCACCTCCACCCTGCTGATCGTTTCATTCATATTCACGTTAGCTAGAGGTGGGGAAACCTCAGCCATTATGTCGCAATACACATGAAAATTAATAGAGAGACGCAACACAGGCGCGCCAGCTGAGTCGTCGGTAACGGATGCATATCGTTCCAGAGAGTTAGCTGCCGGTTGTCGTGCCCTCAAAAATGTTATATTATGGTTCAGGAATCAGGTTATGGTTGGATGGGGAGGGACGAAGAAACTCACAACATAAACTCCACTGAGGTTGGCTCCTAGCCTTGTGAACAAGTGTATCCTGCCTATCGTGTTCATCGTCTTTTGGGCCGTAACAAGGGAGCCGAGAGGCTCCAACTGAAGCCAACTTCTTAGTTAGGGTCTTCATTTCTTTTAACTATATCGTCGATTGGCCTCCTTCCTCCTTTTCCAACCGCACCTCCGGCACGCAAACAACACACGTCGCGGGAGTCGGTGTGCTGGCCTACGCAACACTTGGCCGGACCATCAGAGGTTGCTTCGCTGGTCAAGCAACCTTATGCAATATAGCCTACAGGTGTAATAGACCAGGTGCTTCGGCAATCCCAACCTGACTCAGTTGTACTTGTCATCGTATGAATTCCATTGTGCGAGGCTCACGGATGCGTAGTCTATCCGGGTAACACGTTTATTTTTAGCTTCTTAATTTGTCTATTTTACGTAACTCGTTACTCTCAATTTTTTGTCTGTGACGCACAGCTATTCCAATCACTTCGAGTTCATAAAGTATGCCCCCTCTTGTTGGCAGTAATTTTCGGTTAGTGTCTGTAAAATAAGAAACCTGAAACACTTTGCTCGCTATCCTGACTGTGAACGTCGTCCTGTTTGTACCGCGTAATACACCTGATGACCTGATTTCACTACGCTTGCGGATATTTTTGACTGGCCACTGGTCAAACGCTAATGGAAACATTATTGGCGAGCACCTCAGAGTCAGAAAAATTGGTATATAAGTGAGCGTCAACCAATGCTGTCACAAGCGCATGCATGCGCACTACATCTTGTCGATGACCACTTCACGGGAAACACCCCGGTAATTATAGACTTAGTTACGAATGCTTCTTGTAACTGCGTCCGATCTAGCTAGGGATCAAATCAATCTAATGCATTTTACCGAAGTCATGTAAATCGCGCTTACAGGACACGACTTAGAAGGTGTGGATCTGCTCCCAGGAGAACGACTTCTTGACTTAGATTATGCTGATGATATTGCCCTAATCTGTGACAGCTCACAAACGTGCCAAGGGGCACTGGACAGATTAGCACTAGCTGTCCGTCACTTCGGGCTTTGCTTCGCACCCTCGAAGGGCGAAGCGTTCCTCCAAGATTGGTCTGGACCGCCTCCTACGCTAACCGTTGATGGAGATCAACTAGAAGTCGTTCGGAAATTCAACTACCTAAGAAGTTGTATCAGCGCACTTGGGATTGAAGATCACGAACCGTGTAGCAAAAGCTCGAAGTGTTTTTGCTAACCTTCGCTACCTATGGCGGCGACGCGACATTACTCTTGCCCTGAAGGGTAGAGTGTACGACACAGCGGTATGTTCTACCTTACTGTACGGTTGTGAAACCTGGCCGCTTAAAGCAGCGGACCTGAAGAGGCTAGTTACGTTCGACCACCGGTGCCTTCGCAATTTAGCTCATATCTGGTGGGAACACCGCGTGAGCAACGAGCATGTTCGATGCCTTGTTTACGGCACAGGAAAAGGAACTGAACTGCTCAGCACCGTTATTTCACGCACCAGGCTCCGATGGCTCGGCCACGTGTTACGCATGCCAGCCCACCGACTCCCGCGACGTGCGTTGTTTGCGCGCCGGGGGTGTGGATGGAAGAAGAGGAGGGTGGTCAAGCGGTGTCTTGCTCTAGAGGAATGAATGCCGTCACTTCTGAACTGGTCTCGGTTGGAGCGTCTCGGCTCCCTGGTTGGGGTCCGAAAGACGATGAACACGTTTGGTTGGACACACTTGCTGATATGGCAAGGAGCCGATTTCAGTGGCGTTCGTGCTGTGAGTTTCTTTGTCCCACCCCATGCCTCTTAGCCTCCCCCTCCAACCACGATCTCACTATTTAGCCTTATATAATTTTGCATAGTAATTTTTTTGATGCACAGTAGCCGGCTGGTAGCTTACCGGAACGATGCCCATCCGTTACCGGTAGCTCAGCTGGCTTGTACCAGTTGCATTTTTTCCTTTTTTCTGTGTATTGCGGCACAGTAGCTGAGGTGTTTCCCACCTCTAGTTAACGTGTGTAATGATGAATGCATTTAACCCGTATGTAGATAGGTAGCTCTCAGCAGTACGACTGGCTGATTCGCCGTCACGCCACTACCACTGATTGTGCATGCATGACACCATGCTGTTATTGGACCCCGCAAACCGGTGACCCATGGATTCCACGCCAAAAAACCTGAACTGTTCAACCACTAATCAGACTGTACCCTCTGTGCGCGCTTCACGTATGCATGCGATCATATTACAAAACAACAACCTACATTGGTTACGCATTTACTATCGATCGGGGAGAAGAGTGGCTGAGTTAGCTCAAATCAAGTGCGTTCCACTTGAATTGCACAAGACGCAGGATTGAGTTAAAATTTCAAAGACGCCGCAACCACGGAGTTTTTAGCGGAATTCGAAAACCCTCTACGGTCAAATGGACTTGGAGAAGAGGTTCAGGAGTAAATCCGACACACAATCGTTCCTGCCATGACACACGTCAAGCTATACACTGCCCTGTCTCGATCAGAGCAAGAAGCAATTCAAGCACTGAGATCCGATAAGTCCATTGTTATCCTTCCTGCAGACAAAAGACGTATGACAGTCATAATGGATAAAACAGATTATATTGAGAAAGCAAAATGACTTCTGAACGATGCAACACTATACAGGCGCATTAATTACGATCCGACGTCGCAGCTAACAAACCAAATTAGCAGAACATTGCATGAACTACAACGGTTGAAGGCAATTACAGAAGTAGAAAGGCATAAAATGTGAGCCCGTGACTCGGACGTCGCACAATTCTACGGGCTTCCAAAAGTGCACAAGGTGGGTGCTCCGTTGCGGCCAATTGTTTCACTTCCAGGCACAGCCACCTACAACCTGGCAAAGGACATGTGGAAGCGACTCAAATATCTACTCAATGGATCGCAGCATTCCGTAAACAACGCCAAGCAATTTCTAGAGAAGCTCGAAAGCCTGCATATAGATCATGACGAAACGATGGTCTTCTTTGATGTCACCGCTTTATTTACATATGTCACTTTGCATCTGGCAAGTGAAGTCACCATACGACGCCTGAACAACAGAAAGAAGAACAAATTGGGTATATGACGACCGCAAGCATCTGCAAGCTCCTCCAACACTGCTTTATTCAATGGAGAGATCTATGAGCAGGTGAAGCGGGCAGCGATAGGATCCCCAGTATCAGTCTGCTCGCTGAGATAATATAAAAGTTGGAAGAAGATCATCTGCTAGCTATTAACCCGAAGTTGTGGGTACGCTACGTCGACAATATATTTGTAATACTCAAATGCAGTGAAGTAGCACTCGTACATCAACTGCTCAGCAATACCATGGAGGGGATTCAGTTTACAAAAGAGTTAGAGGCAGAAAACAAGTTCCCATTCTCGGATGTATTGGTGACCAGAACAAAGGATGGTGAATTTCAAGCATCCGTTCACAGAAAAGGGACACATACGGATCAAATTTTGAACTTCTATAGCAACCACCCAAAGTGCCACGAAATAAGCTACATGCGGACACTATTTCGCGGGATTGAAACACACTGCAGTACGGTGGGAGCCAAACGGGAAAAAGAGAAACACCTATTCGATTTGTTTGATCCCAATGGATACCTACGCAGCTTCATCCGCAGATATCTAAACCACAAACCTACAAACACCAAGCCGATGCCAAACGCAAGCAAGACGGCCGTTTTGCCGTACATGACGAACATATATGAAATAACTGCTAGATTGCTCAAACAACACCGCATCGTGATCTCTCACAAGCCAACCGCTACTTTGAGAAGAATACTGTCAAACCCAAAGGACATTCGTAAAGCACAAGAACGAACAAACATCGTGTATAAAATACATTGCAGTAATTGTGCAACTACGTGCGACAGACGGGAAGGAAACTATCCACAATGGCACAAGAATATCAGTGGGCTTGTAAGATATTATCCATCTTCTTTTGTCTCAGTGCACGTGGACAACGAGGTACCTATCATCATCGTCATCATCATCCTCATCATCGTCATCATCATACACGTTAGCTATAGGTGGGAAGCACCTGATTTACTGTGCCGCAATACATAGAAAAAGGAGAAAAAATAATGCAACTGGTGCAAGCCGGCTGAGCTACCGGTAACTGATGGGCGTCGTTCTGGTAAGCTACCAGCCGGCTATTGTGCATCAAAAAAACTATGCAAAATTATAAAATGCTAAATAATGAGATCGTGCTTGGAGGGGAAGGCTAAGAGGGATGGGGTGGGACAAAGAAACTCACAGCACGAACGCCACTGATACTGATACTGATTAGAAGCAGCGAGTAGAGCATACTCTGTGTAGCTGCATCAGTTGTCGCTCTTGGACATTAACGCATTACTTATCGTTCCGCTCTTTATATTTTGCCTCTGCAAAGTGTATGTCTAGAAGCTTCTTAAATTCGGTCACTGAATTCGCTTCTATTACCGGCTGCGGCAGGTTGTTCCAGGTATTCACCACTCTACGTTCGAAACAGAGTTGGTGAGCTACCCGCTTCAACTGCGGTACGATAAGTTTGTACCGGTGTCCTCGCGTGCTGCTTGGTGTGCGCAGATGAAGCAGTTGTCTCAACATGGGGTAATCACTCAGATGTAATATCCGGTGCGTCATGATTAGGTCAACCCTCAGCCGACGATATGCTAGGGTGTACAGCTCTAGTTTCTTACATCGGTCTTCATATGGCATACCTCGTATGTTGGGAATCAGCCTAGTGGCTACATGCTGCACCCGCTCAAGCTTTTCTACCTCGCCCAGCGTGATGGGACAATATGCGGGAGAGCCGTACTCTATCATTGGTCGTATTATCGAGACGAAGAGGCGAGTGGAAATCTCTTCGGACCAAGTGCTGAAGCTGCGCCTGAGCGCCCAAAGCATCCGAAGGCTGTTTTGGTACAGCCTATTCGTGTTGTCAATGGACTTTAGGTCGCAGCGTGAGAGCACACCGAGATCGCCATTGCTATCAAGGTTCTAAAAAACCAGAGCTGTGCAAACAACGCGCACTGCTGCAGGCTGGAATTGCCTTGGCCTTGAACATGACCTGCCTTGATCACCTTCATCCTAATGCGACAATCTGATTGGTCAAATCATATTGCCCAGTTAATGAGTTGGTTGCTCTCTGTTTTGCTTCATAATTGTACACGCTTGATGAGAAGTATCGAAAAGAATATTCTTTGCGCATTTGCTTACTTCTGACTTAAATGGGGATTATTTATGGACTTTCGGTAATTGTTGACCTCGTTGTCATTGATATAGCATGATGCATGTTCTTTGCTCAACTGTGCGTAAATACTCGCTGACCAGCCTTCACATTATCATCTGTCTGATAGGATTTTCATCTTTTACTCATTTTGCTCACAATCTTGTCAACTAATGCCGCCAAGGGAATTCAGAAAACTGAGCTGACCAATCTGACTACGGTGCTCCAGCTTTTTTTCTCCGAAGTGTGCTATCTGTCACTGGCCCTTGCATATTTCTGAGGATCGGAGCGACTGCGACTAGTATGTATTTGCAAAAGTCTACGAATAGACATAATGCCATCTGAAACCATGGGATTCAAACGCAGGTATAGTAAAAAGAATTGAAGACAATCTAATTGCATTGCGTTTATCAACATTTGGCCATGCATCACACGCGCACAATGCAAAGAACGATTTTGATCCTGCTAATACACTCCGAAAAAACCTTTTCACGACACAGATTCATTGCAAACAATTCCTATCGCCACTTTGCCGTTCCCAAGTAATTTCGTTCCACATCAACGTAATCATTTAAAAACTATCTTTTGATCACAAACGGATACGACGAGGACCTTATTTTCCAACAAGTCTAGTCATGCCACCCCGACGCGTGTTCACTTTTCTCAGTGCGGGAACTTTTCCATTCACATTATTTGCGCCACATGTCTTCTCAACTAACCACATTTGAACGGCTTCTTTTATCTCCGACCAGCTTATGATCGTTGTCCTGTAAACGAGCCCTCGCATTATCGACTATAAACAATGTATTTATAACGTCTAGTTGGTGCAGCAAATTCCATGAAACACGGGGGCTACCGTTACTCGCTGCCATCTGTCCAAAGACTACACAATTGACTCGATCTGCTGATCCCTGTGCCATACATCCACTCTCTCGTCCTGCGCTATATCGCACTTAGCTTACAAATCATGTCGGTCCGAAGCTGTCCCCCTTGGCCCAATGACATAAGCTCCTAACTGGCGGTGCAAGCCGCTGGTGGTCATGGGTTCGAGTCCTGATAGATCCGAGGGATGTGCACTACTGATGATGCCCAACATGCTGAAACTGCAGTCTTGTGCTTTCTTGGCATGTAGACGACCATGTGATTTGGAACTGGCTGCGACGAACCCTCAGTTTATTTTATTTCATAACCCCTACTCATGATTACATCAACATATATCCGCTCTGACAGTTTCTAAATGTTATGTCGTACATTGCTGCTGTCAGTGGACGTCATGTCTTTCTGGGTCAATCCTGTCCTCTGCAACATTCCAAACTTGCATGACAGTGGAGGATAATATGCGCACCATCGCAGTTAGCTTGCAAATCATGACGGTCCGAAGCTATCACCCGTTGCCCAGTGGCATAAGCTGCTGACTGGCGGTGCAAACCGCTGATGGTCAAGGGTTCGAATCCTATTGCATCCGATGGATGCGCACTACTGATTATGGCTAACAGGCTGAAACTGCAGTCTAGTGCATTTCTTGGCATGTGGACGATTATCTGATTTGGAAATGGCTGCGACGAACCATCAATTATTTATATCAAAATTCCCTACTCATGATTATGCCCTAGTTGTATTTGTTTGTTTAGCCCACAAGCTAGCTTCCCTTTGGAGTTTGCGCAGGCATGTTGCAAATGCCGTCCATTCCATTCCGAGGCACTGATCACACACAGATTAATGGGTCGTTCTTCTACCCACCCCATACACTCATAGCGTACGCATGTACAACCCCGTAATGTCAAATAGCTGGGACAGTCTTTTATTTGCCACTGACATACTTCGCAGTCGTTTTTAGAAATGGTGCTTCTGCGTAGATAACTTACCACTGGCTTGGTAACATTCTATCTCTGGCCGATGACTACTGGTTAGACTGAAGGATCGATCTGGTCTGTTTTTATTTGGCTATTCCCAAGAGCTGTAGCAACTTAGAGCCTGTATTATTAAAATGAAATTCCATCACAAGCATGTGTTTGTAGCTTTGGGGCGTGAAGCTGTCGGTTCTTACTTGAACGCTGCTTGCTAACGTCATTCCCCGCCTCATATTTGCACCTCACAGACGATTTCAATGAGCTGTTTCATCTAGCCCCCTTATTGACCTGGCTCATAGTAATCGCTTTTCTCGAACACATTAGAACATTTTCAGACGGGTTCTCATGAAGAGCTTACTTGTATGTGATCGACTTTTGATCAGTCCCCTTGTAGGAACTCATTCGACGCGGTCTACTGGGACACCGATCGTCCAAAAAATTACATCAGGTTTTGTTCATGAATATGCTTGTCGCTTTGTTCCACCACATTTTCCTTCTCCAACTGTTGTTTCTTCCTATATTACGTCTGTCTCTGGGAGTATCGTGTGGTCGGTCTTCAGGGTAGTCCATAGTTGACTTTTTCTTATGCGGTTTTCTGGTGCACCACACCTGTAACTTTCTCGTTTGTCCCGCAGATCGACGACGTTGTGACGGTTCGCTTTCACAGTGCTAATCCTCGGAATAATCTGAGACAAAACGATACATTTCTCAAGGTGGAACTCTACGACAACAACACCAACACATGGACCACTCGCTTCACCGATGCAAACTGGGAAACGAAGTGAGTCACATGCTCTCTCCTGCCACACGAGTGCCTTGGTTCGTCTGGGATTTAAATCTTTTTGTCACTTTGTGGAAATGTGACGTTCTTTATTTATACCGGAGGAGTTGAGTGATATTCTCAATGGCCACACGCCATTGCTAGCACGTGTGGAGGGCAGGGTAGCCCCTACACCAAGCGGCGAGAACTGCTTGTGTTAGACGATCTGATTTCTAGCGTTTGGTATGTTATTTCTTGACTGACTGGTTGGGCTCCTCTAGTTCTTAGACAGTGTTGCCCCTGTACAAACGCGAGCATTTTCCCCAGCGGATTGTGATAGCGTATTAATACGAACAATGAATCTGCGTTATTTCGGAGAAAAACATTCCCGAAACGGTCATGGAGGATCCTGAAGACTATCTTATAGCTGTTTTAACACCATTTCCGCCTTTATCTTTTTGACACGTTCATACTTGAGTTTTAGAGCAGAGGGCAGTACCCACTTAGACCACAATAGATTCAGTTGCGATAACTCACCCCGCCACGATGATGTTAGTTAACTATCGTGGGGAGGTGAAGTAGTATACATAGTGAGAGGCTTAAGGAAATTAAGGTGGTTTCACATAATCACGCAGGAAGTTTGATACTCAAATGCATGGGACCGAACGTAGGGGCGCCATAAACACCGCGTCTACACCACACCGGATAATGTCATAAAACAATTATGTGTCCTGCCACACAGTGCCCATGCAGGAAGTGAGCACGTACCAGCCTGACTGGATCTCTTGGTTCATTTCTTCATGACTCTTCCATTCATGTATATTTATTTATTTATTCACAGTCTGTTAACAGATATTGTGCCATCAGAACCATGGCAGAAGAAAAAAGTGCAGAAGATGGGAACACGAACTGCGATTAAAAAAATGAGAAACGACTTTTTTGGTTTTACACACGCCATTTTGTATTTTTTGTTTTGTGTGTTTTTGTGTGTATTATACGGGGGTATAATGGCAGAACAACATTGACGCCACTGATGTCTGTTGCGGGCCATGACGTCTAATGTTTCCAACCACTGTGATTCAATACCTCGTGGTCCCAACCTGGAAGACGGACTGATCCGACTGCCGCCAAACTGGAGGTTGCCTTCTTCATTTTCCTTCTCCACGTCATTGGCTGTCCACTGCGGCACTTTTTCCAATCGCTCCCTGGGAGTGCAAATAGTGCTCGACGTAAAAGGCGATGGGCTGGCATGCGCAGAACGTGCCCGGAGAATAACGTCCTGAAGACTGGTACTACTCGC
The DNA here is from genome assembly GCA_944474145.2 of Dicrocoelium dendriticum. Classification (NCBI taxonomy): domain Eukaryota; kingdom Metazoa; phylum Platyhelminthes; class Trematoda; order Plagiorchiida; family Dicrocoeliidae; genus Dicrocoelium; species Dicrocoelium dendriticum. The sequence goes on from OX104063.1 coordinate 273,876,120, forward strand.
TCCAAGCACGCGGTCTCGCATCTCTGCGAGCAATCCTTCGTAGACAGCGATTGTCCAAGACTGACAGCCGCTTCGTGTCTTCCGAGCGAATAGGCCGTATCACAGCCGTACAAGAGTACTGCACGGACGGAAGCATTGTCCACCTGGCTCTTGAGCTTGAGACTGACATCACGACGACGCCATAGGTGTCTCAGTTTGATGAATGCAAGGCGGGCTTTTGCAGTCCGTTGTAAGACTTCGTCTCCAACACCGCCACCAGCCGTGATGCAACTCCCTAGATAAGTAAAACAAGGGACTTGCTCCAGAACATGTCCAGCAATAGTGAGCGCGGGTTCAGGCACCTGCCAGTCCTGGAGCAGCGTTTTACATTTTCCCGGAGTGAAGCATAAGCCGTACTTAGACGCCTCCATCGCCAGGCGGTCCAAAGTGCTCTGGACGGTTTGTGGGTCTTCCCCCAGCAAGACGATATCATCGGCGTAGCCCAAGTCCGTGACTCTGTCTCCAGGGAGGAGCTCAACACTGCAGTCCTGGACACCTTCCAGGACTCACTTCACAGTGAGTCGCGGTCAATATTAGGGTTGTGCGTCGCAATCCATTCACACAACGTTTACTTCAAAAATGACCCACCAATCATTCTTCACTTTCCGTTGCCCCGCTGCTGACTATATCCACTCCACTGTCGATGTAGCCGCAGTCGGCTCGGTTAGATGACGTTGGAAGCCGATTTACCCATCGCTTTTTTCTGTTCGTGCTTTTCTTGGCTACATGAATAAGTTCATTATCATGATTACACACTATCTGAAGGTGAGAAACACGCTCCAGCTATTTGGCTGCTATATAAAAGTTAACATGTCGGCAAGTGTATCCAACCAAACGTGTTCATCGTCCTTCGGACTCCAGCCCGGTAGTCGGGAGACTAACCGAAGTTCGAAATGAAGACCTTCATTCCATTTGACCGAGTCATCGGTTAGCCTTCCCTCGTCTTCCCTCCATACCTCGGTTGTGCAAACATTGCACGGTGCAGGACTCGGCGTTCTGCCATGCGCAACACGTGGCTTAATCATCCGAACTTGGTGCTGAGAGGTTCACTCGCTCTTTCTGTACCCAATACGAGGCGCCGCACTCACTCATTGTTCACGTCGTGTTCCCACCAGACTGGGTTAAACTGTGAGCGCATAGATGGTCTAATGTATCCAGCCTCTTTATGTCTGTCGATTTGGTGGGTTAGGTTTCACAACTATACGGGACGGTTGAACGGACCTCTGCGTTGTAAATTCTGTTCTTCACGGCGAGAGTGATGTCAAGTCGGCGCCACATGTAGCAGCCATTGACAAAAGGGCTTCGAGCTTTTGCCATACGTTTCTTGACTTCCTCTTCTGTTTCACAGGTGCTTTAGTCTCCGAACGATTTCTAGTTGATAACCACCAAGGTTCAGTGCAGGAGTGGGTCCCTGCTATTCTTGGAGGAGCACTCTGCATATCGAAGGTGTAAAGCATAACCCAAAGCGACTGATAGTGTTAATCCGTACAGGACAGTCTGGCACTTTTGGAAGTTGTTACAGATTAGGGCGATTTCGTCGGCTTACTCCAACTTATGAAGTCGCTCACCAAGAAGCACCTCCCTAAATTGTAGGTCGTGTGCGGTTTACATAGTTTTCATGACTTCGTCAATGGTGAGGTTAAAAAGGAAAAGTGACAGCATGCAACCTTGTCTCATACTGCTGGAAATGTTGAGAGGCGGCAACAGTTTACCATAAACCCTCACTCTGTCAAAGCTATTTGCATACAGCGCTCTGCTAACGGTCACATGTTTATCGGGCACCTCTTTTCTGACTAGCTTGACGACGGCGAACTTGGGTTCATCTGCATATGTTGTTGTTTGCTTCGCATGCGTTTTTGTTTCCGATGCATATGCCCTCTTCTGTGCACCTAGACGGTGACATTCTTTATTTGGCCGCATCGCCGTCGGAGATGCACCGATTATTTACCTTTTTTGCTCACGCTTAATTACTTGAAGGGGGCGTGCCGAGAACTTGTTAGCATTCGGACCGCATCCATTCGCGGGAACGATCAGGCGGTAGCAGTGTGCAGTCCAGTCCACACTTGCGAGGCACTTCTGTGTCCGGACATTCTGTCTTACCACCATCATCATCATCATCATCATCAGTACACATTAGGTGAGGATGAGAAACATCCCACAGCTAATGTGCCGCAATACCGAAAGATACTACACATTATGGAGTATAAAAATTAAAAAAATTAACATAATGTACTCATACATATGGGATTTTGATATAACTGATTGGGGATTTGTCGGAGCCAGTTCCAAAGCAGCTAGTCGTCCACATGCCCGGAATAGCACTAGACTGCAGCTTTTGGCTGTTGGACATCATCACTAGTGCGCATCCATCAGGATTCGAACCCATGCTTAAGAGCGGCTTGCACCACCAGTCAGCAGCTTATGCCACTGGACTACGTGGACAGCTTCGGACCGTCATGATTTGCAAGCTAACTGCGATATTGCACATGTTATCCCCCACTGCCATACAAATTGCGAACGTTGGGGAGGAGAGCGTTGGCCCCGAAAGTCACGACGTCCACTGGCGAAAACTGTTGGGGCGGACGTTTTGGTTCATTGCTGAGTAAGGGATTTTTGATGTAATTAACATTGTTCATATTCGTGCTCACCACTGGGCTCAGTAGTTTGCAGCAGTTTCACCGCTGCGGTCTAAAACAACTGTTCTCTTTACTGACACATCTACCAGAACGAATGTCTATAAATCCGTGTATTGCCAGTGTCTTCGCATTCTCACTCGCCGTCCTCTACTCAGCGGTGTCCCGCATACTCATCTGCGATTTGCTGAATGGCGAACAACTATGCAGTGTCCCGTCAGTGGCCAATCTTTTCCAGCCATGCTTAATTAACGACACTTGCCGTCTATGTAGCCTAACTCCCATGGATCCCCTGCAGCTGTCCTCGAAGAAAATCTATGCCGCCCAAGATGCCGCCGCACACGAGCACTTTCTTGCCTCCCACTATGTACTTTTGCAGATGTTCCTCATCAAATGCACTATCAGCGGTGCAGCCATGTTTACCAACGTTTTGATTTTATATGGTTTCCACTCTTGCCGAACAACCTCCTCGTGATGCCATCTGGGTGGTTCGGGATTTTCCCGTTCCAGCAAATGGATCGGTGGCAGTATTCCAGGACGTGGTGGATTTCCGCCTAGCAAGCGTTCTCCCTATAGAAAGCCACATATGTCCGTTTAACAACACTGTGACGTGGCGGGCGTGACTCGCCACTAAATAAAGTCACTGCCCCTTGTTTCATCCTGGCGATCATTGTATTCCAGCAACGTTATGCTGTAGTTCTGGGGAGCATTGGGCCCCTGTTTGACAAAGGAACAAACGAAAGGCGTATGAACTGAGCAATCAGTCACCGGCTCCCAATGGGCGCGATTCCCTGAATTCGCTCCGCTGCCTTGCGGACAGGCTATTCAGCCAAAGGCTCGGGGTGGTGTCCCCTAAGTCAACACCCTACTTCGGCTTGGGCAACCGGGTAGTATCTCGCCCTCTGACGAAACCATGGACATTGTTGTGTTATGTTTTCTTTTCCTATTTCTGTACCTTCGTTTGAATCCCATGGTTTCTGATGGCATTATGTCTATTCGTAGACCTTTGTATATATATATATATATATATATATATATATATATATATATATATATATATATATATATATATATATACTCTTGAGTTGTGTCAGAAATAAGCCACGTCTCATTAACTGTGTTGGGTTTTACCAAGAATTAGCGGTTAGCAACCTCCGGTTGATTTCTCCTGGCTGTGTTAACAAGATTAATTTTTGTGAGGTTTCTCCTCGCATTGGCATTTTATCATGGTGATTACAATAGCATTCAGTGTCATTTCTGATTCCGAATTTTTCGACCACAAATACTTGTGTTATCTCTGTTTAACATCGGAGATCTTACTATCGCTTTGTGCTCCACAATTGGCCGCCATCTTGGTCTCGGATTTTTCAGTACACCGACACAATCACCATGCGGTTACAAATAATAATAGGTATATTTCTCTTCGCGTGAGAAACTCTGTCCGTATTTGGCACAGGTCATATTTTACAGAATATGTCATGCTCATGCATCTGTGATTAGTACGTGTGTGATTTTCATTATCTTTGCTGTCTCAATGGTATGTATTTACCCACAGTTTTGTTTCAACACAGTGTAAATTGGTTGGGTTAATGAATGGTAACAGCACTAGGGGTGTGTCACACTGCGTGACTTCTTTTTTGCCTCACCCACCAATGTTGCTGGCCTTTATTGGTACAAATCATCTAGTGATCTCTCCCAGGAGAACAGGGTCATGATCGTGTTCAAGTCTAGCTACTTGGTGAGCTTAACGCGGAACGCCGCTGCGCTTTCACACGATCTGATTGTGATTGGAAGCTTATTCCACTGGATGGCATATCTGATAAGGAGAGTTAGACCGCAGATTTACCCTGCACCTTGGTTAAACTCAGGTTAAACTGCTTGTTGCGTAGCTCCCTTGTCGAACTGTGTTCTAGTTCTCTTTAATGCAAACAGCATTGGGCGTTTTGATGAATCTTGTACAGAAGCATCCGTTTACATCTCAATCTTCCTAGCCAAAGTGAAGCGAGCTGGACTTGTTGGCAACGCTCTCCATCCTTCTTAGTTGATGTTTTACCCAGCAGATGTTTGGTGAAGGACCTTTGTATGCTTTCCATAGATACTTTGTCAGATTTTCTCATGCTACCACGAACGATACTGCAATATTCCAAAATGGCGCGTGTGAGGATTTTGTAGTGTTCTACTCTGGCTGGGGTTATGTGGATATTGTACAGTATATGATCTGCTGGTTTTCTGGCCCTGTCGAGCTCATATTCAACTTGTGCGGAAAGTTGCAAATGTTAGAATACCTGATTCCGAGGTCGCGGGCAGACAGCTGTACACAAAGGTGTTCGTCCTTGAGTGTACTTGATCCCTCGGGTATCGAACAACCGCCATACATGATGCTAGATTTGTTCGTCGAGAACTTCATCATCCAAGTGTTACACCATTTCTCAAGGGAGTGGAGATCTTGTATGAGCAGTAGTGTCTTCAAGTTCAGCTCGTCGGAATTTGTGGACTACCTTGGAAAGGCATACCATGTCTAATGACCACACTGGTGTCATTGACGTAGATCAGGAAGAGTAACGGACCAAGAACCCTCCCTTGAATAACACCACTAGGGATTAGATGTGGTGAAGAGTGGTGGTCGGCTGTGGGAACTACCCGAGGAAGGCTGCTCGGGTATGACAATAGCCAGTCTAGAAGTAGGTCCTGGATTCCAAAGGAAGCAACCTTTTCAGCAGCCGTTTGTGGGGCACTCGATCGAATGCCTTTTCCATGTCCAGGAACAGAAGTATGATTGCATATCCTGAGTCAATAGAATCCGAAACATCGTTTAGATAATGTAATTGGCAAGTTTTGCATGGTCGTTTGTCCAAGAAACCATGCTGGGACCTGTCGATCAGCTCCTACAAATTGATGAATTTCATCACACCATTCTTAACCAGTTTCTCTAATAATGTGGCTAACACAGGAGTGTGATGGATTGGACGGTGCTTTTCAATTTCTTTTTTGGAGCCACTCTTGTGACGGGGAATTATGAGCGATGTTTTCCACAGGTCTGGAAAGTAGCTTTCTTCCGACAAAAGAGTAAATATGCTTAGCAATAGCAACGGTATGTCATCCCCTCCTGGCTTTATGATGGCAGGTGGGATACCATCGGAATCCAGATTGGTAGACTGTTTGATGGAATACATTATGTTGGATAGTATTAATAGAAAATTCAATTTGAAACAAAGCGTTAATGGTTTGCACCCCAATGCATGCATTTAACGGGGCCATCTCCAGGCTCATGGCAGCTGGATCATGAAACAACTATCCGTCTGCATTAACCAGTCCATCTATCAAAGGGAGTGGTAATTGCTTCTACGATGCAAGATTTCGACAAGTCCTTTCATTTTGCATGTCGTTCGTAGGGCTGTCTGTTCTGCGTGTATCCTCTTCGTCAACTGTATGTGCTTGACGCTGTCAATGCTGTGCGACTATGAGAGCAGTTAGTCTTCTGTCTCCGACTGACTGAACACACGGTTGCATCTATTTTTGCAACCCGTGCGATCCCCTTCTCTTGGGGAGTGAAGACAGTACAATGGTCTGCTGGACCCGATGATAGAAATACTCCACGGCAATGCACACCGTGTTGTATGGTTGCGAAACCTGACCCCTAAGATCGGCGGACATGAAGAGGCTAGTTACGTTTGACCATCGGTGCCTTCGTAGTTTGGCTCACATCTGGTGGGAACACCGCGTGAGTAACGAGCGTGTTTGACGCCTTGTTTACGGCCCAGGAAATGGGAATGAACAGCTCAGCACTGTTATTTTACGCAACAGGCTCCGATGGACCGGCCACATGTTGCGCATGCCAGCCCACCGACTCCCTCAACGTGCGTTGTTTGCTCATCTGGGATGTGGGTGGAAGAAGAGGAGAGGTGGCCAAGCAATGACTTGATCCAGAGGAATGAAGTCCCTCACCGCGGAGCAAGCCTCCGCTGGAGCTTCACGGCTCCCTGGTTGGGGTCCAAAAGACGGTGAACCCGTTTGGCTGGATACACTTGCTGACTTGGCAAGGTGCCGACCTCAGTGGCGTTCCTGCTGTGAGTTTCTTTGTCCCTCCCCATCCTTTTTAGCCTCCCCCTCCATCTTCGATCTCATTTCGTAGGGTAAAACATAATAATTTTTTTTGCCTAGTAGCTGGCTGGTAGCTTACCGGAACGATGTCTATCCGTTGCTGGTCGCTCAGCTGGCATGCAACTGTCGTATTTATTTTTCCTTTATGTATTGTATGTATATATGTATTTCCATTATGTATTGCGGTACAATAGCGGAGGTGTTTTCCCACCTCTAGCTGACATGTATAATGATGATGATGATGACACCGTGTTAGAATGTGTCTCAATCAAATGATCGAATTAGTTGTTGAAATTGCTTCCACTTCATTCTATGGGTTGCACACATTGGGGAATAAAGGCAGAAAGTGAATCGTACCATCTTGTGGCCGCTATCAGAGAGTTTGTCTAATACCTCAGTTTGTGTATTTGTGACCCCCAAAGTTAATATCAGATCGAGTATACTGGGCACTGTTGTTGGTTCAGTAACCCATTGTACCCACCCACCAATTCTGAGAGGAAAGCGAAGCTGTATGTGTAGATGAGGATGGTTGGGAGGACCAATCACACTTTGGTAACTTAACATCACCATCAATTATCTTCTGTCTGTTTGGCATCTTACCAGCAAATTCGTAGGCTGAACTGATGTTGGTAACCCTCGCGGTTGCCGCGTTGTAGACACATCCGAGTAAAGTATGAAAACCGGTTCCCTGAGACGGACAACCAAACAGATTCGGTGATATTTCGTAGCTGTGGATGATCAAGAGCCTGCTGCTGCAAATGTACGGTGTAATTATATCATGCATCCACATTCTTATACCAGTTCACCTGCACCTGTGGTGCTAGGTATCTTGGACATACGACCAGGTGTTTGTCCAAAAGAATCGCTGAACATTGTCCTGCGTCACTACGAAAAGGTACGGTAAAATCCATCAACAGTTCCGTAGTACAACACTTGGTCGACACTGCACATCAAGTCCAGATGAACCAGTCGTTTCAAGTCGTTTATACTATCCCTAAACGCTACCCAAAACAGCTTAAGAAACATTTGTTGAGCATTTCTGAAGCCATTGCTATCAAGGTTCTAAAACCAGATCTGTGCAAACAACGCGCACTGCTGCAGGCTCTGAAATTGCCTTGGCCGTGAGCATGACCTGCCTTGATCACCTGCATTCTAATGCGACAATCCGATTGATCAAATCATATTGCCCAGTTAATGAGTTGGTTGCACTCTGTACGGGCCTCTACGGGCTTTGTTTTCTCCAAGTTTTGTTTCATAATTGTACACGCCTGATGAGAATTATCGAAAAGAATATTCTTCGCGCATTTGCTTACTTCTGATTTAAATGGGGATTATGTATGGACTTTCGGTAATTGTTGACCTCGTTGTCATTGATATGGTATGATGCATGTTCTTTGCTCAACTGTGCATAACTACTCGCTGACCCGCCTTCACATTATCATCTATCTGACAGGATTTTCATCTGTTACTCGTTTTGCACACAATCTTGTCAACTAATGCCGCCAAGGGAATTCAGAAAACTGAGCTGACCAATCCGACTACGGTGCTCCAGCTTTTTTTTCTCCGGAGTGTGCTATCTCTCACCGGTCCTTGCGTATGTCTGAGGATCAGAGCGACTGCGACTAGCGATGTGACAAGATCATGGAGAATTGAAGGCAACCTAATTGCATTGCGTTTATCCACATTTGGTCGTGTATCACACGCGCACAATGCAAAGAACGATTTTGATCCTGCTAATACACTCCGAAAAAAACTTTTCACGACACAGAGTCATTGCACACAATTCCTATCGCAACTTGCCGTTCCCAAGTAATTTCGTTCCACATCAACGTAATCATTTGAAAACTATCTTTTAATCGCAAACGGATACGACGAGGACCTTATTGTCCAACACGTCTGATCATGGCACCCCGACGCGTGTTCACTTTTCTCAGAGCGCGAAATTTTCCTTTCACATTATTTGTGCCACGTGTCTTCTCAACCAACCACATCTGAACGGCTTCTTTTATCTCCGACTAGCTTATGATCGTTGTCCTGTAAACGAGCTTCGCATTATCGACTATAAACAATGTATTTATAACGTCTAGGTGGTGCAGCAAGTTCCATGAAACACGGTGGCTAACGTTGTTCGCTGCCATCTGTCCAAAGACTACACAATTGACTCGATCTGCTGATCCCTGTGCCATACATACACTCTCTCGTCCTGCGCTATATCGCACTTAGCTTACAAATCATGACGGTCCGAAGCTGTCCCCCGTGGCCCAATGACATAAGCTCCTAACTGGCGGTGCAAGCCGCTGGTGGTCATGGGTTCGAATCCTGATAGATCCGAGGGATGTGCACTACTGATGATGCCCAACAGGCTGAAACTGCAGTCTTGTGCTTTCTTGGCATGTAGACGACCATGTGATTTGGAACTGGCTGCGACGAACCCTCAGTTTTTTATATCATAACCCCTACTCATGATTACATCAACATATATCCGCCCTGACAGTTTCTAAATGTTATGTCGTACATTGCTGCTGTCAGTGGACGTCATGTCTTTCGGGGTCAATCCTGTCCTCTGCAACATTCGTAACTTGCATGACAGTGGAGGATAATATGCGCACCGTCGCACTTAGCTTACAAATCATGTCGGTCCGAAGCTGTCCCCCGTGGCCCAATGACCTAAGCTCCTAACTGGCGGTGCAAGCCGCTGGTGGTCATGGGTTCGAATCCTGATAGATCCGAGGGATGTGCATTACTGATGATGCCCAACAGGCTGAAACTGCAGTCTTGTGCTTTCTTGGCATGTAGACGACCATGTGATTTGGAACTGGCTGCGACGAACCCTCAGTTTGTTTTATTTCATAACCCCTACTCATGATTACATCAACATATATCCGCTCTGACAGTTTCTAAATGTTATGTCGTACATTGCTGCTGTCAGTGGACGTCATGTCCTTCGGGGTCAATCCTGTCCTCTGCAACATTCGTAACTTGCATGACAGTGGAGGATAATATGCGCAATATCGCAGTTAGCTTGCAAATCATGACGGTCCGAAGCTGTCCCCTGTTGCCCAGTGACATAAGCTGCTGACTGGCGGTGCAAACCGCTGGTGGTCAAGGGTTCGAATCCTGTTGCATCCGATGGATGCGCACTACTGATTATGCCTAACAGGCTGAAACTGCAGTCTAGTGCTTTTCCAGGCATGTGGACGACTATCTGATTTGAAACTGGCTGCGACGAACCATCAGTTATTTATATCAAAATCCCCTACTCATGATTATACCCTAGATGTGTTTGTTTGTTTAGCCTACAAGCTAGCTTCCCTTTGGAGTTTGCGCAGGCGTGTTGCAAATGCCGTCCATTCCATTCCGAGGCACTGATCACACACAGATTGATGGGTCGTTCGTCTACCCACCCCATACACTCATAACATACGCATGTACAATCCCGTAGCGTCAAATATCTGGGACAGTCTTTTATTCGCTGCTGGCATACTTCGCAGTCGTTTTTAGAAATGGTGCTTCTGCGTAGATGACTTACCACTGGCCTGGTAAAATTCTGTCTCTGACCGATTACTACTGGTTAGACTGAAGGATCGATCTGGTTTGTTTTCATTTGGCTATTGCGAAGAGTTGTAGCAACTTAGAGACTGTAATATTCCAATGAAATTCCATCACAAACATGTGTTTGTAGCTTTGGGGCGTGAAGTTGTCGGTTCTTTCTTGAACGCTGCTTGCTAACGTCACTCCCCCACCTCATATTTGCGCCTCACAGACGATTCAATGAGCTGTTTCATCTAGCCTCCTTATGGACCTGGCTCATAGTAATCGCTTTTCTCGAACTCATGAGAACATTTTCAGAGGGGTGCTCATAAAGAGCTTACCTGTGTGTGATCGACATTCGACCAGTCCCATTGTAGAAACTCATTTGACGCGGTCTACTGGGACACCGAGCGTCCAGCAGATTACATCAAGTTTTGCTTATGAATATGGTTGTTACTTTATTCCACCACAATTACATCTCCAACTGTTGTTTCTTCCTATATTGCGTCTGTCTCTGGGAGTATCGTGTGGTCGGTCTTCAGGGTAGCCCATAGTTGACTTTTTCTTGTGCGGTTTTTTGGTGCACCACACCTGTAACTTTCTCGTTTGTCCGCAGATCGATGACGTTGTGACGGTTCGCTTTCACAGTGCTAATCCTCGGAATAATCTGAGGCAAAATGATACATTTCTCAAGGTGGAACTCTACGACAACAACAACAACACATGGACCACTCGCTTCACCGATGCAAACTGGGAAACGAAGTGAGTCACATGCTCTCTCCTGCCACACGAGTGCCTTGGTTCGTCTGGGATTTGAATCATTTGGTCACTTTGTGGAAATGTGACGTTCTTTATTTATACCGGAGGAGTTGAGTGATATTCTCAATGGCCACACGCCGTTGCTAGCACGTGTGGAGGGCAGGGTAGCCCCTACACCAAGCGGCGAGAACTGCTTGTGTTAGACGATCTGATTCCTAACGTTTGGTATGTTATTTCTTAACTGACTGGTTGGGCTTCTCTAGTTCTTAGACAGTGTTACCCCTGTACCAACGCGGACATTTTTCCCAGTGGATTGCGATGGCGTGCGTTACTTCGGGGAAAAACATTCCCGCAACGGTCGTGGAGGATCCTGAAGACTATCTTATAGTGTTTTAGCGCCATTTCCGCCTTTATCTTTTTGACACGTTCATACTTGAGTTTTAGAGCACAGGGCAGTACCCACTTAGACCACAATAGATTCAGTTGCGATAACTCACCCCGCCACGATGATGTTAGTTAACTATCGTGGGGAGGTGAAGTAATATACATAGTGAGAGGCTTAAGGAAATTAAGGTGGTTTCACATAATCACGCAGGAAGTTTGATACTCAAGTGCAAGGACCGAACGTAGGGGCACCATAAACACTGCGTCTACACCACATCGGATAATGTCATAAAACAATTATGTGTCCTGCCACACAGTGCCCCTGCAGGAAGTGAGCACGTACCAGCCTGACTGGATCTCTTGGTTCATTTCTTCATGACCCTTCCATTTATATATATATATATATATATATATATATATATATATATATATATATATGGCTGGCGACATCCGGTTTCCGATTTGCCTGTCATTGTGGCCAGCCACAGGATGCCTGCGCCTACAGAGGGACCATGGGTGGCTTGCGCTGCACCACCCACAGTTCCACCCACACACCCCATATCCGGTGTAAACTCGAAGGAATAAGAATGGGAGGCACGTTTCATCAACGCAGCCGGTCCACACTCCTTCAACAAGCAGAACAGAAGCATTCCGGCCTAATTGGGAAATCATGCACACCAGACGTACACATGGCAGTGGCTGGACCGTAGCCCGTTCCACACCGTTTGCATGGAACCACTTTTTGAGCCTAGCACCGTCACGAGGACGGTGCACGCCGTCCCCTCCAGCGACGACCAACTGTCTCCTGGAGCCAGTATGGACGAGGTAGTGGGTAATAGACAGGTAGGCCCCTTGTCAACATTCACATCAAGCTCATCCACACGGGGGAGCTCAAACAACATCTACTTCCGAAATGCAAGATTACTCAGCACGCAAGCAAACGTACCACATACGCCGCCTTATTGGCCTGGATTAGTAAATCGAATGGGAGCGTACGCATCAGGCTTCTATTCCGCGTGCAATAGTACCTTCTCCTGCACCTGAGCAACCGCCCTTATGATCAGTGCCTTGAGTTCGCAGCACCTGAAGTCAACATGTGTTTGTCATGAACTCACTTTATTCATGTTCTTGTAATGTTATTTCCGGTTTGCTCGAGTGCCGTTTCCCTGCACGAACTTAGTCGTACAAATATATATATATATATATATATATATATATATATATATATATATATATATATATATATATATATATTCACAGTCTGTTACTAGACATTGTGCCATCAGAACCATGGCAGAAAAAAAGTGAAGAAGCTGGGAACACGAACTGCGATTAAAAAATGAGAAACGATTTTTTTGGTTTTACTCACGCCATTTTGTATTTTTTGATTTTGTTTTGTGGGTTTTTGTGTGTATTAAACGGGGGATATAATGGCAGAACAATATTGACTCCACTGATGTCTGTTGCGGTCCATGACGTCTAATGTTTCCAACCACTGCGATTCACTATCTCGTGGTCTCCATCCTGGAAGACGGACTGATCCGACTGCCGCCAAACTTGAGGTTGCCTTCTTCATACTCCTTCTCCACGTCATCGGCTGTCCACCGCGGCACTTTATCCAATCGCTCCCTGGGAGTGCAAATAGCGCTTGACGTGGAAGGCGATGGGCTGGCATGCGCAGAACGTGCCCGGAGAATAACGTCCTGAAGACTGGCACTGCTCGCTCCAAGCACGCGATCTCGCACCTCTGCGTTGTTTACGTGATGTTGCCACCACACCCGAGCAATCCTTCGTAAACCGCGATTGTCGAAGACTGACAGCCGCTTCATGTCTTCCGAGCGAATAGGCCAAGTCTCACAGCCGTACAAGAGTACTGCATGGACGGAAGCATTGTACACCCTGCCCTTGAGCTTGAGACTGACATCACGACGACGCCCTAGATATCTCAGTTTAATGAATGCAAGGCGGGCCTTTGCAATCCGTTGTGAGACTTCATCTCCAACACCGCCACTAGCCGTGATGCAACTCACCAGATAAGTAAAGCAAGCGATTTGCTTCAGAACATGTCCAGCAATGGTGAGCGCGGGTTCAGGCACATGCCAGTCCTGGAGCAGCGTTTTACATTTTTCCGGAGTGAAGCATAAGCCGTACTTAGACGCCTCCATCGCCAAGCGATCTAAAGCGCTGTGGACGGATTGTGGGTCGTCCCTTAGCAAAGCGATATCATCGGCGTAGTCCAGGTCCGTGAGTCTGTCTCCAGAGAGGAGCTCAGCGCCACAGTCCTGAACACCTTCCGGTGCACTTTGGAGAACATCTTCGATGGCGAAATTGAAGAGGAAAGGTGAAATAGGGCAACCTTGGCGAACACCGTTGGTCACAGCAAATGAAGAGGAGTGCGTGCCGTAAACCCTGACTTTGTCCGACTGTAAAGTTCTTTCAGGATAGTTACAAATTTGTCGGGCACACCTTTCTTCAGTAAACAGTACCACAACGCAGATCTATCTACTGAATCAAATGCCGTCCAGATGTCCAAAAACACTACGATTGTTGGCAGGAGCGAAGCTGGGAGACTTTGGGATTGGCAACTCTCTGTTGAACACTGTGTGGTGGAGTTGGCAGATGTCACGGGTACAGCTTCATCGGTGTAGGTGGGGTTGATCGCCATAGAGGAATCAGGTAAAAATGAGTGTGAATGGTACAAGGGAAGGGTAGGTATAATGGTGGCTTGTGCTTGTGCAGTTGACATAGTAACATGAGTGAATAGCATAGCAGCAAGAGAACGGGTGAATGGTCGTAGTTGTAAGTCCATGGTTCATCAGTGGGCGAGATGCTACCCGGTTGCCCAGGTCGAAGTACAGGGTTGTCTTAGGGGCCCCATCCCGAGCCTTTGATCTAACCTACAAGGCAGCAGGGCGATATGAGGGTATCGCAACCCGTTGAAAGTCGGTTACCAAACAAGTAGTTCATATGCCTTTAGGACCGCATAGGACCAGGGGCCCAACACACCCTTGAATTACAATGCCTCTCAGGGAGAGGCAAGGAGCAATAACTTTATTTAGTGGCGAGCCACATCCGCTACTTCACAGTGTTGTTAAACGGACATATGTGGCTTTTTATAGGGAGAACGCTTGCCAGGCGAAAACTCACCTTGTCCTATAATACTGCCGCCCAACCATTCGCTGGGACGGGATAATCCCGAACCACCCAGCTGGCACCACGAGGAGGTTGTTCGGCAAGCCAGCCTATAAGAATAATGTGTCAGCTGTACACCGTGACGGCGCTTCGGTGCCGTGCGACCACCACCAGTCGCAGGTGGGCTGAGTATACCACGAGGACGCCCACCCCTACGCGGATTTGAACCGGGGACTTTATGGTTGCAAACCAAGCGCGCAGACCACTCGGCCACCGGACTTCCATCAATTATTGACCGTTGTGCCAAGGGTTGCCCGTCGTGACCCAGTGGCTTATAGGTAGCGGTCACGATTGTCATCCCAATGGTCGCGGGTTGTAGGCCTGCTATCTCCAACTGATGAGATCGAAACACGTCGTGCTGTGCAGTGCTTTCGAGCGCGTAACACCAAACTTCCGACTGCTTCGGCTACAGTCCCAGTGATCGCATTGAACCAAGTTCACTTCACTGTGAATCGCGGTCAACATTAGGGTTGTGCGTCGCAATCCATTCACACAACCTTCACTTCAAAAATGACCCACCAATCATTCTTCACTTTCCGTTGCCCCGCTGCTGACTATATCCACTCCACTGTCGATGTAGCCGCAGTCGGCTCGGTTAGATGACGTTGGAAGCCGATTTACCCATCGCTTTTTCTGTTCGTGCTTTGCGTGGCTACATGAATAAGTTCATTATCATGGTTACACATTATGTGAAGGTGAGAAACACGCCCCAGCTATTTGGCTGCTATATAAAAGTTAACATGTCAGCAAGTGTATCCAACCAAACGTGTTCATCGTCCTTCGGACTCCAGCCCCGTAGTCGGGAGACCAACGGAAGTTCGAAGTGAGAACCTTCATTCCATTTGACCGAGTCATCGGTTGGCCTTCCCTCGTCTTCCCTCCATACCTCGGTTGTGCAAACATTGCACGGTGCAGGACTCGGCGTTTTGCCATGCGAAACACTTGGCTTAACCATCCGAACTTGGTGCTGAGAGGTTCACACGCTCTTTCTGTACCCAATACGTGGCACCGCACTCACTCATTGCTCACGTCGTGTTCCCACCAGACTGAGTTAAACTGTGAACGCATTGATGGTCTAATGTAACTAGCCTCTTTATGTCTGTCGATCTGGTGGGTTAGGTTTCACAACTATATGGGACGGTTGAACGGACCTCTGCATTGTAAATTCTGTTCTTCACGGCGAGAGTGATGTCACGTCGGCGCCACATGTAGCATCCATTGACAAAATGGCTTCGAGCTTTTGCCATACGTTTCCTGACTTCCTGTTCTGTTTCACAGGTGCTTTAGTCTCCGAACGACTTCTAGTTGATAACCACCAAGGGTCAGTGCAGGGCTGAGTCCCTGCCATTCTTGGAGGAGCACTCTGCATATCGAAGGTGTAAAGCATAACCCAAAGCGACTGATAGCTAGTGTTAATCCGTCCAGTACAGTTTGGCACGTTTGGAAGCTGTTACAGATTAGGGCGATTTCGTCGGCGTGCTCCAAGTTATGAAGTTGCTCATCAGGAAACACCTCCCCGAATTGTAAATCGTGTGCGGTGTACATAGTTTTCATGACTTCGTCAATGTCGGGGTTAAAAAGGAAAGGTGACAGCAGGCAACCTTGTCTCTTACTGTTGGAGATATTGAGAGGCGGCAACAGTTTACCATAAACCC
Organism: Dicrocoelium dendriticum; assembly: GCA_944474145.2. Taxonomy (NCBI): domain Eukaryota; kingdom Metazoa; phylum Platyhelminthes; class Trematoda; order Plagiorchiida; family Dicrocoeliidae; genus Dicrocoelium; species Dicrocoelium dendriticum. The sequence goes on from OX104063.1 coordinate 273,892,414, forward strand.
TCACTGTGCCAAGGCTATTTGCATACAGCGCTCTGCTAATGGGTCACATGTTTATCGGGCACCTCTTTTCTGACTAGCTTGACGACGGCGAACTTGGGTTCATCTGCATATGATGTTGTTTGCTTCGCATGCGTTTTTGTTTCCGATGCATATGCCCTCTTCTGTGCACCTAGACGGCGACATTCTTTATTTGGCCGCATCGCCGTCGGAGATGCACCGCTCACGCTTAATTAGTGGAAGGGGGCGTGCCGAGAACTTGTTAGCATTCTGACCGCATCCATTCGCGGGAACGATCAGGCGACCAAAGATGTCGCGGTAGCAGTGTGCAGTCCAGTCCACTGTTGCGAAGCACTTCTGTGTCGGACATCCTGTCTTACCATCATCATCGTCATCAGTACACGTTAGGTGAGGATGAGAAACATCCCACAGCTAATGTGCCGCAATACCGAAAGATACTACACGTTATGGAGTATAAAAATTAAAACATTAATATAATGTACTCATACATATGGGATTTTGATATAACTAATTGCGGGTTTGTCGGAGCCAGTTCCAAAGCACATGGTCGTCCACATGCCCGGAATAGCACTAGACTGCAGCTTTGGCCTGTTGAACATCATCACTAGTGCGCATCCATCAGGATTCGAACCCATGCTTAAGGGCGGCTTGCACCGGCAGTCAGCAGCTTACGTCACTGGACTACGGGGACAGCTTCGGACCGTCATGCTTTGCAAGCTAACTGCGATATTGCGCCTCTTATCCCCCACTACCATACAAACTGTGGATGTTGGGGAGGAGAGTGTTGGCCCCGAAAGTCATGACGTCCACTGGCAGAAACTGTTGGGGCGGATGTTTTGATTTATTGATGAGTAGGGGATTTTTGATGTAATTAACATTGTTCATGTTCGTGCTCACCACTGGGCTCGGTAGTTTGCAGCAGTTTCACCGCTGCGGTCTAAAACTACTGTTCTCTTTACTGACACCCCTACCAGAACGAATGTCTCTAAATCCGTGTATTGCAAGTGTCTTCGCATTCCCACTCGCCGTCCTCCACTCAGCAGTGTCTCGCACACTCATCTGCGATTTGCTGGCTAGAGAACAACTATGCAGTGTCCCGTCAGCGACAAATCTTTTCCAGCCATGCTTAATTAACGGCACTTGCCGTCTGTGTAGCCTGTCTCCCACCGCCCCCTTGCAGCTGTCCTCGAAGAAACTCTATGCCGCCTAAGATGCCGCCGTACACGAGCACTTTCTTGCCCCCCCACTGTGTGCTTTTGCAGATGTTCCTCATCAAATGAACTGTGAGCGGTGCAGCCATGTTTACCCACGTTTTGATGTTATATGGTTTCCACTTTTGAGTTATGTCAAAAATAAGCCACGTTCCATTAACTGTGTTGGGTTTTACCAAGAATTAGCGATTAGCAACCTACGGTTGATTTCTCCTGGCTGTGCTAACAAGATTATTTTATGTGAGGTTTCTCGTCGCATTGGCATTTTATCACGGTGATTACAATAGCATTCAGTTTCATTTCTGATTCCGAATTTTTCGACCACAAATTCTTGTGTCATCTTTGTTTAACATCGGAGATCTTACTATCGCTTTGTACTCCACAATTGGCCGCCATCTTGGTCTCGGATTTTTCAGTACACCGACACAATCACCATGCGGTTACTAATACTAATAATCATAATCATAATAGGTATATTTCTCTTCGCGTGAGAAACTTTGTCCATATTTGGCGCAGAGCATATTTTACAGAATATGTCATGCCCATGCATCTATGATTAGTACGTGTGTGATTTTCATTGTCTTCGCTGTTTCAGTTGTATGTATTTACCCACAGTTTTGGTTCAACGCAGTGTAAACTGGTTGGGTTAGTGAATGGTAACAGCACTAGGGGGGTGTCACACTGCTTCACCCACCAGATGTTGTCTGGCCCTTATTGGTACAAATCATCTAGTGATCTCTCCCAGGAGAACAGGGTCATGATCGTGTTCAAGTCTAGCTACTTGGTGAGCTTAACGCGGAACGCCGCTGCGCTTTCACACGATCTGATTGTGATTGGAAGTTTATTCCAATGGATGGCATATCAGATAAGGAGAGTTAGACCGCAGATTTACCCTGCACCTTGGTTAAACTCAGGTTAAACTGCTTGTTGCGTAGCTCCCTTGTCGAACTGTGTTCTAGTTCTCTGGAAGGCAAATAGCATTGGGCGTTTTGATGAATCATGTTGTATAGAAGCATCCGCTTATACCTCAATCTTCGTAGCCAAAGTGAAGCGAGCTGGACTTGTTGGCAACGCTCTCCATCCTTCTTAGTGGATGTTTTGCTCAGCAGATGTTTGGTAAAGGACCTTTGTATGCTTTCCATAACTACTCTGTCAGATTTTCTCGTGCTGCTACAAACGATACTGCAATATTCCAAAATGGCGCGATTGAGGATTTTGAAGTGTTCTACTCTGGCTTGGGTTATGTGGATCTTATACAGTATATGAGCTGTTGGTTTTCTGGCCCTGGTCAGCTGATATTCAACTTGTTCGGAAAGTTGCAAATGTTAGAATACCTGATTCCGAGGTGGCGGTAGACAAATATACACAAAGGTGTTCGTCCTTGAGTGTACTTGATCCCTCGGGTATCGAACAACCGTCATACGTGATGCTAGATATTTTCGCCGAGAACTTCATCATCCAAGTGTCACACCATTTCTCAAAGGAGTGGAGATCTTCCTGTATGAGCAGTAGTGTTTTTAAGTTCAGCTCGTCGGAATTTGTAGATTATCTTGGGATGGCGTACTATTTCGAATAACCACACTGATGTCAATGACGTAGATCAGGAAGAGTAACGGACCAAGAGCACTCCCTTGAATAACAGCACTAGGGATTGGATGTGGTGAAGAGTGGTGGTCGGCTATGGGAACTACCCGAGGAAGGCCGCTCAGGTATGACAATAGCCAGCCTAGAAGTAGGTCCTGGATTCCAAAGGAAGCAACCTTTTCAGCAGCCGTTTGTGGGGCACTCGATCGAATACCTTTTCCATGTCCAGGAACAGAAGTATGATTGCGTATCCTGAGTCAATAGAATCCGAAACATCGTTTAGATAATGTAATTGGCAGGTTTTGCACGATCGTTTGTCCAAGAAACCATGCTGGGACCTGTCGATCAGCTCCTACAAATTGATGAATTTCATCACACCATTCTTAACCAATTTCTCTAATAATGTGGCTAACACAGGGGTGTGATGGATTGGACGGTAATTTACAGTTTCTTTTTTGGAGCCACTCTTGTGACGTGGAATTATGAGCGATGTTTTCCACTGGTCTGGAAAGTAACTTTCTTCCGACAAAAGGGTAAGTATGCTCAACAACGGTATGTCAGTCCCTCCTGGTTTTATGATGGTAGGTGGGATACCATCGGAATCCAGATTGGTAGACTATTTGATGGAATTCATTAGGTTGGATAGTATTAATGGAATATTCAATTTGAAACAAAGCGTTAATGGTTTGCACCCCAATGCATGCATTTAACGGGCCCATCTCCAGGCTCATGGAGGTAGCAAAAAATGAGCTAAACGCTTCACAGATGGCAGCTGGATCATGAAACAACTATCCGTCTGCATTAACCAGTCCATCTATCAAGGGGAGTGGTAATTGATTCTGCGATGCAAGATTTTGACAAGTCCTTTCGTTTTGCATGTCGTTCGTAGGGCTGTCTGTTCTGCGTGTATCCTCTTCGTCAACTGTATGTGCTTGACGCTGTCAATGCTGTGCGACTATGAGAGCAGTTAGTCTTCTGTGTCTCCAGCTGACTGAACACACGGTTGCGTCTTATTTTGCAACACGTGCGATCCCCTTGTCTTGGGGAGTAAAGACAGCACAATGGTCTGCTGGACCCGATGATAGAAATACTCCACGGTAGTGCACACTGTGTTCGAATGCGTCCCAATCAAATGATCGGATTAGTTGTTGGAATTGCTTCCACTTCATTCTATGGGTTGCACACATTGGGGAATAAAGGCAGAAAGTGAATCGTACCATCTTGTGGCCGCTATCAGAGAGTTTGTCTAATACCTCAGTTTGTGTATTTGTGACCCCCAAAGTTAATATCAGATCGAGTATACTGGGCACTGTTGTTGGTTCAGTAACCCATTGTACCCACCCACCAATTCTGAGAGAGGAAAGCGAAGCTGTATGTGTAGATGAGGATGGTTGGGAGGACCAACCACACTTTGGTAACTTAACATCACCATCAATTATCTTCTGTCTGTGTGGCATCTCACCAGCAAATTCGAAGGCTGAACTGATGATGGTAACACTCGCGGTTGCCGCGTTGTAGACACATCCGAGTAGAGTATGAGAACCGGTTCCCTGAGACGGACAACCAAACAGATTCGGAGATATTTCGTAGCTGTGGATGATCAAGAACCTGCTGCTGCAAATGTACGGTGTAATTATATCATGCATCCACATCCTTTGCCTTTGCTGGTAATTAGGAATCATTAAAGTAGAATCCAATGTATCGGAGGAGCACCACCTTTAGGTAACGAGGATTGCTTGTGAGTCGTTGATATGTGCAGACGTGCTTATTATCTGCACATTGTTATTAATTGATCTGGCATTAAGTAGAAGTACATAAAACTGACTGTTCGTTGTGGGGTCATCGTGTTGCGCTTCGTTGTTGTGTGTCGTTATAGTCAGATATTGCGGACGCAGGAGATATTAGTGGGACTAGTGGGGTCTGGTCTATTCTTAGCAGTCGTGATGATATGATTAATGTGTCATTTGTGAATGCTGATATTGCTTTGGACAGGGAGTTGATTGAGGGAGCAAGTCTGGACGTTGCCTTTCCGAGTCAGCTACAAAAATTGCATGAACGGTGGGAACAGGTAGCTACTGCTGGGTATGTAAGCAGTGGGAATGGCCGCGGCTCCACTGCCTCCTGTACAATAAATAAGGTTTTACTGAGTGGTGTTGGGATGGGCTGCACACATATGAAAGACACGATGGGAGGTGACCTTGTCCTCGTGTTATAGTTCCTTCTGTTACTGTGCCTGATTTTGTGCGATGAGAGTGCATTGTGGCGACGGGTATCCAGAAGACATTTGTTTCTGGGTTATTTTTGGGCTCAGGATGTCGCTTTATATTATAGTGTTTATATTGTTTATCACCGCTTTAAAGCCTTTGTTCAAACCGATGAGCGACTGTCGGTTTTCTAGATTGTTGGATTGACTGCCCATGTGGGGCGTTGAGTTTAGCTTGCGACACTGCTATAGGACCCTTGATACTCAGTCCTTCCAAATGTTTCGGAGTTACTCCATCCCTTATAAATGGTGAATTCGATTCAGTTGGCTCACATGCGTCAAGATTCGGAGAGTGGTAGTTGGTAAGCGGTTGCTTAGGTGGCATTGCAGTATCGCCAGTGATCGAGGTGGTGCTCGAGGTCCTCATCATATAAGGTGAGCTGTCGAGATCCCATTCGAAGTGCTCAGTTACCACATTAGATGAGTTACCTTTTTGTGTTTTGGTCTGAGCACTTAACCCAAATAGCCGTTTGATCTGGTGATGGTGACGAAAGATCATTGAGGGAACTTTGTAAATGCGTGTGATCTGGTTGGAACTCGGTCCGCTGGGCTATGCTGAGCTGATTATTTTCAACACTCGGTTTGCGAATTCCTCAGTCGAAAATTTACAAACGATCGGGCAGCAGTGCTTCAGTGTTTTGTTTTTTAGACGAAGGCATTTTCATTCGATTTCGAACATCTTATGGGCTCTGAGTACTGCAATTTTATTTTTACCCAAACTAAGTCTATCAGGAATGTTAAAAACGATCATATTTTTCAGTCTATGCATTCGTTCATGTGCCTCAAATGTAATTGAGGCGATTAACTCTCCTGCCTTTCTCATTGGGGCTTACCCATAGGTGACTGAGATAGTCTAATGAAGCCAGGTGATCTTTGAATGGTTTGACGATGGACACTATTTTTTCACTTCGGAGAGTTGGGATTCCAGGGAGTTGACCTTATCACTGAGTTCTGAAAGAAGAATAGCAATGGGATCAGGACTGGATCGCAGTTCATTTGATGCTTCAGTTTTCGTTCGAGCGGTGTAAAAAAACACTAATTTTTGCTTCTCGAGTGAGGTTAGGCCTTGTGGGTGCCATAATAAAGTCAACTGTATTGATGAGAAGGCTATATGAAGTAGCTAGGGAAGGTTGATGAAAAAATCTACTTACTCAAGGTCTTAGGTGCTTGAGCTACGGGCACGTTGTCAATGCAGAAATAAGCGAATGCCATACGAACCAACTAGTTTTTAGTCTTGTTCTATCGGTTCAGTAGGAGTTGGTTCCGGCTAACGTGACTGTATCAACTTGTACAGACCGTGGGATGCGGCAGTGCGTGAATCATCGCATGGACACGCGTTAGGCCTATCGGTTAAATCCGAAATGGATGCTAGCGGCTTCGAGCTGCGAAAAATGAATGGACAGCGGTACAGATATCCGACAAGGCCACACCCAGATGGATTTGAAGCACTGTACATTCACTTATTAGATTAGATTCGATTCGATTATGATTAGAAGCGGTTTATTCCACTAGTTGCCTTGTAATGCAACCGAATAGATTGAATGAGAGAAATTTGCAGAGTTCTTCGATTGGCCTTCCTGTTGGTACCAAACTGGTGATGTTAGTCTTGAAGGTGAAGGATTTGCACTTGAATATCTGGACACAGAAAGTGCGGTTTGTCGATGGACGACGACCCGTAAGGAGGAACTCCGAAACATTGACAACACTAAAAGTCCTTACCAAGCCCGATCAAATGAATATGCACACTTAATCGCACAACGAGAACTGGTGCCACAAATCGATGAGGAGTGAGAGGGCCTGTGAATGACCCAATCACGTGACTGCGTGACCGTACAGTTCTTGTTCCAAGATTGTCTGAGGTCGAGCATATGCATTTATATGTGTTATGTGTCACGTTAACTTCCATATTTCATGCATTGGGCTATTGATTGAACATTTTCGGTGTTTTCATAAAATCCAACATAATTTCGTTCAAATGTTGTGTTAAAATTGCCGAAACGAGATACGGCCGGAAAAGGTAGAACAGAATCGCAAACCGCTTTGTAAAGTGAATCAATCCGTGGAGAGCAGCTCTGTATGTTTGGCCCAAGCTAGTCCGAAGCGTCTCCAGGTTTCAGATAAGCTATTCTGCTCGTCCCGTGCAAACTCACCGACACGAAGTTCCACAAATACCAGCAGTCCAGCTACAGCTGACGCGAATATTTCAATAAAGCAAGAAGAAACAACATTTTAACAGAATTTACTGAAGTCCGCAATTTCGCGTATTCTCCTCAGCTGTTTACATACAATGAGTGGAAAACAGTGCGATGTTAACAGCAAAAATTCAAAATGACTTGATGTACTGGTAGCCCGGGTTGATCGTTCTTGGGTTCAAGATTGCGATAAGAACTATGTGGGTCAAACAGGAAGACAATTGTCTACAAGAATACAAGAGCATAAGAGAGCTTGTAAGAACCATTATGCTCTCTCACTTGTTTCAATACATACAGACGAAGAAGGACATCACTTCGACTGAAACAACGCAGAGATCCTAGCACAAGGAGAGACACGAAAAGGAAGAGAGTTCCTTAAGGCATGGTACTCGACGAAGCACTCGATAAACATGGACGTCGAGATTGACCCGGTTTACAAAACGCTAAGACAGAGAGAATTAAAACAACTTAAAAACCGTCGAAGGCAGTCAACAGATCCGTTAATAACACAGCCGCAACAACCGGGACAAAACCATCCTACGGAACGCCCATATTCACCAGAGAAGCTGGGTAGACGAATGGTCACGGGGCACAGATTGAGAGGGCCAATTCAAAAGTCACTTGTTAATCAATCACAAATCGACGACCAAAGCAGCGGAATACGTTTGACCCTACAGCGCACTGAGGAAGTCACCTCGCATGGTGATGAAACGTCTGCATACCAATTACGAAGCTCGGCGAAGAATTGAACCCAAGCAAAAATTCAAAGCGGTCGAAGGTCCTTAGGCTCACGTGACCTGTTCCGAGGAACCATCATCATCATCATCATTACACGTTAGCTGGAGGTGGAAAACACCTCAACTATTGTGCCGCAATACATAAGACAAGAAAAGGAAAACAAACAGTGGCACGCCCGCTGAGTCCCCAGTAACGGATATACATCGTTCCGGAGACCTAACAGGTGAGATCATGATTGGAGGGGGATACTAAACAGGAGGGGGATGGACAAAGGAACTCACAACACAAACGCCATTGGTGCCGGCTCCAAGCCATATCAGCAAGTGTGTCCAACCAAACGTGTTCACCGTCCTTAGGACCCCAGCCAGGCAGTCGGGATGCACCAACCGACGCCAACTTCGAAGTGAGGGTTTTCATTTCTCTCGACCAAGTCATCACTTGGCCTCCCCTCCTCCTCATCCAACCGCACCCACAACGCGCAAACAATGCACGTCGCGGGAGTCCGTGTGCTGGCATGCGCAACACGTGGCCCAGCCATCAGAGCCCGATGCATGATATAACGGTGCTGAGCGATTCACTCACTCTTCCTGCACCAAATACGCGACGTCGAACACGCTCATTGCTCACGCGGTGTTCCCACCAGACATGAGCTAAGCTGCGAAGTCAGCGATGATCGAATGTGACGAGTCTCTTCATGTCTGTCGACCTGATGGGCCAGGTTTCACAGCCATATAGGAGAGTAGAACGGACGGCTGCGTTGTAAACTCTGTCCTTCATGGCGAGAGTCTGCGCCACAGGTGGCGGAGATTGGCAAAAGCACCTCGAGCTTTTGCTATACGATTTGTGATCTCAGATTCGATCTCACGGGTGCTAATATAGCTGCCCAGGTACTTGAATTCCTGAACGACTTCTAGCAGATCACCACCAAGCGTTAGCACAGGGTTGGGTCCCTGCCAATCTTGGAGAAGTACTTTACATTTCGATGGAGCAAAGCATAGCCCAAAACAATTGACAGCCAGTGCTAGTCGGTCCAGTGCTCTTTGGCATGTTTGGGAGCTGTCACAGATTAGGGTAATATGGTCCGCATACTCGAAGTCAAGAAGTCGCTCACCAGGAAGTAGCTCCACACCATCTAGGTCGTGTCCAGCGAACACTGTTTCCATGACTTCATCAATAGCGAAGTTGAAGAGGAAAGGTGACAGCGGGCATCCTTGTCTCACACCGCTGGTGATACTGAAGGGTGGCGAGAGTTTGCCATAAATCCTCACCCTGCCCGAACTATGCGCGTACAGCGCTTTGATAATGTTTACATATTTGTCAGGTACACCTTTCCTCAGCAGACAGTCCCAAAGGGCACATCGATCGACTGAGTCGAAGGCACCTTTTATGTCAAGAAACACGACAACGGTGAGTCGCCAATAAACATGGCGGTGCTCCAACACTTGACGCAAGGTGAAGATGTGGTCGATGCAGCCCCGACCTCGACGAAATCCGGCTTGCTCTTCACGAATCTGGTTTTCACGAGTGCCAGTCAGTCTGTGGAGAATGGCAGAGGCAAGCAATTTAGAGGCAATCGAAATCAGACTGATCCCTCTATGATTGCCGCATTTTAAACGGGAGTTTCCCTTGAAAATGAGGACTATGACGGAGCGGTTCCAGTCTGTCGGGACTGTCTCCTGCTCCCCAAGTTTTACTAGCAACTCGTGTAAATCATCTACTAGAGCAGGTCCCCCGAATTTGAGGAGGGCTGGGGGAATTCTATCTGCCCCTGCGGCCTTATGCAATTTCAACAGCCTGATCTCATGTTCAACTTCTGCGCGTGAAGGCGGATGCCAGGAGACGGCCCAAGGAGAAGGGCGCTCAGTGCCCGAAGAAGAATGCGATAACTCAGGTTGGTTAAATTGCCTTGCAAAGTGTTCAGCCCAACGCTGCAAGCGTTTTGACAAGCTGTGGATCGGCTGCCCACTCTCGTCGCGTATGGTCTCGCTAACACCAGGTCTCCTGCTGCCTGTTTCCCGTATCAGACGGAATAACTTACGATGATTACCAACGGCAGCGGCTGTTTCCATCTCAGAGGCACGATGAGACCACCAGGTTTCGCGGTCCTTCTTTAGGCTAGCACGTAGTTTTGCCCTGAGATTTTTGCGAGCCTCATTTCTATTCGCTTCCAGCCGGAATACGTCGGCGAGCATCCATAAGTTCCAGAGACTGTGTAGAGACCCAATGTTCGGTTTGGCAATTTGCTTTGCCACATGAAGACATGCCTGCTAACAGCAACGTTTGACGAGTATGCGACCAGTGATCTTTAACGGTGTTTAATGGGCGCTTACTCAGCCCAGATGTCAGCGCACTTTGGTACACATTCAGAACATCTGGCTTCGCCAGCTGGCTGGTGTCAATCCGTTCACATCGATGTTGCGGACATCCACCGAAACGCACCAGGAGGTCGGCACCGACAAGTGCGTGGTCAGAGTCCACGCACGTGCTCCAAATCGAGCGACAATTTTGGACTCAGCCTCTCCAGCGGTAACTTACTGCGATACGATCGATTTGCGTCCATGGCTGGCCCGAGGCTGGTGGCCGCCAAGTCATGCTTCTGCGGGTGCTGTGTCGGAAGTTAGTGCTCGCGAGAAAGAGGCGAGCATCTTCACACAGATGTAGCAATCGTTCACCATTATCATTACTGGAGCCTAAGCCATGTTGGCCGCCCAAATGAAGCTCATCAGAGGACAATTCTCCGACTTGGGCGTTTAGATCGCCAGCCAACACCACAGTATCCGTGCTTCTTCTGTAACGAAGGAGCTCGTGAAGTTGCTGATAGAAATCATCTTTTACCGAATCAGGGCTACAGTTTGTAGGGGCTTAGGCCGCAATGACAAACAGGCACCATTTGTCCCCGCGCGACTTCGTAGCACGGAAGGAACCAGCTAATCTAACGGCACACATCCTACTGTTTAGTGGGATCCAATCAATCAGGGCAGCTTCAGCCCGGGGACTCAAAACAATGCCGACGCCAGCTTGACCGGCATTTGAAGCTGCATCATCGCCAGACAGGCGCAATGAGAATGTGCCGCCAGTGTCGCATGTGGGGGATCTCAGGGTAAGTACGGAGCTCGAATCTTGCAGACGGGTTTCTGATAAACAGCAAATATCGATCGATAGGGTCTCTAGTGTGCGGGCGAGTGCTGCCTGTTGGCCAATCTGCAGCAAAGTGCGCACATTGAAGCATGCCAGTCTTAGCGAGACACGAGGACTCCAAAGGGAAACGGATGAACTGACGTTGTCCGCTTGGTTGAACATGGACTTGCCTACTGGATTGAAGCGAGACCCAGGGAATGTGTGTGATTTGAAATTAGAAGACAAGCGACTACTGAAGAAAGCTGGGGGAGGGCCAAGAATTGGGGGATTGAAAATGGGGGGATATAAGTAAAGTTGGCGCGGGACGATAAGGATGAAGAAGCGCAAGAAGGAAAACGCAATCACTAGCCTCACCAGGGTAGGGCTAGCGTGGTCACGAAATCCGTTTGCTTGCATAGATTTGGCTTCAGCAGCCGAATTGCTGCTGCCTCCGCAAACTGTAGGAAACGGGGATTAGCTTGTTTGCTAACCACCCTGAAATTGCCACTTGGGTTCTGGCATTCAGGGCAACCAAGTATGTGGCGGGCAATAGAGCTAGTCGGTAGCTTCGGACCCTTAGCGATCATGTTTCGCGGAACATGCTCTGCAGTCCTCGCTGGCAGCCTTCTCTCAGTTCGGCCTATGTACTTACTACCGCAAGTACAATTAAAGAGGTAAATGCATGAGGCGGTAACTTGAGAGTCTGGTCTGTCCAGGTTGGATTTACAGAGCAACCTTCTGACTTGATGCCATACCACGAGCTCAGCCGCATGGTAACACTTCTTAATTGATTGACGGAGGCGATGCCGGCATCTTCGGTCAACTCGATCTCCTTTGAAGGGCAGTGTAATGAATACCTTTTTCTTTGGGACATCGGTTGATTGTTTATTTCCGGATCGTATTTTCGCGTGCCGAGCTATAAATCGCGCTGGATACCCATTCTCTTGTAGCGTCAAGGTGACTCGTTGTAGTTCATGTTCGATTGTGTCTAATGAGCAACTTTGACGAGCTCTAGCAAATTGGTACGTACTAGAGCTCGTTTATAGTTCATTGGGCAAAAGCTATTAAAGTTCAGGTATTGCCCCGTCCATGTTGCTTTTCTGTACACAGATCGAATGAGTGTCCCATCTGGCTTTCTCTGTAAGTTAACATTTAAGAAGTGGAAAGATCCGTCGGACTCGTTTTCCATTGTGAACTTGATGGCTGGATGGCACATATTCATCAGTTTCAGTAAGTGCGCCGCCTGTTCAGGTGTGTCAACGACGTTGAATGTGTCGTCTACATACCGGCAGTAAAGGTGTACCTTTTGTAGGTAAGAAGCTAACACAGTTTTTTCCAAGTGGTCGAGGAAGATATCAGCCAAAACTGGGCCCAATGGGCTGCCCATGGCCACGCCGTCGATTTGTCGATACAGGGTTCCATTGAACCGGAACTGAATATCTTTTGTGCATAGGTGCGGTAGTGATTTGAGCTGGAGCGCTGGGAACCCAACTTTATCAGCGTGTCTGGCTATTATATCTAGTGTTTCTTCCAAAGGTACGTTCGTGAACAATGAAGATACATCGAAGGAAACCATGTGTTTCCCCTTTACATTCAAATTACTTATCTTGTTGACAAATTCAAAAGTGTCTCTTAGACTGTAGCTCGTCAGTTCCCTCCGGATGGGCTCAATAAGTTTCGCTAGCCATCGCGCTAATTTTTGGTATGGAGTGTCTACCATTGAGACGATTGGACGTATTGGGACACCTTCCTTATGAGTTTTCGGTAAACCATACATGTGAGGAAGTCGTGATCCCCGGGGGCGTAACTGGGTCATCGTTTTGGCATCCATCAATCCGGCCTTCACTAGCTTCTTCAATTCACGGACTATTAACTCCTCTATCTGCTCAGTTTTGTCACGGTTTGTTACATCCTGAACAAAACGACGAATCCACAAGGATTGATTGGTCTTTCTGAATGTACTGTTGCTTTTCCAAAATTGCAACTCCTGATCCCTTGTCTGGTCGCAGTATTACGAGATTTTCATTTCACCGCAGTTGCGCCAAAAATTCCCAATGATCCTTCGTAAGGATTCTGCACTTTTCAGTTTCACTGACACAGAATTGGTTAGCCAAATCTACCATTTTAGCTCTCAACCAGCCACTTGCATCCTCGCTGACCGGTGTTAAACTGGACAGTTGTTCGTACAGATGCTCAAACTGAGCTTCAATCCCTGTTCTGTCACATCTGTTTGGTGGAACTGAAAAATTGAAACCAAGGGATAAAGCTTCAAGTTGGTGACGACTCACCGGGGTGGTTGATAGATTTAACACATACTTCTCAGGTTCTAACGGCAACTGATCGTTGAAACATTCCCGTGACATGGAACTCATTAGATGCTTTCTAGTATTTGAACGCACTTTTAGCAACCAAGTGCGAAGGAAGTCGAAGAATTTTGCACGGCATACAATGTTTAAGCAATTGCGTACTTGGTCCACACATCTCAATCTGGCGTTTAATTCATCAATGCGCTGAGCACTCGCTTCGATGTGGGATTTAGTTACTCTTCGCAAGTTTCGGGCACTGACGGGTAAATTGTCCTTACGCAATGACTTTACAAATTGACGCGGGTAAGTTGACGTTTGCAGGCATTCACGGTAAACAATCGCACTCATTGTCTCACGAGCAATGCAACAGCGTATTTCCACTAATTTGTCCAACAAGCGAAATGTAGCAAGAGGGAGGCGTTTCTTTACAAATTTCATGCAGGCATTTCCCTTCACTAATTTCAATAAAGCAAGAAGAAACAACATTTTAACAGAATTCACTGAATTTGTAGTGACCTGGAGATTCCCCTGTTTGGCTGCCGCATGCTGCGTAAAATATTACAAAATCACAAAATTATATTTTATCGATGTACATAGCAAATTAGCCGCTCGCCTGTTTGAACGTTGCTCGCGTTTGTTTGAGTCAACATAGCATCCGCCTTCGAACGGCGCGACGCTCATCGGCTCCGCCGCCATCTTTGCTCTCCGCGCACGCGACCACACCTTTCCCTAGCTAGCTATCTTTCGGTGCCTTATTTTTAGCACTAGATAGCCTTTCGCTCACTTAATAAATTTTTCCTAGCGTTACTTTTGGTGTTCTCCACTCATCGGAGGTTGGCCTTATTTTCGCGTATTGGTTTTAAAGCGTACCGATCCCACTTCGCGCTTTAAATTCAGTAATTTCGCATATTCTCCTCAGCTGTTTACATACAATGAGTGGAAAACAGTGCGATATTGACAGCAAAAATTCAAAGCGGTCGAAGGTCTTTAGGCTCACGTGACCTGTTCCGAGGAAAACGCAACCACTAGCCTCACCAGGGTATGGCTAGCGTGGTCACGAAATCCGTTTGCTTGCATACATTTGGCTTCAGCCTATTTCACCTACGTTGCATCCTACAGGCACAGATGTCCCAGTGTGTGAACTGTGTACTGAAGACACTTGGAAAGTACAAAAAAAGAGCAGAAAACTGAAAAGAGTTCAACCGCGGCAAATCAATGACAGACTAGGCCACGTGACACGCGAGCAAATCCTCTTCCTTCAAGGCTAATTATGGCCGACCAGGGGCGTTTTAACTTCGTGATATTCCACCCGCCTGAGTATAGTGATCCGACTCTCTAGGTACGTTATGATCACAACGTCGTTTTCACATAGTACGATTTACAGACTCCTCGACATGTGGAGGGACGGGTTAAAAGTGAAGCAAATTACCCGTCTTGGAAAGAAAGATGATCAACAAAGTCAACCAATGAGAATCACCTTTGTGGATGAAATCAGTCCGAGACTTATTCCGATTAAATACGTTAAAAAGTCTGAAGCTCCATGTTCGTCCAGTAGTAGATCCAGTGGATCGAGAACGACTCAAATCTGCCATCATTGAACTGAAGAGACGAAATGATGATGGGACCACGAACCTCCGAATCGTAAATTTTCGGGTCATTTTCAAGATTCCACCAATGTGGATAAGCAGGTTGCTCACGCTTTCAAGCACCCTCAGTGCTTCCTGCTGCTGGTTGCGTGTAACCTTTATCAACATTTTTAGTCTTATGAACAAGTGTGCTGAACTCTGTCGTTTCGTTACATCTGAACGGTCAGAGTTAATGGGACTCGCAGAGATGTGGCTGAATTCTGAGGTGATAGCCCTGAAAATCGAACTCAGTGGCTACTCATGCTTCCGTTGCGATAGGCTATCGACTGCCCGCTGTGGCCTTTCTCTACATCCGGTCTTCCCTGTGTGGGAGAGTTGCGATCGCCTGCAGAATCGAGGATAGTCTGTGTGAGCAGCTGTGGTGCTCGATCCACCCCAGACGCGGGGAGCTGCTCGTGCTTGCATTTTATCTCAGTCCCCTGAGCTGTTGTTTGGATTAGCTGTTGCATTTCCGAAGCTACATGAGCCGGCCCCATTTTCTACTCATGGGTGACTTCCATTACCCTCGGATACGCTGGCCTGAAGTGGAACTTATGCTAAGAGATTGCGAGGTCAAAACAAAGTTCGTGGGTTTGGTCTCTGAAGGTGAAGCAGTACAACACATATACCAGCCGACTCGAATAGCGTCGCGCTCAACTCCGTCGTGCCTGGACTTCATCATCATCATCATCATTACACGTTAGCTGGAGGTGAAAAACACCTCAACTATTGTGCCGCAATACATAAGACAAGAAAAGGAAAACAAACAGTGGCACGCCCGCTGAGTCCCCAGTAACGGATGTACATCGTTCCGGAGACCTAACAGCTGGCTGACGTAAAAGAGAGTCGTATTATGCCTAACAAGTTAGGTCGTGATTGGAGGGGGATACTAAACAGGAGGGGGATGGACAAAGGAGCTCACAACACAAACGCCATTGGTGCCGGCTCCAAGCCATATCAGCAAGTGTGTCCAACCAAACGTGTTCACCGTCCTTAGGACCCCAGCCAGGCAGTCGGGATGCACCAACCGACGCCAACTTCGAAGTGAGGGTTTTCATTTCTCTCGACCAAGTCATCACTTGGCCTCCCCTCCTCCTCATCCAACCGCACCCACAACGCGCAAACAATGCACGTCGCGGGAGTCCGTGTGCTGGCATGCGCAACACGTGGCCCAGCCATCAGAGCCCGATGCATGATATAACGGTGCTGAGCGATTCACTCACTCTTCCTGCACCAAATACGCGACGTCGAACACGCTCATTGCTCACGCGGTGTTCCCACCAGACATGAGCTAAGCTGCGAAGACAGCGATGATCGAATGTGACGAGTCTCTTCATGTCTGTCGACCTGATGGGCCAGGTTTCACAGCCATATAGGAGAGTAGAACGGACGGCTGCGTTGTAAACTCTGTCCTTCATGGCGAGAGTCTGCGCCACAGGTGGCGGAGATTGGCAAAAGCACCTCGAGCTTTTGCTATACGATTTGTAATCTCAGATTCGATCTCACGGGTGCTAATATAGCTGCCCAGGTACTTGAATTCCTGAACGACTTCTAGCAGATCACCACCAAGCGTTAGCACTGGGTTGGGTCCCTGCCAATCTTGGAGAAGTACTTTACATTTCGATGGAGCAAAGCATGGTCCAAAACGATTGACAGCCAGTGCTAGTCGGTCCAGTGCTCTTTGGCATGTTTGGGAGCTGTCACAGATTAGGGTAATATGGTCCGCATACTCGAAGTCAAGAAGTCGCTCACCAGGAAGTAGCTCCACACCATCTAGGTCGTGTCCAGCTAACACTGTTTCCATGATTTCATCAATAGCGAAGTTGAAGAGGAAAGGTGACAGCGGGCATCCTTGTCTCACACCGCTGGTGATACTGAAGGGTGGCGAGAGTTTGCCATGAACCCTCACCCTGCCCGAACTATGCGCATACAGCGCTTTGATAATGTTTACATATTTGTCAGGTACACCTTTCCTCAGCAGACAGTCCCAAAGGGCACATCGATCGACTGAGTCGAAGGCACCTTTTATGTCAAGAAACACGACAACGGTGAGTCGCCAATAAACATGGCGGTGCTCCAACACTTGACGCAAGGTGAAGATGTGGTCGATGCAGCCCCGACCTCGACGAAATCCGGCTTGCTCTTCACGAATCTGGTTTTCACGAGTGCCAGTCAGTCTGTGGAGAATGGCAGAGGCAAGCAATTTAGAGGCAATCGAAATCAGACTGATCCCTCTATGATTGCCGCATTTTAAACGGGAGTTTCCCTTGAAAATGAGGACTATGACGGAGCGGTTCCAGTCTGTCGGGACTGTCTCCTGCTCCCCAAGTTTTACTAGCAACTCGTGTAAATCATCTACTAGAGCAGGTCCCCCGAATTTGAGGAGGGCTGGGGGAATTCTATCTGCCCCTGCGGCCTTATGCAATTTCAACAGCCTGATCTCATGTTCAACTTCTGCGCGTGAAGGCGGATGCCAGGAGACGGCCCAAGGAGAAGGGCGCTCAGTGCCCGAAGAAGAATGCGATAACTCAGGTTGGTTAAATTGCCTTGCAAAGTGTTCAGCCCAACGCTGCAAGCGTTTTGACAAGCTGTGGATCGGCTGCCCACTCTCGTCGCGTATGGTCTCGCTAACACCAGGTCTCCTGCTGCCTGTTTCCCGTATCAGACGGAATAACTTACGATGATTACCAACGGCAGCGGCTGTTTCCATCTCAGAGGCACGATGAGACCACCAGGTTTCGCGGTCCTTCTTTAGGCTAGCACGTAGTTTTGCCCTGAGATTTTTGCGAGC